>OY288242.1:3516755-3936755 GCA_958450325.1 Agrostemma githago
TCAACTTCAAACGTTAATATCTTGAGTTATACAACTCCGATCAAGCTGATTTTGGTGGCGTTGGAAATATCTTTCTCTTATCTTTCTAACGGTATATCACACGTCCAATTCCAAGAAGTAACAAAGAAACATCAACCATTTCAAATCCGTCGTGCAGTGCAGGAAAACCCGAACCGGTCGGGACGGACCCAAACCGGTCGGGATGCCCTTGAACCGGTCGGGACAGGCCCAATCGACCGGTTTGAAGTTGTTTCGCGGGA
The DNA here is from genome assembly GCA_958450325.1 of Agrostemma githago. NCBI lineage: Eukaryota > Viridiplantae > Streptophyta > Magnoliopsida > Caryophyllales > Caryophyllaceae > Agrostemma > Agrostemma githago. The sequence continues at coordinate 3,517,016 of OY288242.1, forward strand.
TTTCTATTTTTAGACTTCGTAACTTACCATAACACTTATTTTCGTGACATTATGAGCTTATTAGTTTTTCCTAATTATTTAGGAAATGATAAAAGGTTAAACTCCTTATTATTAGTATAAATACCCTCCTTTGGGGGTTAGGTTTTAATTACACTTTCATATTCAGAACTTTAGTTTAGTCTTATTATTAGCATCGGAATTCTGAAAGCTTGTAGCGGTACTTTTCAGTTTACAGTTATTATTCCATCTTTCGGTTCTACGTAGTTGGTATTTTTCTCTTTTCCCTTAGTTTCATATTGTCTTTTATTATGCTTAATTTCTTTATTGCTTTATCTTTTAGTATGAGTAGCTAATTTATTTATCTAGGGTTGAAGGTGATCTATGTTAATTGAATAGGGGATGTTAGCTTGATTATTTGTTTAATTGATCATTCATATGTTATTGTCTTACTACTTGTCTTGTATTATCGTTTGATTAGTTTGAGACGTTGAACTAGTTGAATATTTAGGAACCCGAACCTAAGACCGAAAGCCTAGTAAGGGTAGATTTACAAGTAAGTGGGTAGGATAATCTGGTAAGTTGCGAGAGCCCGTCAGAATCTATCCTAAAGTTGACATAAGATCCGAAAGGCTGTGTCTTTGCCCTAAATAACTATGATTGATCGATTGAATAAATAATTAACTTTACCTAATTTAATTACATAGTGAATCGTAAGACCCTAGATCCTTTTAATATTGTTAGAACCTCGATTAATTTACATTATTGCAGTTTTTAGAAAATCAAATCAAACAAACCGGAATTAGAATAGTTTAGAATCAATTATAGATAATTTTCAATATTCATCCATCTCTCTGTGGTTCGACCCTTACTTGCTACTAGCTATTTGTTAGTCGTTTGTTAGGTTTATTTTGATATAGGTGATACGACTTTAGCCTTATCAGTAGACGGGAACTCGGAAATCAACTCCCATATTTCATCCCCTTGGAGTCGAATAGGTGTGTCATCAAGCACCACCTCACCTTTTTTGAATGCTCTCTTGTTCTTCCTATAAGGGCGACCCTCTGGTAGAAACTGTCTATGACAATCAAAGCAACTAATTTTACTAGAATTTGGAAGATAAAAAGCTTTGCTCTCATCCATACAACAAAGACATGTTTTTTGACCCGCAGTAGACCACCCCGAGAGCATACCATATGCGGGAAAGTCGTTTATAGTCCACAACAAAGTTGCTTTCATCTGAAAGTTTTGTCTCAAAGACACATCATATGTTTCCACCCCTACTTCCCACAGCTCTTTCAATTCCTCAATCACGGGCTGTAAGTAAACAACCAAATGATTTTTTGGGTTCTTTGGTCCGGGAACAATAAGAGATAGAAAGATGAAAGGTTGCTTTAAACTCAACCAAGGAGGTAGGTTATAAGGTGTGACCATCACATGCCAACAGAAATAAGACTTTCCAAATTGATTGAAGGGTGAAAATCCATCAGTACACAACCCAAGCCACACATTTCGGGGTTCTGCTGCAAATTGAGGGTAAATTCTATCAAAACGCTTCCACTCTTCACCGTCACTCGGATGACACATCTTCCCCGGTACCCTAATGTATTCTTTGTGCCACCTCATTTGCTCAGCTATGGTTTTGGTTGTGTATAATTTTTGAAGTCTAGGTGCAATTGGGAAGTAAGTAAGCTGACTAATTGGTATAGGTTTATTACCCCTACCACCACTTTTCCCTATTCTACCCCTCAATACAATATCTCCCTCAAGTGTTTATACTTACCCTTACCGCATCTTCTACATTCATCGAGCGTGGCATCATTCTTCCAAAATAACATGCACCCATCGGGACACAAGCATCAGTTTTCTGATACGGAACTTGAAGACCTTTCACAACTTTTTTGGTAGTGTAGAAAGTTTGGGTCATGATGTTATCTTTTGGGATTACTCTCTCAAGTAAGGCGGCAAAACCGTCTACACAAGCGAAGGGTAGGTTAAACTCACATTTCAGACTCACTACCATAGATGCCACCTCTAACAAAGTCATATCGCACCCTCCATATAAAGGCTTCTCTGAAGCATCTAACATGTCGAAGAACGCTTTCGCTTGTGGGTTAGATTCTTGAGGGTCAGGTGAATTATCATTCATAAATGCGCTACCGTCATTGTTAAACACGTTACACTCGACAACATCAACTATCATCCCTCTCAACCTCCCCCCCCCCCCCCACACACACACATTTTGTTGGATCTGGGATTCCTCAAATTGAGATTGCTCACCGTGACAGATCCAACGATAATAACTGGGCGAGAAACCATTCACGAGGACATGTTCCTTAACCACAATTATACGAAGAAACTAGTTTTTGTGCCCGTGAAATTCACGGGTCTAGCAATGGTATATTTGTGCGACCTTCCTTTATCGTTATACCTTCTTTGTGAGCATTTGTTGTCAACGTAGAGATTAATTGTTGAAAGAGTGAAAAATCTTAATGATTGGTTTTGTTACACAAAGTTGTGTAGACCCCAACTATAAGCGTAAGGTAGAGAACAGACCAATGCTACTTACTAAGAAATGTGCGAATCTGGGTAAAGCACACCTCAAAATCTTGTTGAACCAATTGAAATATAGTTCGTGATAGTTGGAAAACAGTACTTAAATAATAATCCTTTATTGTAGCACGACACATTTAACTAACAATAATGCGTAAATAATTTTCCAACCAATGCTTGTCGGCTACGTAATTGTGAGAATTCAACCCCAATTGTGGTTGTGGCTGCATTGGAGGCTGTGTTTGTGGCAGGATAAACCTAGGTTGGGCAACCCTTTGTCTAGAGGCTGCATCACCTCTCATGCTTGCAAGAATGCACTTTCTTGTAAATCTATTCATACGCGTCTGATTTCTATCAAGTCCAGCGGCGTTCATTGCTTCTTCGGTCGCCTGTATATTGTCCATTTCACGGGCTAGTGTTAGATCCCAAACCGCAAAGGCATGACCTGGTATTGGGTGAGTAAATACTCCATAATAAATAGGAGCAGCAAAATACAGACTATAAATCACCTCTGTTACAGTATTAATCGGCTCTACTCAATAGTTTAAATAATTCATTCACTTATGTTAAATCAACACTACTAGACCCCATATATTTTGGTAAAACAATTGGTTTAGAATAGGCTAAATATTTGTGAATAACAGTATAAACGTTTAAAACACGGAGGATTGTAAGCACCGGAGCATGGGAAGGGTAAATCTTACGGCAATCACCTCAATTACAATATTAATTGGCTCCGTAAAAAACAACTAACTCCGTCTCGGTTGTTTGATGTATTTCTATATTATTCGTGAGGAGTAGTTCGATCAAGTGACAACAAATGATTGAGACGGAAAAATGCAAATACTATGCTAGATCAACATATACACTTCCACGATTTTGTATAAATAATTCATCGAAAATGTTATGCTAGGTCAGGATATATATACCTCCAAGATTTCTGTATAAATAATACGAATTACCAAGAATATACCGTACACAAACAACTCTACAGGAACGAACCATGAACCGACAAATTTTCGTGAGGGTAATAGAATAACTTCAATTTTAGTAATCTAATGAGTAGACCCTTCCAGTTTCTGCAGGAATTGGGCAAATTAAACTTCGTCATCCTCCAACCTCCACTGAAGCATGTAACTAACTACTGTCATCTTTACTCACAAACTTAAAATTAATAAACCTCCTCATCCACGAGCTAAATATGGATTAGCTTATACTCCTTTAAGAAGATATATGTACAATTACAGAGTTATACACTCCTCAAAAATTAAAGGGTATAAGAGCGAGTGATTATGAACGCACACATACTTATACACTCCTCCGTTATAAATTTAGCTTATACTAACTGTAAAGCTCCATTGGCCTTTCTCTACTTCAACATTAACATCTATACCATACAAGAATAACCTAAATTTGACCGATAAAAACAATAACCAAATAGCATAAATCTTACCGATCAAGAAGGATGCAATTGGAATCGACTTTCGGAGGAAATTGACGGTGAAACTGTAGAGGGACGAAAAGAGGAAGGCAATTGAAGGTTTCATCTTCTCAATTGTATGAACTTGGAAAGTATAAATACACTCAAACGACTTATGAGCTTTGGATGCCATCGTAACTGCCAGACCTTTAATGGAGGATTAAATGAGCTTTAATGGAGGGTGATTCTATTTCGAGGTGAAGAAAGAGGGGAATCGATTATTACACAGGTGAATAGAATAGATAGATTAGGATGGCTTTGATTTAGGGGATTAAGATGGCTTTGATTTAGCTTGCCACGTGTCGGTCTTTGAGGACTTGCTATCCTAATTAACTAAAAAGGCACAAATTATAGTATACAACCGTTGTACCGTACGACGGACCTAATTTATGGTAAAAAGTTACCACTTTATGTTATTTAGTGACCACTTTAAGTTAAATAGTGACCACATTTTAATATGAAAAAGTGGTAACTATTTATCTGAGAGTGATAACTAACTAACCTAAAATGGTCACTTTTTATCATAAGTTGCAAACTTTTACTACTGTCGCATGGTACAACGGTTGTACACAATAATTACTGCTAAAAAAGTATGACTTTTTATTTTTTCTGAGTTTCGGATGCCATCATAACCGCAAGGAATTTAATGGAGGAATAAATGAGCTATAATGGATGGCGATTCTATTTCGAGGTGAAGGAAGAGGGGAGTAGGAACATGGGAGGATATTATTAAGAAAGTGAGCAGATAGGTAGATTAGGAGGACTTTCATTTAGGGGATGCTACGTGTCAGTCTATGAGAGCTTGCTATCCTAATTAACTAAGAAAGGATGACTTTTTATTGTTTTATATAGATAGATTGTAGATTCTTGCATTTAAGACACGGACACCTGACTTCACCTCTCGACGCATAGTCGGATGAGTTTTGTTTAGCGAATTCCAGAAACGAGTTAAGGCCCTTAACAAATTCCACAGTAGTACGTCTTTTCTTATCAAGTCATCCCTCATACATCCATTTCCGTTCAATTCTCTTCATTTTCTATGTAAAAATAAATTACACAACAACCGATTAAACTAGAATTTATCTGACTTAATTTATTATTAACTAAAAAAAATACTTTTCTTAAAAATAAACTACACTCCTAAACTTAGAACTATTAATTTAGAATTCAACTAAACCTATTAACATATTTATAATGACAATGTAATCACAATTCTCACCCAATTCAACCTAAAAAATTAGTAACATTTTATAATTCTCACTCAACAAATTCACATACTAACCAAATTTCTTGCATAATCATCCCAAAATTTCAAAGTTCATCCAATATATATATTCACATAATAACCCAATTCCTCACATAATCAACGTAAAAATTCTGAAGGTCACTACAACAATCTACCTAACTAAAATTGGGCGAAAGAACTTGGGCAAACAATACTTCAATTGAAACCGTAAGACGACTAAATATCAAATCCACAAAAATAATTAAATAAATTGAAATTAACTATTCAACCTAACTGAAATTAAACATTCAATTAAATAATTAGTAGTATAAGAAAAAACAGGAATCATACCGTAGTAGTAGGGAAAAAACCGGAAGAAGGGGTGGATGCTGGCGCGCGGGTTTTAGAGAGAATGAGTAGAGGAAGAAAGTTTTTTGAAAGAAGGAATGAATGGCGAGGGGTTGGGCGTATATTTGTGGCTGATTCAAGGCGACGGGCGTCCACCTGTAGACGCCCGTTTTTTTTAAATGGCGTCCACAGGTAGATGCCATGTTTTCGCCATATGGCTTCTGAAAGTGGACACCCGTCCCACAGTTGGCGACTGGAAGTGGACGCCCGTGTTTTTTTTAGGGCGTCTACTTTTGGACGCCCGTATTTTTACTTCCAATTTGTTTAGCTTTGACTTGGACGCTCTACTAGGCGTCCAAGTGTAGACACCCGTTTTTTCTTCAAACGTCATTTCGGCGTTTGTCTAATCCGGACGCCCGCAGGTTGGATGCCCGAAGCCTCATTTCTTGTAGTACAAGTACCTAAGAGGGGAAGGGGCCGATGGGGTGAATTATGTACCTTTTAAAAATCTAACTTAAACTAAAGTAATCTAGGTAAAAGTAGACTAATAGAAGTAAATAAATGGTTCAAGAACATGTAATGGAAAGTCAGACTGTATCTAATTTGTCTTAGCTAAGAGTGTGGCTATAGAGGAAATGTCACAGTATAGATGAGTGTTATCGGACTGCTTATTATTCGTCTTAGTGAAAGATAACACTATAGATGAATGTTACGGTATGTTGACTGTTGCATGAACTAAGAAAAACAAAACTAAAACTAAAGTTAATCTACTAACAAATGAACGCGAAGCTAAACGACATATGTTCTAAGTTGAAAGTTAAATGCAGCGGAGATAAAGCAAAAAGATTGAACACGTTACGATTTTGAATTGGTTCGACCAACAATCTAAAAATCTACGTGCATCCAATGCTCTTTTTATTAATAATGTTAAGTAATCTACTCTGAAAACTACCAATAACCTGACCTACTCCGATTACGACTCTCGAGTTTACCAGACTACTCCACCTCTAAACTCTCTAATGACCTACTTCAGTCACGACCAATAGCCTACTTCTGCTACGACTTTGAGTTTACAAGACTACTCCGTCTCTAACTCACCAATGACCTACTCTGTTCAACGACTCTTAATAACTTAGAAAAGTTACAAAATTACAATTCTAACCAAGTTAGACAAGCATTCATGACTCAATAATGGAGCAGTTTGTTCAATTGTGACTTTGAAGATTTAAAATATTTTGCAAAGATTTTGAAGATTAAAACTTTGTTTTTCAAATTGCAAATAACAGATTTCTAGCTGAAAGTCTTAAGAAATGGAGGGGGACTCTCTATCTATATTGAAGCAAGTTAGGTCGTGTCCATCCATGGAGAATTGGGGTCTCCATGGGTGGGAGGGAGAAAGGGGGTCTCCTCCATTATCCATGGACAGTAAATTCTCCATGATGGAGAGGGAACTTTTGTCCGTTGGGACGGAGAGCAGTAAAAGCGAGGGGAAGAGAGAGTTGGTGGGGCAGAGAGCAGGAAAAGTGAGGGGAAGAGAGAAGTGGTGGGGCAAGGAGGAGCAAAGATTTATTTGGTTTGTGTGAGTGTAGTGAGCAAAACTGAATTTATTAGTGTTTATGTAATCTCTAATTTACAATACACTTATTTTGTTTAAGTGTGCTCTTTAGTTTAAGTTTCTCGTAACGCATCTATTATAGTATCGTTTTTTAATTAATGTACTCGTTTTTTATTTCCTAATGAAAATCAGAATATTTATAACGTGTAAATTATTATTAACTACTTATTTATAGCGTATTAATGTACTCGTTTTTTATTTCATAAATTAAATCGCTTATTATTAACTACTTATAATTACCAGCTTTATGAAAAAAATAATACGAGATAGTTGATGTAAATTAAATAGAAAGATGAGTAAAATTAATGTGTGGGGTAGTATAAATGAGGTGGATGTGGTGGGGTTCTTTATAGAGAGAAAATTGAATCCATGGTTGAAATTTTTTTTTTATGAAAGATAAAGTGGGGTAGAGAAAGTGAGGTGGAAGGAGTGGGGTATGGAGAGAAAAATTATCCAAGGATGGACATGCTCTTAACTCTTGACAAAGTTAAACCCTTTTGAAAGAGATAAAATGTTTGTTTTTACAAGAATTACTAAAAGAACAAACTTAGGAAGATTTGAGATACTAGAAAGCAGCTCTATCATATTCCAAAAGTAAGAATGAAATCAGATTTGAGGTTGAAATAAGAAGGAATGGACAAATACCAATCTTTGAGGCAATGACTTGTTTAGGAAAGAAACAACAGGTCATCTTTTGGTAATTTGTAAAAAGTTTTTCAACCAAATGGGTGATAGTTTTGGGAAATGGTTTTTATTAAAATAAAAAAAATTGCTTGATCAACACTTCTCATTTCAAAGTCATATTTAATAAAAGATTTTGAGAGAATAGAAAGTTTGAAACTTGAAATATTTTATTTTTACAATGGGTCGAACTGAAATAGTTAGTCAACTCAAGTGTGACACACAGTTGAGTTGACTAGCTAATTACTTGAACTAACTACAAAGTGCCAAAAACTCTTATCTTTACAAAGTGACACTCACTGACATTTTTTATTCTTTGAGTAGCTTGTCTTGATTTCAATAAATCACTAGTATTAATCCCCGTGAAAAATCACGGGGCCGTATTAAATATTACTCTGTACTACGTACTTCGTTATATGGAGAAAAAAAGTTTATGGAATTAGAATATTTAAATAATTAGTTTTGATTCATATCTCAACTCATATAGTAGAGAATTAGATTTACGTAAAATGTTAATCGAACAAATACATTAAAATATTTTTTTATCGATATTTTCATTTTTATAGCAAATTAAAGGTTGTATTTACTCGTGTAACATCTCAAAAAATTTCTTAAATTTAACAAAAAGGGTAAAATGTATCATTAATTTTCTTGAATATTGTTAACGTTTTTTATTTTCAATTTGTATTTTCTTAATTCAAATCTTCATGCCATATAACTTTATTATAAAATTTTAAAAATGTTAACCCGTGCGAAAATCGCATGAATTGCGTTTGAATTATTTATTATTATAACGAACAAACTGTAAAATGTCGATGGTAATCTTACGGAATTTGTAGGAATTTCTTTTACTATATCAATTGATTTTCTAGCTAGTTTTTTGTTTTGTATTCATGATAATTGGTGTAGTTATGGATGCTAATTTTAATGGGCGGTCTCATTTGATTTTAATAAGCGATTATTGTATTATTGTTGTACATTAGGCAACTTCTCCCCAAATTAATATTTTAATCCATAAAATATTGTGGTGACGATGCATCATCGTTTTTCGGTGAGGATGAATATGAATGCTTTATTTGAGATTACTTTTACTAAAATAGGAAAAGGTAAAAACTTTTTTATCCATCATTAGTAGCTCAAGAGATGTGTAATCCCTTTTCAATCGTTGTTAAAGTGTTTGTTTTTTCATTTTCACACAATTCTTCCTCTTAAATAGGCACCAAATACTTCTTTGTTTAACTTACTGAAATTTCCTTGCTTCCGATTGCACTAATGTATTTTCAATGGTTTTTTTGTAGTTTAGTATACATGACTTCTAATGATGGTATTTAAACTATTCATCTTTGTTTGTGTAACCATGTTCTAGGCGGTTATGAGTAGTTGTTAAAGTGGGTGATTAAGCTTAGTGGGGGTTATATAAGCTTAATGGGGAGTTAAGGGTAGTGATTGAAGAAACTGTGGTTTCTTTAGACACACATTTTATTTCGTTAAGATAAATAAGATTGATTAAGTTAATGTATATCTTTCTTTTTAACCATAGTTAATGTCTTCCTCTAATAGGTAATATAAAATTACCCAAATATTTGTGAGCCCGCCACATCAGCTTTAAAATGCGAGGATTAATATGGTGTCATTAAAAGACATTACTTTATTAAAGTAGGGATTCTCAACATTCATCAACTAATTCTCGATTAAGCACAACCTGAAAAGTTTCAACTAAGGAAACACAAATTAAATAGGCTAGTCATCATCAACAAACCTAAAAGATATTTTATACTCAAACAATTGCTTCCCAACTTTATTTTTTTTATTTTTATTTTTTTTGCCAGCCAAGACAGAAAAGATAGCCTAACTATGAAGGCAGGGGCGAATCCAGGAATTAAAGTGTGGGGTAGCGAATTTTTTTTCATCATCGTCGTCTAAAAAATTTAAAATCACGATTCAAAGAAACATATCTTAAATTCAAAATAAATTATCAATAAAGTGGAGCATAAATAAAATCAAAATATTATTTTATCTTTTCATTATAATTATAATCAAAATAAATTCATTTAAAAAAAATAAAAAATGTGAGAAGATAAGGAAGGTACTTGTATTATCTAATTGCATGATGGGTTAATAGAATCAAAATAAATAAAAAAATTGTCCCTTGCAAGAATCAAACCTCGATCCCTAGAGTGATGGACATGTAGTGTTGCCAATACACCACCATTAACTTTATGTCTATTTTTAGTATCAAATGTTATTTATTATAGCTTTTATAGTATTATTTGGGGTAGTAAGAATGGATCATTCTAACTACAATTATTGGGCTTGGGTTAGCATGGGTTACCCCTTGCTACCACATAGATTCGCCCCTGTATGAAGGGACATGGCCGCTAGGCCATGAGCCTCCCTATTAAGGCTCTTAGGAACAAAGAAAATCTTAATACAATGAAAATAATTAAAAACATCGAACAAACTGTCAATGATCTGCTTGATGTAAGGCGAGGTAGTGTTAGCATCTCCCAGATGCCACTACTAAAAAGAGAGAAAATTGTGGCGGATGATTTGCGTCGGAAATAAAATCCGACGCAAATATTTAGGTTGCGTCGCATTCCATCGGATAATTCGACACAAGATATTTGCGTCGGATTAACCAACGTTATCCACCTCAATGGAACAGGAGCCAATAATTTCGTGTTGGTACCACTATGTGAAAGTGTTTCGTCGGATTAGCCGACGCAAAGTCGACCCAATAAGACGGTGTTGCGTCAGCTAATCCGACGCAATGGTGTCGAGTCAACGCGTCTTCTTACGCGACCAGTCAACAGGAAGACGCGTACTGCGTCGGATTAGCCGACGCAAAATTGAATTCTGCGTCGGTCTTTGCGTCGGCTAATCCGACGTAATGCTTTTTTAACTTAAAAAAAAATTACGCGACACAGACACAATCAGACCCCAAACTCGACTCCCTCAATCCTCCTCTCTCTAAGGTGATATCGACGACGACGCGCGACCAGCCTCAATCCCACCTACCTCTGGCGGAACTCCGGCCTCAGGCGACTCGCATACCTCCGGCGACCACCACCCTACCCAGATCCGGCGATGCATCCCTAAATCGACCCCCAAAATCGAAACCCTAGGTCTCCCTCCCATCCCCTTTTCCGGCGACCTCCTCTTCTTCCGGAAAACCCCACCCTTTTCGGCGAACCAAACCCAGGCCCCACCTCCGACGAACCCCGCCCCTGTCCCACACCTCCACCTCCACCTCCGGCGAACCCCCGGCGCCTGCACACCCCCGAAAAACCCTAACCCGACCGCCAAATCTCGGATATGATTACACTAATCTACTACTATTACTACTAATCTCCTCCTCCACCTCCTCCTCCTCCTCCTCCTCCTACTACTACTACTACTACTATTACTACTAGCACTACTAATGTACTACTACTAACACTAATATTACTACTACATACTAATCTACTAATTCATTATACCATTACATACTACTACTAATATTACTCAATAATCTACTACTACTACTAATCTAATAACACAATTTCTAACCTAGTACAACAATCACTAATACAATACCACTATTACTAGTAAAACACTAACATAATTAACAATTACTAACATAGTTAATATAATTAACCATTAACGTAATTAACAATTATCGTCTAACAATAAAACGAAATCTAACCTAGTTAACGTACTAATTAACCTAATTAACATACTAATTAACGTAATTAATATAATTATTATACTAATTAACCTAATTAACATACTAACATAATTAACATACAATCTCAAAACCTATTAAACGATTAACATGCTAATGATGAACATAATTAACCTAATTAACCTAATTAGCCGTTAAGTATGGCTGTTAAGTGCCAACTTGCAGTCCTAATCTAATGACATGGCGAGTGACATGTCGGTCTAGTAGCCTTTTGGCCATCGTTAATCCTTAATTACCCCTTCATTCTAATTTCGAGTTTTCGCCTCATCAAAATCAACAACAACATGCAATAATAAGTGAGAAAAGCAACAAAGAATATGATGATGATGATGATGATGATGATAGTACATAGAGGAAGAATGGCAGATGATATGGTGATGATCAGTGAATTCGAATAGGGGAAGAAAGGAAGGAAGAGGAAGGGTTTGTAGTTTGAAATTAGAATGAAGGGGTAATTAGGGATTAACGAAGGTCAAAAGGCTACTAGACCGACATGTCACTCACCATGTCATTAGATTAGGACTGCAAGTTGGCACTTAACAGCCATACTTAACGGCTAATTCTTGTTTAGTCACAGTTGAGAGTAATTAACAGAGTTCAGGGGTACAGTTGGAAATTGCTTATACGCAGGGGTACAACTGGGAAAAGTGAAAACTTGGAGGGTACAAATGAGAATTTCCCTTAGATTAATTAGGTTAATTATGTTCATCATTAGCATGTTAATCGTTTAATAGGTTTTGAGATTGTATGTTAATTATGTTAGTATGTTAATTAGGTTAATTAGTATAATAATTATGTTAATTACGTTAATTAGTATGTTAATTAGGTTAATTAGTACGTTAACTAGGTTAGATTTCGTTTTATTGTTAGACGGTAATTGTTAATTACGTTAATGGTTAATTATATTAACTATGTTAGTAATTGTTAATTATGTTAGTGTTTTACTAGTAATAGTGGTATTGTATTAGTGATTGTTGTATTAGGTTAGAAATTGTGTTATTAGATTAGTAGTAGTAGTAGATTATTGAGTAATATTAGTAGTAGTATGTAATAGTATAATGAATTAGTAGATTAGTATGTAGTAGTAATATTAGTGTTAGTAGTAGTACATTAGTAGTGCTAGTAGTAATAGTAGTAGTAGTAGGAGGAGGAGGAGGAGGAGGAGATTAGTAGTAATAGTAGTAGATTAGTTGTAGTAGTAGGAGAAGATTAATAGTATTAGTAGTAGTACTTATAGATTAGTAGTAGTAGTAGTAGTAGATTAGTAGTAGATCAGTAGTGGCAGTACATTAGTGGTATTAGTAATAGTATTAGCAGATTAGTAGTATTAGTACTTAGTGGTAGTGAAGTACTAATACTACTAATCTACTAGTACTATTACTAATACCACTAATGTACTACTACTACTACTAATCTACTACTACTACTAGTAGTCTACAAGTACTACTACTAATACTACTAATCTCTTCCTACTACTACTACAACTAATCTACTACTACTACTACTACTAATACTATTAATCTTCTCCTACTATTACTGCAACTAATCTACTACTACTAATACAATAACACCACTCATCTAATACTACTAATTGATATATGATTGTTATTGTATTGTGCATTATAAAGAATGTTCGATATCTGCTCAGACCTACCTAGTACCCGTTCAAGAGTTACTCATTAGGAGTAATTCTTGGATAGTCCCCATTTTGGGACTGTTCTTGTACTTTTCATGTCGCTTAGGTGGTAAACATGGAATAGTGTTGTGTTGGTAAGAGGAAAATTTGGTGACAATTCCCTCAATGTTCTTCGATCAAATATGTGGAGTTTTCATATATTCCACATTGTACTTTTGGAGAACTGAGGCGAATTGCTGCCGAATTTTTCTCTTATCGACATAACTCAATTTCGTGTTTATCAGTGACATGGAACGTACAAGAATGAGTTTAGGTTGGAGTAAAAAGGTCTCCGGTGATGATTCGTTTAAAAATTGATGGTTGTGTGCCTTCGAACTGATGGAAAAAGTCGTCATTTTTCTACAATGTGCATTTCCCCCTGTTGTTGTACTCTACTTTAAATTATTGTACCTGTTAGATGCTGTTGATTGCTTTCCTCTACGCTAGTCTTTTCATGTATACATACCCTGATCACTCATAGTTCAATCCATATAGAATGAATAGAGTAGAACGAAGGTGGATGTACGAGAGACTGGCCGACAATAAGTGGCCGAAAATAGAATTTAGAGACGGTGTCGAGGAGTTCATCAAGTTTTACTTAGATAATAACCCCCACTACACCAGCGAACAACGTAGGTGCCCATGTAGAAAATGTCAAAACCGTGCCTTAAAACATGAAGTAGATGTCAAAAAGCATTTATACAAACACGGTTTTGTTGAGAACTACTACGTGTGGACATATCATGGTGAAAATGAAAATATCACCAGTCGCCTGCAAGAACTTGTTCGCGAAAATCTGTACCGCAACTTCGTGGAGGACGCACTGCGTACGACGGTTGAGGACATAATGGAGGAGGAGCGTAACCCAGACCACATAAGCGACGAAGAAGTGCAGCACGAACCCAACCCACAAGTTCTTTCCTTTTTCGATATGCTAAAAAATGCTGAACTCCCAGTTTATGACGGATGCAATATGAGTCTGTTGCAAGTCGCTTCAAGGATGCTGACTTTGAAGTGCGAGAGTGTAGACACCTGCATTTTGCCTGCTAGTGTCTATAGCAGTTCCCGACAAACACCCGATGATGATCGGACGCAAACGTGACTTAGTATACTCGAATATGGACTCGGAATCAATAATATCCGACGTGGACTTTTAGCGGAGTACAAATCTCTCAAAACCAACCTCAAATTCAGGCTCAGTGGGTCGTTCCGAGCAAAATAAGACTAATTTGGGCCAAAACCGACACCAAAAATAAAACCCGTCTTTTGGCGACCGGGTCAAAACCCGATCAAAGACGAACCCGTCACAAAAATCAGCCAAATGCACCTTCTAGAAACTGGCGCCCAAATCCAATTCAAAAAGAGCAACCAAATCAAACAAGGTCAACTCCTTCCTATTTTAGCTCGATTCACCTGATCCACTCGATCGAGTGGATTGACCCACTCGGTCGAGTGGAGCGTCATTTTCCGGATCAGGCCCATTTTCTAGGGCACTCGACCGAGTGCACTAGGGCCACTCGATCGAGTGACCCCAGGTCGTGGGGTAAACTCTATAAATACCCCCACGACCCCCACTCATTTTACACAGTTTTTTTAACCTACATTTTACCCTACATTCCCACCATAATTCACCTACACTACAAGCCTTATTAACCCTAAGCACTACACACAAAAACCGAGTCCTTTGTCCCTCGAAAAACCGACGAATCATCCACACACATACACACACCATAACTTGCATACATCCTCGATACTCCGACGTCCCGTCACTATTTACGAGTCCATTTCCGAGGTCCCTACTAAGCATGTATGTTGAGGGTGTCCTAAACCCCATTTTGATCCTTGTTACTTCATTTTTTACGTTTTGTATTATCTATATAATAACTATACTAGTATCCTAACACTAACTCTAACATAACTCTAACATTTTACTTTTTTGTATACTAACTTTTTACATTCTCGTTACTAACATTATCATACCGTGTATATATATATACTAGTATTAAAATCCGGTTTTAAATACGTTTGACTATAATTATCGCCTAAAGTCCGTCTAATCCCTTTACGAGCAACGACGGAGGTGGAGCACTTTCGAGGAGCCCCGCCCCAATGTGCTCAAGGGCGTGACGTGATCGCGATTAATAATAGTTGAACGCATTTGATCCCATTTTTATTAGTACGGATCCCGTTGACACGAAAAACGACGTCACATAATCCGAAAGGGTTAGTTTCGATGTCGTGACGTAGAGGGACGCAATTTCGTCACTAATACAAAATTTCCAATTTAGCAAAGGCATTTTCATAAACCTCCGATAACGGTATTATAATCGCATGCATACGCGATTAAAGCACCGAAATCCAAGTTAAATACAAATCGTGCGATAATTGTACTTGATTTGGCCAACCATCGATTTTGTACAAAAAAACAAAACGAGTTGACACTCGTACATGGGCTATTCGACCGAGTACGTAGGCTACTCGATCGAGTAGCGTCCATAAGTCCGGGCAGAATCCTTTTCGAGAACACACTCGACCGAGTCAGACCATGACTCGACCGAGTGGGCCCTGTAGTCCAGAAAACCGAGAGCCTAAAAGCAACATTTAAGCCTCGTCTTTTTTACGACTTTTAGTCGACACGTGTAAAATCAATCACGTGAACCTATTTTTCAAAACTCGCGCATGTCACGACACTTTAGCGACTTTGATCGATTTTTCGACGTGATAAGTCGGGATAAGGCATTGAGGCATAGGATCGGGCTAGCATCACGCTTAGGTCCTATGTCTCCGTCCTTTGTTTAATACACAACGCAATGTATATTTAATCGAGGTTTGTCCATCTATACAATTCACGGTCTAGTTCACATACGGGTCTGCTCCTAACTTTTTTATTTATTATTCCGTTTGTATCTCGCTTATAATTTTTGTATTGGCCGGGTTGTATTTCCGCCCGTGTAACTTGTACGTTATTTTTGAGTTTCGTTTATTTACTTGCTTATCGCTTTATAAATGAACCTCGCATGCTAAATCACTTCGACCATAACTAGATGCATTAAATGACGTAATTCACATATAATTCACATGCTTAGCCCAAAAACGCTGTTTGCATATCATTTAATCGTTTTACTAGCGCGCGCACACGAACACGAACGATGTCTTAGTAGAGGCCGCCATGTGCGGACGGGGTTGGGTGTCCTTAGTGGGCTTCCCAACATGTACCCTCACCCCTTACTCAGAACCTTGGTTTCCGGATGCCCGAAACCATTGGCGCACGAGAGTCATTCTATATACGAAAGCCGGTTTAAACGGTATCGATATTGCAATGCAAAGGGACGAGCCCAATAAACTCTGAAATCGAAGTGGGCCGTACTTTGTGTATAGCCCATGACGGTATAGAGTGGGCTCGTATGGTTCCGAATAACCACAAAATTCGATGGCGACTCCATTTTGACTTAAATTTCGAACCCGAGAACAATCTTACCACGAGATTCATTCGCCTACCCAAACCCGCGCGTGGCCGCGTCGGGGTGGACCTACGTCATGTCCACAGAGAGCAACATGGCCTTAAGACATTTAGATGGTTGGATCCAACTGATCGATGAACTTCTACCGAAAAAGGAGAACGTCATGTCAAATAATTTCTACGAGGTTGAAAATGTGTTGAAGGGCCTCCAACTCCCCCATGAAAAGATAGACTCGTGTCCGAACGGATGCATGTTGTTCTGGAAGAGAGATTCGGTCCTCGACGCGTGTAGAAAATATGGTTCGGAGAGGTACAAGAGTCCAACTGCAAATACTATGGGGAAGAGAGTACCAACTAAGATTTTGACTTACTTCCCAGTAGGTCTGAGCCTGCAACGACTGTAGCAACAAAGAAAATTGCGGCGGATATGAGTTGGCACCACAGTAACTCACAAATAAGGGTTAGTGATATGATGACACACCCTAGCGACGGTGAAGCTTGGAAGACATTTGATGTCAAACATCCGGAGTTCTCAAAAGAGTCTTGCAATGTACGTTTGGCTTTGTGCACAGACGGTTTCTCACTGTACGGGCAGTTCGGCAAGTCGTACTCCTGTTGGTCGGTGGTTGTGACACCGTACAACCTACATCCGTGGTTATGCAATAAGAGACAACTTATGTTCCCGTCCCTTATTGTTCCTGGCCCTAGGAACCCGAAGGCCAATATGGACGTGTACGTTGAAATGATAATTGATACAACAAAAATACAAAATATCAACTCTTTTTACAGATTGGAATCCTCCAACCTCTAGTTGTGGAGTTAAAAAGTTTGTGGGATAATGGGGTTTACACGTACGATGTGTCGAGGAAGAGTAGTTTCAATCTAAGAACAGCACTGATGTGGACCATCAACGACTTCCCAACTTACGGGATGTTGTCTGGTTGGAGTACAACGGGTTACCGTGCTTGTCCTTACTGTTAATCGAAGGACCAAAGATCCTTTTGGCTTAAAAATAGTGGGAAGGTGTCTTGGTTTGACTGTCATAGACAGTTTCTACCTTCTGACCATCCATTTAGGCATAACTGTAAGAGTTTTCTGAAGAAACAACCCAATGAAAGTAGGATCTCATGTAAACGGTTATCAGGCGATGAGATATAGGCAGATGTCCAGAAGTATCCTACAATAGTACACGCTACCCACCAACAGTTGAAAAAATTGAAGGACAAGAAGGAAGGTTGGTGGAAGCAGAGCATATTCTAGGAGCTTCCTTACTGGAACACTCTGCTAATCTGACACAACCTGGATGTTATGCATATCGAGAAGAACTTCTTTGAGCAGATTATCAACACCGTAATGGATGTACCGAACAAGACAACCTTCAGATCTAAAGGCAAAGCCGATTTCAAGGAACTGTGTCGGCGACCCAAATCGTCGTTGTTTGTTATGGACAAAAATGAAAGGAAGGCTTTGTGCGATTGGGTGGCTGGTTTGAATTTCCCGAATGGTTACGCATCCGACTTATCTCGGTGTATGGACCACTCGAAGTTAATTTCACATGGCATGAAAAGCCACAACTGTCACGTGTTTATGGCGCGCTTGTTGCCAGTAGCATTGAAGCAGCTGGTGCCTATGAACACGTGGAATGCATTAACAGAGATTAGTCAATTCTTCCGTGATTTGTGTTCCACTACGGTGTCAGTCGAGTCCATGAATCGGCTGGAGAACAATATTCCCGAGATCCTTTGCAAGTTGGAGAAAAAATTTCCTCCGTCATTCTTCAACTCAATGGAGCACCTCCCACTTCACTTGCCGTATGAGGCAAGGGTTGGTGGTCGAGTTCAGTACTGGTGGATGTACGGATGTACCCATTTGAAAGGTGACATCCTCAGCTCCCCTTAGTATGACTTTTTGTGTATTGATTACCAAGTAAGTGTTAAATTTGCCCACCAGCATTTTAATTAGCAGGTTCTTAAACCATTTGAAAAAAAATTGGTAACAAAGCACGTGTCGAGGGTTCAATATGCAACGCGTATTTGTTATAGAAGACATCAAACTTATGCTCCTACTTCGAAGAGCACGTTGACACAAAAGCCAAAGACCTGGACGTGGGTGTGCATGAAACTGAAGACCATCAAAGGAAGATGGAACCATTTCAGAATGACGTTGGAAGCAGCACTGGAAAATGTAAGGAAAGATGGTTGACTGATGTTGAGTATAAGCAGGCACACTCCTACGTTCTGAGAAACTGTGGCACTGTCATCCGACCATACGAGGAGTAAGTGACTCACGTACAGCATACCCTCCTCATAATTGATAGTATGTTTGATTAACTACAACCGGTAACCATTTCAGGAAATTCGAGGATTTTATTATGGAAGAACACGCGGAAGTGAAAACATCTGACGATGTTTGGGTCAAATATGAGTCACTGTTTCCCTCCCGGCTACGTAATCAAGTATGTCGAAATGCTATTTGAATGAACTTTAAAAATTGTGTATGTGTTTGGTTTAAATTAAATTTAATTGTTTATTGATATATTTTACCTTCATAAAAGTTTGAAGCGTTGGAGGATCCCCTCGTAGGACCTCTAGTCACTGGCCCGTCTTCACGACTCCGGACTTGGAAGCGATATGCAATTAACGGGTACAAGTTCCGTGCATTTGAAGAGGGTGTTGACGTTCCAAAATTGACCAAAAGTAACGGCGTATGTGTGTTGTCTACCGAGGGGTCAGATTATTACGGAACCCTAGTCGAAGTGATCGAGCTTGACTACTACGACAGCAACAAAAGCTGCAAGGCCGTACTGTTCAAATGTGATTGGATCGACAACTCCGCGCACAGAGTCAGTGTTCATGAGTTGTACAAACTTGTGGATGTCGACCTAACGAGAAAAATGCGAGGGCTCAACCCTTTTGTGTTAGCATATCAATTCAATCAAGTTTGCTACCCTCCTTATCCGAAGGGAAAAAAGACTACGAATTGGTCTGCGGTTTTTAAGATAAAGGTAAGATCACAAGTTGATAATCCTATCATCGACGATGACATCTACAAAGAGAATGTAGTTGGTACTAATCAGCCAATATCATCT
Source organism: Agrostemma githago (assembly GCA_958450325.1). Lineage (NCBI taxonomy): Eukaryota > Viridiplantae > Streptophyta > Magnoliopsida > Caryophyllales > Caryophyllaceae > Agrostemma > Agrostemma githago. The sequence continues at coordinate 3,536,862 of OY288242.1, forward strand.
ATTTTGATCGAAGACAATGTCATCGATGAGGAAGAATATGTAGTTGAAGTTGCTGGTGCTGAAGGGGAGGCCGACGAATTTGCCTATTGGATTGTTCCTGAGGGAGAGGGTGATGAGGAAGAGTTGGTCATCGATGAAGATGACGGGGATGAGGTGAATAGTGACTAGGACAATGATGATGAAGACGGGGAAGAGGGGTTCATTGAAGCGCACACCGATGTGGACAGTGATAGTGACGATAATTACCAATTATGTAGTTATTTGTATTTTATTCAGTACAAGTTGTAATTTATTTATTTGTAATTGGAGACTATTTTGTTAAGCAATGAAATTCTTGGATTACCCTAAACTAACTGACTCTACATTTTAACTTTGCGCAAACATCTTTTGTAGAAGCGTCGTGATTATGGCAGGTGGCAGTGGAATGGTTCGGGTGACGGGTAGCAGTAGCCAAGGTGACGCAACCCCTATGGAGGAGGACGTGCCTGTCGTCAAAGGTGTGGATGCTGTGCAGGAAATCGGGGCGACGGTGTATGTGGCGACGCCTTCAAAGAGCTACCTTTCACGGCGGAAAGTGGATACCGCTACTTAATGAGTTTAAGTTGTTATAATCAGTTGTTTTCTATATTTTCACTCATTTATCTGCTTCACATCCAAAATTACATGTGTAGGTGGGATGACAAGAAGTACTCTGATTATATGCGAGATTCCATAATCATGACCTACGCATCTACACCTGGCGTCTACCGTAGCTGGACGGAGGCGCCCTAGAAAGCTCGGGATGACATGTATATGCACTTCGCGGTAATTGCCTCGTCTGTCATTCTGAGTTTTTCGTTGCACGACTTATACATTAAATTGTAACTAACGAATTATATTTTTGACAAACAGAAGAAAGTGCGTATAGACTTGGGGTACGACCTCAGATCCGACTACGAGGGTCGGATAAAGAAGAAAATAACCGACATATTTCAAAGAGCTGTTCCGAGGGTTCAGAAGGCGGATTGGATTCCGCAGGAGAAGTGGGAGGAACTGAAGAGGAAAGCTGAGGACCCAAACTTCAAGAAGAAGTCGGCGGTTAAGTCGTCAAACAGGAGAGGTGGGCAAGTCGACGGAGTGGCCAAACCCACCAGCTGCCTTGGGAGTAGGAGCGCAGCAACAGCTTTCAAGCAAATGGTAAGTGCTTATAACACATGTAATCAATTTAAGTATAATTCAATATACTATTGGTAAATAAATGCTGAAAGTTTTAACACTGTTTTATGAAGAGCCCAATTGCATCTCCGGTGCAGCTCTTGGAGAAGATGAAGAAGGGGAAGGATGGCAAGTGGATTGACCTCCGAGGACCGCAGATTGTTGTGAGTAGTAGTAATGTTTTTCAAGAAAATACTAGCCCCAAAAATTATGATGTGATAGTGTGTGTTGTTCTAAAAGTTATAACGCTGTTTCATGTTGCTGTTTCAGGAAAACTATGAGAAAGCAGTGGAGGAGGCACGAGCTTCTGATCAGGCACCCAACACCTTGAAGATCTTCCACGATGTCACGGGGGGCTACAACCAGAAGAGAAGGTTCTGAGGGATAGGTAACGCGGCGAAAGATCTCTTTCCCCCATGCTTGAACCGTGGTAAAGAGCCATCTGCGGACACGTACTTTCCCACCGGCGCCTCCCAGGAACGTACTGTTAACGAGTGCATGGAGGAGAAATTCAAGAGACAAGAAGAGCGTCTGCAGACATTAGAGAAGAGGTTGGAGGAGCAAGACAGGTTTATGGAGATGATGAGGGAACGGTGGGCCATGGAGAATGAGAACTGCAGCAGAGGACCACGTACTAGTAGGCGCGATGACAACAACAACAACGATGGTCATCCCTATGGGTCGGAGCAGATTGAGCTCCTTGCGTAGGTAGTTCATCTCTTCTATGTTACTTGTTTAGACTATGGTTGTGTATATATATTTTACCAACTCCTAGATAGAATTGTGAACCCAGCACAGGTTTTCTTTGTAATATATTATCATTTTCTATAACAGTACACTGGTTTAGATTTGTTGAGTTTTGTGGAGTTTTGTGAAGTTCGGTGAAGTTATGTGAAGAAGATATGTACGGGAGCTTTGATTGGAGTTTTTGGGTGATTTTTGTGGGGAATGTGCTGCTGCAGTGGTTTGTTGTAGGAGTGGGGTGTAATTGCAGGTTGTTTACTTTCGCGTGTATAGGGAGCTAAAAACAAAGAAATGACGTTATTTTATAACCAGCCCTGCGTCGGAATAGCCGACGCAAAGACAAACCCCCGTCGACTTTGCGTCGGCTAATCCAACCCGGGGCTCATTGACTGAGGGCTTCTGCGTCGGATTAGCCGACACAAATCCGACGGGGGGTTTGTCTTTGCGTCGGCTAATCCGACGCAGGGCTCGTTGACTGGGGCGTTGACCCCCAAAACATCGCGTCGGATTAACCGACGCAAAGTCAATGCAAAGCTCATGCGTCGGAATAGCCGATGAAAAAAAAATTGCGTCAAATTATATTGGCGACCTTTTGCGTCGGCTAATCCGACGCAATCTACAATTTGCGTAGGCTAATCCGACGCATTCTACAATTTGTGTCGGATTTCGACCATTTGCGTTGGATTTGTCCGACACAATTCCGACTTGCTTTTTGTAGTGTGCTGTATAAGATTGAGGCAATTCGTGGAGATGTGGACGTGAAGAAATCCATTTAGTCGAGCCCGTTGAACCGCAGCAGAAAAAGTCAAAGCTTCCGCTTGAAGAGGAGAGGCCGCATGAAATTTCCTGCAAACCTTAGCCAAACACTTGTTATCAGGATCAGTGACAACCCATCCACCTGAGGCCTGAGCATGCCCTTTCCAAGCTGCATTTGTCATTATGTTGATACACGAACAGGAAGAGGCTACACTGGGGAGAGGCTTCCCAACTTTATTGGCACAGGGGAGAGGCTACACAATTCAAGGATGTAAGTAGCTCACTGCCAGTGTGCAACCTGTAGCTTGACACCCTCTAGTATGGAATCGCCTGAGTCTACCTCAACACTGTTACATTGCATGGCTCATCTGTCATATTGATAATTCTTGTTATTGATACCTGTAGCTTGACACACTGTTACATTGCATGGAATCTGTCTGAGCAGAATGCAGATGATTATTGATAATACTTGTTATCTGTCTCATCTCCACATGTTCTCAAAGTATTTTCCCACAAAGGAATGTTTTAAACTCATTAACAAATGGCTTGGAACTTGCATCCCCTCGCATAACAAATCTCCACCTTGACTTGAACTCTCTCTCAATCAGATCAAACAGATGTACCAAATGCACTCCAATGAATATCAGATTAAACAGATTCAAATCACAAGTCAACAGTTTTAATTTCTTATATAAAAATGCAAGAACGTAGTTCTTATTTTACAAACTCAAGATCGTACACAATGGAAAAACTTTGCAATAGAAAGTTTTTAGTGACAAATCCATCACCATTGTGGTTGCTCTTATATCATAACTACTACTCCGTACTTTTTTATCATCTTTTACTATATTACCCTCACTACTATCCTTAGTTTATCTATTTAATAGTCCCTCCGTTCCAATGAATTGTTTGCCTTTACTTTTGGCACCAAGGGGGAGATAGAGATCCAATGAGGAACACTACAAGAAAACCAGCTCCGGGCGTCCACCTGGTGGGCGTCTTGGGCATATGGACGCCTAAATGGCGTCTGAAAATACATCCGGGCGTCCATCGTCAAACACCAAACTTGGCGTCCGACAGAACTGGGGAAGGAAGAAATTCAACCTAACGGGCGTCCACAAGCGGACGCCATATCCACTCAATGGCGTCCACTGTCAGACGCCATTTAGTGGGATATGGCGTCCACAGTCGGACGCCAGTTTGGGTGGATGTGGCGTCCGTTAGTGGACGCCCGTCCGCCTGACTCGTATCAAATACCCGCCCACCCCCCCTCTCCCTCTTCACTCTCTAAAAAAAATCACTCTTTAAACCCTCTCTACTCCCTCGCCGACCCCAATCTCCCTTCCTCTCCTCCATTTGTCATACTTTTTCTTAATTTTTGGTATGTTTTCTTACTTTGCTTACTTCTTATTCATTATAATTTGTTCTTATTTTTTATTGTTATCGTTATTTATTGGTAGTTTGGTAGTTAATATTGTTTAGGTCTAAATTTCGATTAGGTTGATTAGTTTAGCCCAAATACGATTAGGTAGATTAGTTTTTCCCATCACAATTTTGATTAGGGTTTGATGAATTTGCTTGAATTGAGCTAGAATGACCTCTAGGGCCTTCCGTGAGGTTTTGTGTGACTTAGGACGGACCAAAAGGTGTCGTAATAATGTCGGATTTTCCCGAAACCACTTCCATCGTGATCGGGGTTGTAAATAGGTGGTAGCGGTGCTTTCGGAGTTTTGATATCTCTATCCAAAAATTTGACCTTATTTGACTTGTTTACATTGTTTCTGTCTGACCTAATCCATGAATTTTTGTGTTTTGTTCGGTTAAATTGGGATTAAATTGATAAATTACGGTTTTTATAAATTGGGATTAAATTGTGATTACATTTGTGATTAAATGCGGTGACTAATTTTCGTAAGGTCAATTCTAAATTAATAAGACATTTGGGTTTACTTTGACGTATTAGTGATTAAATTGAAGAAACTCAGTTATGGAAATTAAGTTAGAGAAATTAAGTTTAAGTTAGTTCGTGATTAAATTTTTGTTTAGTAAGTTCTAATTTAATTTAGGGAAATTAAATTTTAATTTGTTATATGTATTTTTTTAACATAGAAAATGAAGAGAATTGAACGGAAATGGTTGTATAAGGGAAGACTTGATAAGAAGAGATGTCCCACCGTCGAATTTTTTAGGGGTATTGAATCATTTGTCGAGGTCGCTAAAAAGTCAGTAGACTATGCATCGAGGGGGGAGGTTAGGTGTCCGTGTACTAAATGCAAGAACCTAAAATTTTTTGAGGTCCTTGTAGTTAAGGAACATGTCATCTATAATGGTTTTTTACCCGATTATTATAATTGGATTTGCCATGGTGAGCCATCTCAGTCTGAGGAACCCGAAAACCATCAAAATGAGGGGGGGTTGAGAGGTATGATAGTTGACATTGTGGAGTGCAACTTGTTTAACAACGAGAACACATATGGGAATGACGACTCACCTAACCCACGAGACTCACCCAACCCACAAGACTCACCTAACCCACAAGAGCCTAACCCACGAGCAAAGGCATTTTTTGATATGTTGAACGCTTCGGAGAAACCGTTATACGGAGGGTGCGATGTGACTTTGTTAGAAGTCCCATCTATGGTAGTTAGCCTTAAATGTGAGTTCAACCTACCCTTTGCTTGTGTCGATGGTATTGCTGCCTTGCTCGAGAGAGTTATCCCAAAAGACAATATCATGACCCGAACTTTCTACACAACCAAAAAGGTTGTGAAGGGCCTTCAACTCCCGCATCAAAAGATTGATGCTTGTTATTTTGGAAGGACGATGAGATGCTTGATGAATGTAGGAGATTTGGTAAGGGTAGGTATAAGACGGTTGAGGGGGATATTGTTTTGAGGGGTAGAAAAGGGAAAAGCGGTGTTGGGGGTAAGAAACCGATCCCAATAAGTCAGCTTACGTACTTCCCTATTGCACCTAGGCTTCAAAAATTGTATGCCACAAAAACCATAGCGGAGCAAATGAGGTGGCACTAGGAGGACATTAGGGTACTAGGGAAGATGTGTCATCCGAGTGACGGTGAGGAGTGAAAGCGTTTCGATGGACTACATCCCCACTTTGCGTTAAAACCCCAAAATGTAAGGCTTGGGTTGCGTACTGATGGATTTGCACCTTTCGGACAATTCGGTAAGTCGTACTCTTGCTGGCCTGTGATCATCACACCTTATAACCTACCTCCTTGGTTGTGCTTGAAGCAGCCTTTCATCTTCCTATCTCTTATTGTGTCTGAACCCAAGAACAAGGCTAGATGCAACTTTGGTGTGAGTGTGTAATCCCCTAGAAAATCTAACGCAATACAGTGGCGGAAACACTGTAGAGTGGGATTAAAACACACTGACAAACTATATCTTATTAAAAGAAATGGTAAGTCAATACAAAGGCCTCTTTTTACAAAAGGGCTAAAAGAAAATTCTCCAAACAGGTTAATACAAAACCATAAATTACATAATAAAGAAAGAATAGGATTCACGCTACTCGCTAGCTCACACCCAAAACCCAGCAGCAGAACCTATCATGTTATAAACATAACAGCAACGTCAGTGGGGTGTAACTCGGACGTTCTCCCAGCCAAATTATATCATATGGAAAAATAATAGTATTACTATATCAAAATAGTTGAAATGGAAAACATTAAAACGGTATAATAAAAATAAGTTTTCGAAAAAAACATAAAACATTTGCCAACCTGCAAAACAAACCAATCGATAGTAATAATCATAATAAAAAATGGCGTTATGGAAATCAATCAGTGCAACGGAATAGACTTTCACTAGGATAATACTCAAACTAGCTTCGAGAACTTAGTCAAAACAAATTAGACTTCGGTCTCTAACTAGATAGGCAACTCAACTATAACAGGACTGCGTGCAGCGAGGTCCTGGCTTAAGAAATGTACACCCCTCCTGGACACCAACCGTAATCCAGTTCAACCCGACGGCGACTTACACGATGCGATATCTAAGTTTAAGGTCAAAATATACACACTCCTGAACAAAAACCATGCTCAGTTCAACGACCAATGCGTCTCAACATAGACACACCAGCTTTATAGTTGATGGCAAAACGTATACCCTAGAATGTATTACTCTACCCATACACTTGTCCTCATTCCATAACTCCAAAACAACCATCATTGTTATATTTACAAAAGATATAATCATTATAAATAATACGAGGAAAAAGGAATAAACATTTTATATAAAAAGGGAAACTTTCTATAAATAGAAACTTACTGATTTTAGAAACTTACTAAAAATAGTCTTATAGAAAATACGTAAGATATTAAAATAAGTGAAAATGTATAAAAATAGCATTTCTAATGAAATGAACATTTAATTACATTATCGTCGTTATCGTAACTTTAATGTATATCGAAATTCGTTACTCAAAATATAAATAAAATATAATACGTCAATAAAGAGTTGTTTTATAAATAATTAGGAAATCGAGTTAAAACTATAAATTTTAGAAAATAGATGTTTTAAGAAAAACACTATCAGAATTAACTGAGTCGACGAGTTTTATAAATTAAACAAGATTTTATAAAGCTTTCAAATTATTTTTACCAAATAGATTTATCAATAAATAATAATACTAATTCTACTAAAAATAATCAATCGTGGATAAATAATAAATTATTAGGGAAAATTGTCTCAACTTCAAATGTATTTAAAACAAAATCGACTATTTTCTCATTTATTGATATAAGTCGTAAAATGAAATTAATTTATTAAATGAGTTTACAAATCTCGATTATATAATATAAAAATATGATTTTGAGTTAAAATTTTAAATTAACGAAATATGAAGAAAATATGAAATGGTTATTATTTAGTAACTAGTGTCACGATAACCAACAAAATATTATAACGATCGTAAATAATTAAATTACTAACGCTTTATAAAACAATATCGAAAGTTATAAAAATATTGATAAGGCAAATGATTTAAAAATAAATAATATATTAGCAAATAATAAATAGCTAAAAATTATAAAACCGAAATTAAAATTATTTACTACATACTACTACTCAAACATACGGTACAAAATCGAGTAACGTCCTAAAGTTACCTAGTAAACTTGTGATATACTTGTTCTTCTCGTAAGGTCCAGGCTACGTGACTTCAATATCAACGTCTTTAAGCTCCAAAATAGAATCGATAGTCTTCTTTGCATGATTCACCACGACAATCGAGAAGACAAAAAGAAAGAATAAGACAAGGATATTCGACACAAGACTGAAGGGAATTGACGTGTCAAATAGAAATCCTAAGGCTGAACTTGATAAGGCAATAACGGACTGAAACATTCAACAAAACGGAATGTCGCAGCAGCAGCAGAATCCAGGTAACAGAACACGGACAGAAACGCATTAATGGCGAAAACATCAGCGATAACGGAAAGCATAGCACACATGACATGACAGTAGCTATAACACATCATGGTAGAACAAAGGAAGCACCAAAACGGACCCGAACTCGACAAAATGGGTGAAACAGTACGGATGACTCGATGATGATAATCTAGCAACAGAATGAAGCAACAAAAGGACAGCAGTTGTAGACAGCAAAACAACAGCAACGGTATGAGGAACAACAACATCAGTAAGACAGAACAAATAGGCAGAAGAAAAAGAAGGAAAAGGAGAAGAAGAAGAAGAAGACGGAGAATGGACCAGCGAAGAACAAAACGCAGCAGCAAAAACGTGACAAAGATACACGAACAGCAACAGTACAAAAGCAATAGCAGAAGAACGACCTAGACAGATGAAGAAGAAGAAGGAGAAGAAGATCGAAAAGTGGCAGCAGGAACAACACACACAAACGGACAGCAATAGCAGTAACAAGACGCAGCAACAACATGACGGAACAGAAGAAATGTAAAAGAAGAAGAAGGGGAAAGGAATTACCCTCACGAAATCGGGAAAGCAAACGCAGCAAGAAAAGGAATTAATAAACGGACAGCAGCGCATCACAATCACAACAACAACATCGGGCAGAAGTAAAGAGCATCAACAAAAAATCAGGCAGAGAAGAAAGTCGGGAAGGGGAGTGCGTTCCAGAGAGAAATAGAGCAGCAAAATGCAAAAAAAGCAGCAGTAGATTCCTTTGAAAAGAATGAAGAATACGGTGGATAGAGAAGAAGATGAAGGGGGATGAGTAAAAGAGAAAACGAAATGAAGCGGTGGAACAGAGGATAGTGTACTTGAAGCGGTGAAGGACTGAAGGCAACAAAAAGAAAGAAAGAGGAGATGAATGTAATAGTGAGGCAATGAATCAAATAAAGAAAAAAAACAAGGGAAAAGGGAATGTACGTTGAACATGTGGGAAATACAAGAGGTCCCACGATTAAAAGAAGTGATAGAAAAACGGATTAATCGAATAGGTATAAGTAGAAGAAGACGATTTTCGAGACAGTTAGTTGACTGACCCACGAAACTGACTTAAAAACGAATTAATGAAAATAATTGATAAGTAAACGTTTCTCGAGAAGTAAATAATTATTCAAAACGAAAATGAAGTTTATAGAAATAAATAATTAGACGATGAAATAGTATTTCCGATAAATAATAAACCTTCGATAAAATGAATTAAATTGATTTCCCGAGGAAAGGTAATAGACGTCTTGACGAAACTTAAATTAAATGAACTTTGAGCCGAAAATAGAAATTCGAGCTTATATAAATAAATAAATAAAATTTAGAATTTAAATCACCGAAATAGTCTTTTGATATGAATTAAATTAAATGTATAAAATAAATCGAAATAAAAAAAATATGTTTTAAATATAAGAAAAATTTCCGATACAAATAGAATTTTAGAAGTTAGAACCGATTAAACGATGAATTCATATTATAATAATTTTAAGAATTACGACTTAAATCGTAAAAATAAAAATACGAACAAAATTTTAATTTAATTTAAATTTATAAAAATCAAGGGTGTTACAGAGTGTGTCATCTCTTGATGGTGATGAGTACTATGGTATTTTGGAGGATATTTTTTAGTTGTGTTATGCTGGCAGAGAACGGGGGTATAGAGCTGTGATATTCAAATGTGAGTGGAAAGACAGCTTCGTGAACGGGACCCGAGTGCATGAACGTTACAAGATTGTGGAAGTTAATCACACCAGGAAATATCCTACGTACGATCCGTTCATACTCGCGCATCAGGCAAAGCAAGTCTACTTTGCTCCTTCTTACACGAAAAATGACAGAAATCAAAGTCAATGGTGGGCAGTCTTTAAGACTAAACCACGGGGGCAAATAGACAGTTCTTTGTTCAGGAAGATGCGGCTTCAAGTGGTACACGCTTATCTCCTAGTGAAGAGACCATATTCTCCGAAGAAGATCAGAATGAAGGGGCAGAGGAAGATTTAGAGGATGATAATGATGGACAACGAGATTACATGGTTAGGGATGTTCGGGAGATCCTTGAGGAGGAGGACGGACACGATGAAGAGAATTTGGAGGACGATCAAGTGGAGGGCGAGGAGACGGAGGAGGAGGATCAGACTGAGGAAGACGAGGCTGACGACAATAAAGACAGCGAAGATGACTACTAGAGTTGTTGTAGTAGGTTATATTGATCATTGTGTTACTTATTTGGTACATTATTTAAGTCAAGTTAGATATTAATTGCTAATTGTTGTTGACATTGTTTAATTTGTTGCAAGGTTAAGATGGTAGGCAGTAGATCGATCAGGAGAAGTGGTGGGGGAAGTAGGTCCGCTCAGACATCTACCACGCAGCAGCAGGAGGAGGAACGGGTCCCCGAAACGGAACCGGAGCAGGACGATGAGCAGCAGCAAGGGCAGGAGGAGGAGCTGCAGAAGGACGAGAACGGTTGGGTGATTATCGACCCTGGTCGCGTATGGTAATATTTTTTTACATGTCGATTCTTTTGTAACATATGAATTTTTGGACTACATTTTATAAGATTTTGTACATATATGTGATTCTTGACTCGGTGCAGGTTTCTCCATGGGGAGGTCACGAAAGGTTGTACTGCCAGGTACATGGTCGACAAAGGGCAGGGGTATGCCTGTTGGACTCATGTGCCGTTGGACGTACGGCAGTGGTGGTTTAACAACTTTCGGGTACGTGGATTATTTTTGTTACCGAGTTTTTAATTTATAATGTACACTTTGTAAATATTTTCGCTACTAATTAATAATCCGCCTTGATTGTGTGGTTGAAGTTCTTTTGGAAGCCGGAGTTAGAAGGAAGGGTCTGGGAGCGGTATAACGAGACCTGCACACGACGTTTCGCTGACGTAATGAACAAACGCCACACGCGGGGGACTCCGCTCAAAGATCTTAAAGGTGTAGTTTTTTATAGTACTCAATTTTAACAAACAATCTAACTTCAATATTTTACTGTATTAACTAATATATTAGTGTCGTCATATTTCAGGGGAAGCGTTGGAGAGGTGGGTTACGTACCACGACAGCGCGGAGTTCAAGGTCAGGTCGGAGAGGGGACAGAGAAACAAAATGAAGAACTGTGAACTTGAGGGGAAGGCAGACCCGACACATCATCGGGGTTCTCAGTCTTCGTTTCTTCGTGTCAAGAGGGTATGATTTCTACTAATATCGTACTCTTACTTGAATAATCATAAACTATGTTCACATAATATATATTCGCCTAACATTCGTACTCATTTAATAGCTAGCAGCTGAACTCGGGAGGACGGCAACCACGTCGGAGATATTCCTGGACATGCACGGGAAGAACGGTGATAAAGGGCATACTCTTAGGACGAGGAAAGACAAGACAATCTGGGTGAGTACTAACTTTTCAAATAAATCAACTTTGTCTATACTTTAGGTGGTAGATAACTATCTTTAATGATTTCATCTAATAATAACTTGAATTGAAATCATTGTTGTGTACGAAGGATGCCTACCAAGAAGAGCTAGCGAACCTCGAGACTGCTCCTGATGCTACCGAAGTCGACCCGAATCAGACTTTTTTCAAGGTCGTCTCGGGGTACAAGAAAGGAAGTGTGTATGATGTTGGAAATGCACACGGTATCTACTTCACACCTCCCCCACCGCGTCTCGGCACCTCTACACATTTGGAGTACACGCCGGCCGGTTCTCAGCAGCCCGACCCGGAAAAGGAGGCCATGAAGGAACAGCTGACACAGCAGCAGCAGCAACTGAAAGAACAGCAGGAGCACATAAAGAAAATGCAGGAACAGATGGCCATGTTTCAGGCCATGTTTGAGAGATGCAACCAAGGTCGTCCCCTACCCCCTCCAGACGACAGAGACCCCTTTAACGGGGATGGCGGTAACTCTGGTGCTTCAGCTAGCTTCTTAGTTAGCTGATTGTTTTTTGTTGTTGTTGTTGTAACTGGATTTATAGATTATGTATCTTCACACTAGTTTAGATTTATGTACCTTTAAACCGTATGTTAAAACTTTTTTATATGAATGTTTTTTTAGCATAAATGTGGCGAGAGATGAAGTGTTTTGGTTGATTGAGAGTGAATGAGGTTGAGGTATTGTGGATGGTCGACAGTTGTGGTTTGTTGAGAGTTGTGGATGTGGTTTATTTTGCAGGTTTTGACTAGACATCGAACGCATGCATGTTTACGGCCATGCAACAGCATACATGGCGTTCAATAACGGACGCCATGCCAGACGCCAGAGGAAGCTAAAATCGAAGAAAATTGGCAGCTATTCAGGGGATATGGCGTCTGACTGTGAACGTCAGTTACCCCTGGATGGCGTCCACAGTCGGACGCTAAAGTAAAGCATATGGCGTCTGACTGTGGACGCCATCTAGGGATAACTGGCGTCCACAGTCAGACGCCACCCATGGCGTCCGCTGTCAGACGCCCATTTTATTGGCGTTTAATAGTGGACGCCCGTTTTAAAAATGGGCGACCGGTCGTGACTTCCACTTTCTGGCGTCTGTTTGTGGACGCCCGTCCCCGTATAGCGTCCACTGACGGAAGCCACTGGATGGACGCCTTGGGCACCTTTTCTTGTAGTGGAAGTGACATGTGGAGTCAAACTCATGACAAATGTCAAATTACATATAAAAAAATATTCCTAAAATAGAAAGGCAAACAATTCATTGAGACATCTCAATATGGAATTGGCAAACAATTCACTGGAACGGAGGGAGTAATACTACTAAAAAACTATGTGCGTGCTCTACCAACAAGTGGGTAGAATACTTGTAGAAGCAAGGAAGAAGTTATCCGGATATGAGTATTTCGTATACGAGTACTATTGTTTTTTTTTGTGAAAAGAAGTTGCAGTTGGGCAGTTCAATAAGTAGATTATACAATCAGTTGTATACAGTTCTATACTTCTATGTACAACTGGTTTTATGATTTTGAGTTTTATTATAAAGTTTTCAAGTTTTGTTATAAAATTTCTAAGCTTTTATGTAAAGTTATCGAACTAAATCACATAAATGTTCAAACTCAAAAACTTACAACTCAACTCAGAAACTTATATAAACTCAATAAGTATAAGCTAGGATTATAAAGTACCCGGGGCCGATTTTTATATTATTCAAATTAATTATTGACCGAAGGTCAATCAAAGCCATTTTAAGCATAATCAACATTTTTTTCAAATGTATATTAACCATGTTTAGACTTCTGAAGTGTACAAAAATATTGTTGTATTTGTCTTTAATTATTTTGTCATGGTTTAATTTGGTAAAATTTATAAAAAAAAATGTCTCATGTAAATGAAATTATGGATAATATAAGAAGATAGATTGACATATATTACAATAATGAAGGTAAAAAATGGTCATTATTAATCTCGAAACATAATGATACCTAATAACCTAAATAATCATAACATTAATATTATCATGAACTTGTTAATTATAAATAATTTCTCAGACTATAATATTGTAAAAATATTTGTTGTATACAAATAAATATTACGTAAATATAATACGGAGTATGTAAAACTGTCTCTTATTGTACTTAAATGTCTTCTAATATATTTTTTTATTATCTATCGTGAGTTATTAGAGACAAACTTTGTGAATACTTTTACAAACGTTTAACTATATGTTTTATATTGGGTAATTATCTTTTTTATTCAACAATACAAACATTTCTTAAACTATAGTTAAATCATTATAAATTATGTGCAAACTTCGTATCATCATAAACAAAAAGGATGAAAAACAAAAATAGAAATTAAATAGACAAGTAAATGACAAATGAAAAAAAGGAAAACGGGAAACAATAGAAAAATGCACCAAAAGAGACTAGAACCCAAGAGTACTTGGGTGCCTCAATTTCAATTGAAACCACTCAACCAACTGCCCCACACTCATTAACATGTTTATTTTGACCTGCTAATATTATCTAAAGCTTTCCCAAACACAACCCGGGCCATGGCCCCTTTGGCCTACTCGTAGCTACATCATTGCAGTATATATATACAAAAACTCAACAATTTTGAATTGGTTGGACAATACTACTATACAACCAGCTATACAATCATATTTCCGTTGGTATATGAGACAAGGGAGGATGAATTGAGGGGCAGCAACAACACTACTCCTTCCATTTGTCTTTATTTACTGCATTTTCAAGGAACAAAGTACTACTAGTAATCAGCACAACAAACGTGAGATTGAGACCACACATACATGATTATTGATTAACATCTCATCCAGGTCACACAATCTTGCATGTATACCACGTGTTGTCGTGCCACCACCCTTTCCTCCTAAATTGCCACGTCCAACAGCCAACAGTCACGTGGACATATCGTAAATTCGTAACGCCTCTCCTGGATCATCCCCAATTTTCCATATCATATCAAATCTACCAGTTGAAATTATTTCCATTTTCATGTAAGCATATGCGTCACAAATTTGTGATGTGATAAATATTATTCATGTAGGTAGATAAGACGAAATACGTTATCATTTCCTCAGTATTTTATTTTTGTCTTATCTCCTCACATGGGTACTAATTGATCCGAAGCACACTTACGATGGATATGGCCGTCACAGGTAAGAATTTGTGTTCATGTAATTCTAGATTTGGAATTATTGACGGTTGAACTCCATTTTTAATTTAAAAATGTTGTTTGGATATCCGTGGAATTGGAATTGGGTCAAGGTTAAAAAAGTTGAAAACTTTTCATCACAAGAATGTATATTTTCAATAAGGAACAAAAATTAATAAAAAATATATATATATTTCGACTAGATTTACGCGGAAAAATGAATGAAATCAACAAAGGAAAATACGGGGAAAGAAATTGGATTACCCCAAATTTAGGTTGTTGTTTGCTTTTAAATGAAAAGAAGTGTATTTCAACCAACCTTCACTTAAACCTCAACATTAGTGTGTGTCATCGTAATATTTACACATTATATTTTAAATATAAAAAAAATTAATATTTAAATTGTATTAAAAAAAATGTGTAACTTTTATGGAGTATCTTTTAATAATAAAATACTTGTAAAGTAATAGTATTATAATTTTTAAAAAAACTTTAATTGTAAATACGCTAATCAATATATATATATGTTCCGGTCACAGAAACAATTAACCCGGCTCCGGGTCCGGGTTGAGTAATCGGACTGTTGGTGAGTAACGGATCGTCTGATTTCCTTGAACCTCTCCTTTATCCCTCTCCCTTGATCGGACTTTCCCGGCGAAGCTGGCCTGCTCCCTGCACAATGAACGCACAAGGCCTCGGAGGTTGTCCGAGGGAACCCTCTCCGATGCCTAAGTTAGTCCGTGAAATGCCTTAATGAACCTAGCTCGTGAGGAACTAGGTGGAGTTTTTAGGAGTGAGAGTCTAGAGAGAGAAAATCCAACCCCTTTCATGTGGGAAACGAAAGAGTATTTATACTTTCCCACAAGAGAGAGGAAAAGAGAAGTGGGGAGAGAAAGGATGAGTGGATGAGAAATTGACACGTAGTTTTTCCTCATCCACTCGTTCCCTCTTACCTGTAGGCAAGATGACAGAGGGGGCTTCTGGGGACCCCGGCCCTGCTCAGGGAGAAGGTCGCCCGGAGGCAGGCGAGCAGGGAGTGCCTGCACGCTCTTCACAGCCAGTCACCTTACCCTGCCGGGCAGGCGGCTTCCTTATAGCTTTGTTTCACTGGGGGAATCCTGGTACCTTATCCCGACGGCCTGCTGGGCAGGCTCCTTGGTTCCCTGGATGGGGTCTTTATGGGGTCTGCTAAGCTGGCGGCCCAACGCAGGCTCTTCGACCCTCATCAATTGGCCCTCACCTGTTGGGGGGGAAGCAGGGTTCCCCTTCGGCAGGTGGACTCTTGGTGGAGGGGAGTTGACTTGTATCTCTTACCAGTGCATTTAATGCGTTCGCGTATTCCCGAGGGGGAGTCTCCTCTGTTATTGGGCATGCCAAGAGTTTAATTGTTCCTTGGGTCATGATTGCCTCGTGCACCAAATGGATTTTTGGGGAGCGTGCTGGTGTGCTGATTGGTTGTTTCCCCTGTCAGGGTGGTTGGGATGTTATTCAATGCCTTGGCCTCCCTCCTTGTATAAATTGCATTTTCCTTCGCCATCTTCATGACCCATCTCCAACTTTCTTTTCTTTCTTTTTCATTAAGAAAATGTCGTGGATTACCAAAACATTCTTTTACCAAGGGACTCGTGTGGTAACCCGCCGTTTCAGGGGCCGTCAGAGACTGAGGTATTCCAGGGCATCTTTTCTCATCTTGCGCCGCAGCCGGCGACTCCGCACTCGACTCCATAGGAGGCTTAAGAGGAGGTCTCATGTCCGGGCGGGCAAGCGCCCTCTGAGGGCTTCTCCTATCGTTCCAAAGCTTAAACGCTGCCTCCAAGGAGGGGGTTGTTTTGATAGGGGGTGCCCTGAATGTTACCCATGGCTGCACCCTGAGCATTTTGACCCTGATCACTCAGAGTCGGGCTCTTCTTCTGAGTCGGGCCCTTCTTCCCCTTTGAGGAAGAAGGTGGGCTGCGGCTCCTGTGACGATATTGAGGCAGTCCCCTACGGGAGGGACTGGGATGTCAGCAGCCGGGATTCCGGCGACAGTGATGGCCGGGGCTATTCCTCCGGTCGAGATGGTGATGATGACTCTGCAGACCCCTTCAAGGACTCCGACGACTGGGACTGGGGGTCCGACGCAGGGGGGCACAGCCCTGGGGAATACTCCCCAGGTTTTGATGATGATTAGGCCTGCCCTTAGGGCGCAGGCGTGATGAGCCGGAAAATAGGGGCTCTTTTTGTACTTTGTTTGTCCTGGATGTAATTGCCCGTTTTTCCGGGTTTTTTAAGACTTAATGAAAGAAAGTTCAGGCAATTTTTTTGTGTGTTGTATTTTTAATATTTGTTTATTACTTTTTGTTTGAATGAAGAGGGGACGTCACAGGGTGATCAATCCTTTGACACCCTTTGGTCCTTTCGAGGCTACCCTTGGGAAACTACACAGGGCTGACTTCTGAGGGAGTGACGCGTGGACAGTAGTCTTTGGGCGGATTTCTGAGGATTTGGCGACTCTTTGTATGCCTTTTCTCCTATAAAAGTAATCAGTCACCCATTCCTCCTCTTTTTCCTTTTTCAATCTTTCTTTCCTCTTGAAATCTTCCTTTTCTCTTTCTCTGCAAAACCCTTTGGTGTTGACGACTTGTGCCTTGCTTTGTACCCCCATTTCTATGGGAGATTTCTCCTTCAGGCTTTCACCGCACCGGCAGACGACCTTAGGTTAGACTTTTGTCTTCCATTTCTTGGTTTTTCTTTTCGATTTCTTGTTTTCCGCTTCCATTAGAGTTACAATGTCTAGAACTTGTGAGCGGATCCTACCTTTTACTGACCCATCAAGGAGGGAGGAAGGGGAAAAAGGTAGGGAGAATTTTGCCTCCTCCTCTAGGGAGGTTGGCTCTGGGGTAGTTGAGGAAGAAAATTCGGCGGATAGTGGAGGTGGTAACTCTCCTGACCCTCCTTCGTACGACGTTATTGATTCGGATGACGAGGCACTGGAAATTGACCCTTCCAGGACCTCTGGCCCCCTTATTCGTCGGGAAAGGGGTAAGGTTTATTATTTAGATAAAGTCAAGTACCGCATTCCCTTGAGTACTTACCCCGACCCGAAAAATCGGGACTTGATTCTTGCAAAAAATGTCGCCGGCGCGATTGAGCGGTTTTACAATTTTGGGGATGGGTACACAATTGTCGTCCCCGACGAGAAAGACACCGTATGCAGCCCTCCCGACGGGTGTATAGCGGTTTATCACAAGTGCCTGGAGTTCGGCCTTTGCTTTCCCCTTCATCCTTCCCTGGAAGAGATTTTCAGGCGTATGAATGTGGCCATCGCCCAGCTGACAGCCACGGCTGTCAGGTCATTAATTTCGTATGTTTGGACTTGCTTGTTCCATCGCGTCGAGCCCTCCATTGATGCCCTGAGGTTTATGGTCGGCCTACAAATGGTCTCTTCTGGGAGTGTGGGCTCCTCTGGATATTGGTCCCTCTTGAGGCAGAAGGGACATGCTTTGGTGTGGCCAGCCATGGACAGTCTGAGAGACTGGAAGAACAACTTCCTTTATGTGCACAGTGCCCATGGGTGGAGGATTCCCCGTCATTTCAGGAATCATGTCCACACCAGACTAGAGACCCCCGAGGAGTATCACCCTGGCGTGGGTGGAAAAGCCTTGGAGGTGAAGCTGAGCGAGAAGGACAAGGAACTGACAGACTATTTTGCCGCTCATACTGATAAATATGGGGTATATGGCCCTTCATTATGGCTCCCCCATGCGGAGCTCATTGCTACTGATAAATACCTGACCCGGGTGGGCATGAATCCGGGTCTAGATGAAGTTAGTTCAGGAGTGTTGATGATTCTCCCTTACCCTTTTTCTTTTTAAGTGTCCTGACTGTTCGTCTGTTTGCCTTGCAGATCTTGCCACCTTCATTTGGAGAAAAGGGGAGGTGAGGCGTCTGGGTCTGACCGAAACTCTTACCGTCGTCCAAAGTCGCCCTTCTCTTCCCCCTGATTTCAAGAAACGTGAGAAGAACTTGATGAAGCACCTGAAGGGTTTGTCGTTCAGTAGACCAAGGCTCCCTGCCCCTCCCAGATCAACGCCTGCAAAAACGGCGGTTTCTGAAGCCACCCCTTCCCCAGTTGCAAAGGTGATTGCCTGTGAGGCTACCCCCTCACCTGTTGGTAGGCAGGGGGGCCTTTCCACAGGGGTTCAGATTCCCTCGGGACCGCGGGCCGCGGGCTCCGAAGAGACTGGGGAAAGCACTCCCAGAGGGCTGATTAGAAAGAGGAGCAGGGAGGCTCCGAATGCTGACCAAGTGGTGGATCTGGAAACTGCTACGCCTGAACCAAAACGCTTCGCTCAGGGGGTTCCTGGTACCCTCTTTTCTGAGGAGAACACCGAATTCCATTACACCGCCGGTGATAGCCAGGATGTTTCCGCCTTACTTTCCGAATCCGGGGCAGTTTTGGCGGATCATCTCCTCAAGACTGTCCATTCTGCCACCCATCAGGTGACTCAGTACGTTCAGCGTACCGCCAGAATCATCCAGGCTTCTGCAGAGTTGGCGGCCCTTAACCGTCTGAGTGACGAGGAACTGGCTAACTCTGACCGCCTTTCTGCAGTCGAAAGGGACGTTGCTCTTATTGCCAGTTTGAAGGATCAGTTGGCGAAAAGGGAGATCGAGCTGGAAGAGGCCAGGAATCAGGCGATCCACTGGAAGTCTCAGAATGAGAGGGCTGTCAGGGAGGTGTCCCGCCTGGAGGAGGAGTCGAAAAGAGCTCAGCAGGCCTTCGCAAAGCTGGAGCAGGCCAGGAAGGCTTTAGCCGAGCTGGATCATGCCAAGAAAAGTGTCGTCGATCTAGGGGAGCGCCTTTCCAAGGAGAATTCAGATCTTCAGGCAGCTCTTGGTGATCTAGCGACGAAGACTGAGGAGTGGCAGAAAGAAAGGGATGAAATAATCCAAGAGGTGGAAACGGCCGTGTCGGCGGGTTTTGTGAATGGCGCTAACTCTTGCTTAGGGGTGGTCATGGAAGCTGTCAGGGAGATGTTCCCTGGCTTTGATGAAGAAGCTTTTCGGGCCCTTTACGCCGCCAAGGATGAGGCCCAGATGCGCAGGCTGGCTGAAGGGGCTGCTACTTCTGGCCCAGATGCTCCCCCTGCTTAATATGGAGGGCAGTCTTCCTCAGAGGGCTCTTGTTCGTCCCCCGCTGCGCCTACGCTGATGCTTTGACTTCTTTATTTCTTTGCGCGCCGAGCCCTTTGGTGGCCGGCTGCCGTGTTTTACTGTAATCACTATCTTTAGAAAACTCTTATCCTGTGTACCCTTGCCACTTTATTCCTTTTTATGCAGATCTTTTTGTTTGTTTTTGTTTGGTTTCTTGTACGAGTTTGATGCACAGCCTGCCCCCTGCTTGCCCAGAGGTAAGCAGGGAGGTTCTTTAACGTTTTTATACAAGGTTGGGGGGCCTGCCCCCAGTCCTTGTTGATCCTGGCCTGTCCCTGGCTTTTGTTCAAAGTCCAGGGGGCCTGCTTCCTGCCTGCCCAGAGGTGAGCAGGGAGGCTTTTGCGTTTTTTATACAAGGTTGGGGGGCCTGCCCCCAGTCCTTGTTGATCCGGCCTGTCCCTGGCTTTTGTTCAAAGTCCAGGGGGCCTGCTCCCTGCCTGCCCAGAGGTAAGCAGGGAGGCTTTTGCGTTTTTTATACAAGGTTGGGGGGCCTGCCCCCAGTCCTTGTTGGTCCAGCCTGTCCCTGGCTTTTGTTCAAAGTCCAGGGGGCCTGCCCCCTGCCTGCCCAGAGGTAAGCAGGGAGGCTTTTGCATTTTTTATACAAGGTTGGGGGGGCTTCCCCCAGTCCTTGTTGATCCGGCCTGTCCCTGGCTTTTGTTCAAAGTCCAGAGGGCCTGCCCCCTGCCTGCCCAGAGGTAAGCACGGAGGCTTTTGCGTTTTTTATACAAGGTTGGGGGGCCTGCCCCCAGTCCTTGTTGATCCGGCCTGTCCCTGGCTTTTGTTCAAAGTCCAGGGGGCCTGCTCCCTGCCTGCCCGGAGGTAAGCAGTGAGACTCGGAATTTTTGCTGGGGTGTTCATTTTCTTTAGCTTTGGCAACAGGGGGGCCTCCCCCTATTGCCCCCAGCTCGTTTGTGTGTGAAAGCGCAAGTTTGAACAGGCAACGAGTATAAATCTGAAGCTTTCTCATTTCTTTATGAAACTTTTGACATTAGGGTGGTCGGAGCCGTCGACATTCTTTGACCGTCCTCCGCCATTGTTCTTAGCAAAAATAAAAACTATCTTTAGACCTGGTTCAGACATAATATTTCTTCAGGGTGTCCGCATTCCAGTGAGCATGTAATTCTTGTCCTTCAAGGTTGGTGATTTTATATGTGCCTGGTCCCAGGATTTGAGTCACTTGGTATGGACTTTCACAGTTGGCACTTAGTTTTCTGTGCGCCCTTGATTTTCCAACAGCCTGCGTTTTTCTGAGAACCAGATCACTCATCTGGAAATTTCTCTGGCGTACTCTGCTGTTGTAGGCTTTCCTCATTTGTTACTGGTAGGCAACGATGTTGGTACTGGCCTCCTCCCTTATCTCATTGACCAGATCTAAGGCCTCAACCATTGCAGCTTCATTCTCAGTCCGGTCGTATTGCAGGGAGCGCAGAGATGGGATCCTTGCCTCAATTGGTAATAGAGCCTCTGCTTCATATACTAGACCGAACGGGGTCTGGCCTGTAGATTCCTTTCGGGTGGTCCAGATTGACCAGAGTATGCTGGGAAGCTCATCAGCCCATCTGCCCTTGAGGTCATCTACCATTTTCTTAAGGCCATTTAAGATTTGCTTGTTGGCTGCCTCTGCCTGTCCGTTGGTTTGAGGATGACAGACGGCCGAGTAGGCAACTGCGATGTTGTGGCTTTCTAGCCAGATTCTCAGGGGATCATTATCAAATTTGCCTGCCATGATCAAATACCAACATTTTTGGCAAGCCGAATCTAGTGATAATATTCCGCCATATCACTTTTCTGACCGTCGGCTCGGTAATGTTGGGCACTGCTTCAGCTTCTATTCATTTGGTGAAGTAGTCTATAGCCATAATCAAGAACTTCCTGCCCCCAGTGGCCACCGTGAAAGGTCCTAGTATGTCCATTCCCCATTGAGCGAAGGGGATGGGGGATAGGATTGGCCTGAGTTCCTGGGCCGGGACATGGATTGATGGGGCGAAGAGTTGACACTTTCTGCACTTCTGGGTCAGGCTTCTGGCATCTACTAGCATCGTAGGCCAGTAGTAGCCTGCCCTTAGGGCCTTGTGGGCCAGCGATCTTCCTCCGATGTGATGTCCACAGATTCCTGAGTGGATGTCCTCTAGGACTTTGGCAGCCTGGTCTGCCCCCAGGCATTTCAGCAGGGGGTAAGTAAAAGATTTCTTGTAGAGTTCTTCACCAATGATTATGAACCAGGCTGCTTTGGCCTGTACCTTTCTCTTTTGCGTCGTGTCTGATGGCAGGATACCATGCTTTTTGAACTGGATGAAGGGGGTCATCCAACTTTTCGGTCCTTCCTCGACGGTGCTAATCGCCTGACAGGCGCTGGTAGATTTTTCATGCAAAATATCAACCCACACCGACCTTCGTATGTCTTGTAGGCTGGAGCTGGCCAGCTTTGACAGGGCGTCGGCTCGGTTGTTCTGCGATCGAGGTATTTGCTGGATTTCATAGGATTTCAGGCCCGACAACTCCTGTTTTACTTTCTCAAGGTATGTGGCCATGGTCTGATCTCTGGCCTCATATTCTCCGTTAATTTGATTGGCAATGAGCTGAGAATCGGTAGCTAGTGTAACTCGCTCTGCCCCTGCAGCTTTAGCCAGTTTTATCCCTGTGATTACAGCCTCATATTCCGCCTCGTTGTTTGACGCCGGGAAGGTGAACCTGAGTGCATGCTCAAAATCCACTCCCTCGGGGCTGGTTAATACGACGCCTGCGCCTGCATCATTGGCTGTTGAGGATCCATCAGTGTGCACAATCCACTCCTCGGCAGGGGGCTCCTCTTCCCCTGAATGGGAGCATTCAGCCAGAAAATCGACCAAGGCTTGGGCTTTGATGGCTGTTCTTGGCTGGTAAGATATCCCCAGCCCACTTAACTCGATCGCCCATTTCAGGAGTCTCCCTGATTTCTCAAACTTTTCCAACACTTTCTCCAGCGGTTGGTCGGTGAGGACCACGACAGGATGTGCGTCAAAGTAGGGTCTGAGCTTTCTGGCTGCAATGATGACTGTATAGGCGGCCTTTTCTATCAGGGGGTAATTTCTTTCTGCCGTTCCCAGGGCGTGACTCACAAAGTAGATGGGTTGCTGTGAGTTTGCTTCCTCCCTTAGGATGACAGCACTTACCGTCGTGTTTGTGACAGCGATGTACAGGTATAATTTTTCTCCGGCTACCGGTCTTGCCAGGGTAGGGAGTTTCTTCAGGTGCTCCTTCAATTGTTCGAAGGCTTTCTTCTGTTCGTCTTCCCATTTGAATTATTTGTTGCCTTTTAATATTTTGAAGAAAGGGGTGGACTTGTCTGCTGACCTGGCGATAAACCGAGCCAGGGCGGCCATTCTGCCTGTGAGCCTCTGAATGTCCCTGATGGTTTTTGGCTCCGGGAGGTCTAGGACCGCCTGAATTTTCTCAGGGTTGGCGTCTATCCCCCTGGAGCTAACCAAAAAACCTAGGAATTTCCCGGATCGGACCCCGAATGTGCATTTTTTCGGGTTCAGCTTCATCTTGTATGACCGCAGGGAAGAGAAGGTCTCTTGAAGGTCTATCAGATGCTCCTTGTCCCCCTTACTTTTGACGATCGCATCGTCAACATAGGCCTCTAAGTTTCTTCCCTTTTGACTTTCGAAGACTCTGTCTACCAACCGCTGATAGGTGGCGCCTGCATTCTTTAGCCCAAATGGCATCATCTTGTACATGTAGGTGCCATGGCTGGTTATGAAGGCACACCTTACTCTGTCTGGCTGCCAGAGGTACACTTGGTGGTACCCTGAGAACGCATCCGGAAAACCCAGCGTGGTGTATCCACTAGTGGCGTCCACTAGTTGATCTATTCTGGGCAGAGGGTAACAGTCCTTAGGGCAGGCCTTGTTAAGATTGGTAAAGTCCACGCACATTCTCCATGCGCCTGATGACTTTTTTACCATGACAACGTTTGCCAACCATTCAGGGTAGTCACAGACTTCAATGAAGTCTGCTTTCAGGAGTTTGTCTATGTCTTCTTTTATTGCCGCATCTTTTTCTACGGACATGTTCCTCTTCTTCTGCTTTACAAGGCGAGCCTCCGGACTAATGTTCAGCTTGTGAACAATAAAGGTTGGGTCGACCCTTGGCATCTCGTCTACAGAGTAGGCGAATACGTCCCTGTTTTCTCTTAGGACTGCAATTAGTTCCCTTTGATAGGACTCCTCCAGGCCGGCCCCAATAAGGACCTGCCTCCCTGGCTCTAAGTCCACTAGCATGCTTTCCCCCTCAGGCTCTAAGTGGACTGATTCTTGCTGGGCAGTCGGGATCTCACCTTCCCTGCTGGGAGAGCATTGTGCTTTTCGCTTCCCTTTTCTTTCTGTCTCATGGGCTTGCAGGGCCACGGAGTAACAATGTCTGGCCGACTCCTGATCCCCGTGGACCTTCCCCTCCATGCCAAAGTCTGTTACATAGGCTATGGTGAGGGCCCTAATTGATACAGCAGCTTCTATTTCATCTAGGGTGGCTCGGCCTATCAGGGCGTTGTACGCGGATTTGGCATCCACCACAACAAATGACGCCCTGATATTTCTTCCTGAGGTCCCCCCCCCCCCCAAACGTAACAGGCAGATCGATAACTCCCATGGGTAGCATGCCTACTTCATTGAAGCCATACAAAGATCTGGGGGCTGGCTTCAGGTGCCTTTTCTCAAGATTCATTTTCTCAAAAGCATCTTTGTACAAGAGATTTGTGTAGGCGCCAGTGTCCACCATACACCTCTTGACAATGTGGTTGCTGATTTCCAAGGTTAAGACCAGAGGGTCACTATGCGGGTACACGACTCTCCCTGCATCTTCAGGGGTGATGCTTAGGGTAGTGCCCCTTGGGCTGCCTGCTTTTTCGGCGTAGCAAATTTGGTTCCGCAGCTCGCGGATCTGCCTTTTTTGGCTACGCCTGCTGGTCCGCCCCTCTGCATCCCCTGATACTACATGGATGACCATGCGATTTTGGGCTGAACCCTCAGGTTTGTCTGCCGCCTCTTTCTGAGGTTTGCTCCTTGCTGCATAGTTACTCAGCCAGCCGTTTCTTATTAGTTTCTCTATCTCGTCCTTTAAGTGGCGGCATTCCTCTGTGGTATGACCTATGCAGTCGTGGAATGTGCAGAATTTTTTGGGATCTCCTTTTGGGCTGCGCGGCTTGTTTGGACGAGCCCATTTTGCTGTTTCTTTTTCTAATTCGAAGATTTCTGCTCTTGGCCTGTTGAGGGCCGTGTAGCTGTCAAATCTTGGTTGGTATGTTGTACGTTCCTTCTTGGGAGTGTCTCCTTCTTCTCTCTGCTTGCCTGGCTCATTTCTGCCACGCCCACCCTGCGGTCCTCCCTGCGGCCTTGTTTGGCCTGCAGGGGTATCCGGCAGGCTGTGGAACTCTTCCTGCAGAATGAACCCTTCAGCGATTTTTCTGGCCATGGCCAAGGTTTCTGGCTGGGCCCTGATCATCTGATTTTTCATTTCTCCTGGGAGCAGGGAGATTGTCAGGGCATAGGCAGCGGTGGAATCATCGATCTCCCTGACCTGCTGGTAGGATAGGTCAAACCTCCTCAGGTACTCCCTTACACTTTCACCCTTTTTCTGTTTTAGGGTCATAAGATCGAAGCGAGTGAGGCGTCTCCTTTTATTCCCAGCGTATTGTTCGAGGAAGATCTCGGCTAACTCTATGAAGAACTTGATTGATCCTTGGCGGAGATCCCTGAACCATCCTTGTGCGAGCCCTACCAGGGTGGTTGGGAAAACTTTGCACCAGATAGCGTCATCCACGTCGTACATGCCCATGTGGCTCTCGAATGCCGCCAGGTGGTCTTCCGGGTCTGTTGTCCCGTCAAACTTAATGGTGGGCATTTTAATTTTCAGAATGGGGTATTCTTGTACCTCAGGATGAAGTGGGGTTTTTGTGGGCCTGCCTACCAGTCGTGACCTGCTTTCCCCAGACTGGTTACCGTGAATATTCCATTGTCTATGGATCGGTTTCCTTGTACTGGGGGAGCGGTGCCTTGGAGGCGGCCTGCTTGCTGCTTCATCTTCTGTCTCAGGGGAGACTTGCATGGGTCTCTTTCTCTGAGAATGGCAGAGGTTCTCATCCTGGTGGTATCTAGATTCAAGCGGTTGCCCCCGGTTGAGCCTAGACTGCAGGCTTTGGGATAAACCTGGGGCTGACTGCTCCTTGACCGCCGGTGTCAACCTGGAGAAGACCCCGCCCTGTTTTTCTCCTAGGCGCTTTGACATGGGCTCCCTCGGCCTCATTCGCTCCTGTAATTCCCGGGATAAACCTCTCTGTTCTCCAGACGCGGATTCTGTTGTATGAATGGAAAATGCCTGCTGGACAGGTGGCTCTGGGCTGCCTGTTGTGATACGCCTTTGCACCTGCGCGTATACTTGTGCCATCCTTCTCGCTTTTCTCTGAGCGTTTCTGGCGGCGGTCCGCTTCCTGCCCCCAGCTCCATCCCTGCTTATTGAGGATGGCTGCCTGGGGGCCGATGCAACACTGCCTACCAGATCCTCAGGAGTGGACTTCTGGTTTAGCATTGCAGAGAAGAAGGCGGCTGTCTGTGCCATCTGAGCTGGGGTCAGATTCAGAGTGTGCCCTGGGTGTGTCCCCAACTCAGGTGCTACAGCAGCGCTTGGCACGCCTAGGAGACTGGTTCCCCCCACCCCCAGAATCGTGGCGGGAGGAATCCTCTCTGGCTGTGGCATGCCATACAGGGGGGTCACTGGTGGGACCGTCGGACCCGCCCCTGTACTGGCGTCAACGATTTCTGGCATGATTACTTTGATTGTTTTAGTTTTTTGTGATTAGGAATGGTTGATTTTTGTGGGTAATTCGTGAGCACAACCGTACTTCCCCACAGACGGCGCCAAATTGTTCCGGTCACAGAAACAATTAACCCGGCTCCGGGTCCGGGTTGAGTAATCGGACTGTTGGTGAGTAACGGATCGTCTGATTTCCTTGAACCTCTCCTTTATCCCTCTCCCTTGATCGGACTTTCCCGGCGAAGCTGGCCTGCTCCCTGCACAATGAACGCACAGGGCCTCGGAGGTTGTCCGAGGGAACCCTCTCCGATGCCTAAGTTAGTCCGTGAAATGCCTTAATGAACCTAGCTCGTGAGGAACTAAGTGGCGTTTTTAGGAGTGAGAGTCTAGAGAGAGAAAATCTAACCCCTTTCATGTGGGAAACGAAAGAGTATTTATACTTTCCCACAAGAGAGAGGAAAAGAGAAGTGGGGAGAGAAAGGATGAGTGGATGAGAAATTGACACGTAGTTTTTCCTCATCCACTCGTTCCCTCTTACCTGTAGGCAAGATGACAGAGGGGGCTTCTGGGGACTCCGGCCCTGCTCAGGGAGAAGGTCGCCCGGAGGCAGGCGAGCAGGGAGTGCCTGCACGCTCTTCACAGCCAGTCACCTTACCCTGCCGGGCAGGCGGCTTCCTTGTAGCTTTGTTTCACTGGGGGAATCCTGGTACCTTAATCCGACGGCCTGCTGGGCAGGCTCCTTGGTTCCCTGGATGGGGTCTTTATGGGGTCTGCTAAGCTGGCGGCCCAACGCAGGCTCTTCGACCCTCATCAATATATATATATATATATATATATATATATATATATATATATTAGGCTTTTTTCGAGCAATCTCATTGGTCCATTCCATCAAACCTCAAATTAGGAAAGTATCATAAATAATAAAAAAAATCAATTAGAGAATCTTTTAATTATTATGATATATATTTAATTTATTATATTAATATGATGTTTTACCATTCTGAGGTAAAAACCTTTCGAATTCGTTTTTTAAAACATCATTGTAAAATAAATTATAAAAATGAAATAATTAGATTCGTGGTAAAAAATGCTTAGTATAAACTCCATATTATTTGTTTCACATATGTGATGAATTTATTACATATAACAGTTGTAGATTATCCCACATCGACAAATTATAATATGATGATGAAATTTTATATTATAAATAAGAGTAATAATTCGTTCTTCGATATCTACCAAAAAGTCTTTTGAATCTCAAAAATAGTTCTTAAGACTATAAACCTCAATTAATTATCTTATATTAAAATATTAAGATGATGTGATGAAATTTTATATTATATCAAAAAATTATGATGAGGTGATGAATTTTTTTTTATAAATAAGAGTAATCATTCGTTTTCAAATATCGATCAAAAAAAACTTTTAAAGTATCCCACATCGAAAAATTATGATGGGGATGAAAGTTTTTAGTATAAATAAGAATAATCATTCCGTTTCAAATATCGACCAAGGAAAACTTTTAAAGTATCCCACATCAAAAAATTATGATGGGATGATGGAATTCTATATTATAAATATTAGTAATCATGTGCTCTTAGATATTAACCAAAAATGTTTTTAGTCTTAAAATATATTAAGACTATAAACTTAAGTAAAACTATCTCATATTTGAAAAATTATAAAGGTCATCAAACATAAATCTTTTGAGTCTTAAAAAAGTTGTTAAGACTATACACTTAAAAAAAATTACGGAAATTTCCCACGGTAACCTCGAACTTTGACAAATTACACATGGTACCCCTCATTTTAAGTTTGTTCCCGTGGTAATCTTGTGATTTGCGTTTTGGTGTTCGTGGTACCCCTACCCATTTCTCTGTTATAACTCCGTCAAACTTTCCTCTAATTACACATGTGTGCTACTTACCCAATACACTAATCTATTACTACTACTACTTAGGGAGACTATTTTTTAGTCAACAAGGCAACACTCAACACTAATCTAACATGTACTAATAACCCAAGTAATTCTAAAATACTTAAAACACTTTAACACTCCCACCATTTTCCACCAAACCAGTTTCTTCCTTAATTAAACAAACCCTATAAACACCTTGATCATCATGATCGATCATCATCATCTGATCATTATCCCGAAAATGAATCACGATACATAAATTAGCATCCCTCTCTTGTATTTCATTGTATCAGGAAAATGTATTTTGTAATTTATAACTTCTTTTTCATTGTTTACAAAATATAAATTTGTGGTGTTTAAAATTAGGATTATTTGATTGCATCTTCATCTTCTTTTGCTATGTATTTGAATATATGTTTTCATTCTTCTTTTAATTTGGTCATTGGTGTTGGGTTAAAAAATAGGGTTTGTTCATTTGTTTAATTTGTTCATTGGGTTTGGTCATTGGGTTTAATGTTCCTTTACATGGAATTGCTACGAAAACAAGTCTCGGTTGCTAATTAACAAGTTCAATTAACAAGGAATCCCTCCAAATTGAAGTCTTTACTCTGTAGAAGAGTTATCAATGAAAGCATGTGTCACTCCGTAGTAAACACACTTTAAGTTGCTTTCTATTGGATTTAACTACTGTGATGTGCACTGGTCCTCTAATCCTCTGAACAGAAGAAAACATGACCCCTTAAACATGTACCCATTGCCATTAGCACCTGATCTTAGAATAATTTACTGCACATCCTACGCTGATTTGTCATTGTACCAGGTTAGGTCATTAGTTATACAAGTTGTCCTTAGCTGGTAGGGTACTCTATAACTCATGAATAGGGTGTACAATAACTTGTGTGATTTCATTACTTTCAATCAAGCATTAAACTTTCACCTGAGAATTTTATCTATATGTTAAAATTACATATTTAGTCACTTGGTATTACTATATGTCTATTGAATTTCAATTAATCATGTTATTTTTGTGGTAATAGGATGGCAGCTCAAATAAGGTTGGAAATTACTTACGATAACAAGTCATTCGATTATCCTGTCTACGATATTGATTTGATGCAATTATTAGACATAATTGGTGACCTCGATGCTATGGCTCAACAACAAAATGTGCTGATACCCAAAGTATACAATCTCTATTATAAAGGTGTGGGGGGTAAGATGTACATTAAAAGCGATAAGGATTTAATGAAGATGTTTGCTGATTTTAGAGGTTTAGACACCATTAAGGTTTGGTTGGAAAAACAACAAATCCTATAAAAGAATTCCAAATCTCCATGGAGCTGAAAAAAAGGCAAAGAGAGGAAGAAGAAAAAAAACAGAGGGAGGAAGAAGAGAGGAGAAGGGTGGAGAGGGAGAGTGAAGAAATATTTCCATTGTCCATCGAGGTTCCGGTGGTAAACTTGGAGACTAATCACACAGAATGGTTTAGAGTTTACACCTCACAAGAGACCACTGAACAACCCCTTCAACAGCCTACTGCAGAATTGTCTGAGCAGCCTACTACACACCCCACAAAACAGCGCACTGAGCAGCCCACAAAACAGGCCACTGAGCAGCCTACTGAACATACCATTGAAGAACCATCTGATCATGAAACTCAAACACAACCTACATCTCAATACTCTTCCCAAACAATGTCACAATGTCCCACTTCTAATAGGTTTTTCACAGAGCCATCTCAAGTTATTAGAGAGCCAAACCGTACCCATAATCAATCAAATGACCTCCAATCCAAAAAAAAGTTACCTAAAACTACTGCTAGGAGAAAAGGGGTCTATGTTCCAAAAAAAGATAGAAATGTGGGTGTTGAAGGTGATGATAGTGTAGAAAGACCTAAGAGAAATATAAAAAGACTTGAAGGTGTGACATTGAGAGTGAAGAGGATGAGGATGAGAGTGTAGATGAGGACTTTCTTTGTAGTGAGGAGGAGGACATTAGTGATGGTGACGAGGATCAAAGCATGGTTGATGATGTTAGTGATGAGGAAGAGGAGTTAAGTGTAGGCACTCATCCTTTTGACATTGATGTTAATGGGCAGAATGATGATCCTCAAGGTGATGAACAATTGAAGAGTGTGTACAAAAATGGCAAAATGTATACACCTAAAAGATGGGGTGAAATTGTTTTGAAGCCGTGGTTGATGTTTATGTCAAAAGCGGAGTTCTTATTGGTTTTATCTGATTACTGTGTGCAGGAAGGGTTTAGTGTTGTCGTTTTGAAGTCTGAGAAGTATAGATATAGAGCTGAGTGTAGTGGAAGGGAGTGTACTTGGACGATTCATGCATCATGCTTGTCTGATAAGATGACATGGGCTATCAAGACTATCTTAGGAGTTCATAAAGAGTGCTTTAATGTGAAGAAAAATCCCATGGCCACTGTACCTTGGATGGCTAAGAAGCTTTAGACAGAGTTGAGGGCTAATCCTAACATGGGAATATTGCTAGTTTACTAAGATACTCGTTATAAATCACCCAGGGGTACCGTGGGCAAAAACCTGAAAACACAGGGGTACCATGGGTAAAGAACTGAAAACACAGGAGTACCATGGGTAAACAATTGAAAACACAAGGGTACCATGGGCAATCCTTCATTTTTCAACTATTTTTGCTTGAAGTTTGTTAATTACTCTAACTAACCTTTCCTCCAAAATTAATTAATCACTAATCAAGTAGGATTAAATTAAAAAAAAAAAGTTTGACGGGGTGATGACAGAAATTTGAGCAGGGGTACCACGAGCACTAAAACACAAATCACGAGGTTACCACAGGAACAAACTTAAAATAAGGGGTACCATGTGTAATTTGTCAAAGCTCAAGGGTACCATGGGAAATATCCGAAAAAATTATAATAAGGTGATAAAATTTTATATTATAAAGGGTTTTTCTATGGGATACCCCTCAACTATTGGCTTTTCCAAGTGGTACCCCCGCCTTTTTCGAATTACATGGTGTACCCCTAAACTTTACTTATCAGTCCATATCATAACCAAAGTGATAAGTGTATTACAATTATGTTTTTAAAATGAATAATTAACATATTAATCAATCCAATTTGATGCTACAAACCACCTCTTTTTCTTTACCATTCACCAAGCCACCAAATGCCCATCAAAACGCACTCTGTTGTCGGCCGACATCGACCTATTTCTCTCACTCTTTTAAATCTGTCAACCTCAATCCCTCCGTCACCCCCATGTCGTAGTGTGGTGGAATGAATTTTTTCGAGTAAAGGATTTAAATTGAAGAAATATATCATGGTTGATGAAAAAAATAGGGAATAATCACTATCTATATCATCAATTGAGAAATTTCCGTTGGAAAATTATAACTTTGGTTACAATATAGACTAATTTACAAAGTTTAGGGGTACATTTTGTAATTCGAAAAAGGCGGGGGTACCACTTGGAAAAGTCGATAGTTGAGGGGTACCCAATAGAAAAACCCTATTATAAATAAAACTAATAAGAAAAAATTCTTAGACATCAACCAACTTAAATAATTCTCCCACAACAAAAATTATGATAAGGCTATAAATTTCTACTAAATGAGAGTAATTATTGTTTTTAAATATCAACCAACAAATTTTTTTTTGTTTTTTTAAAAAAACTATGATGAAATTCTATATCATTGTTTTCTTAAATTATTATGAGGTTATGAATTTGTAGTCTTATTTTTTGATTTGTTTTTAAAAGACTTTTGAGTTTAAAAAAAAAACTTAATAAGACTACAAACTTAAAATTATTCCATATCGAAACAATTAAAATAAATTACGGTGATGATTTTATAATATAAATAATATCGATAAGGTGATGGATTTCTATATTGTAAATAAGACTAATTATTTGTCAAAAAACTTTTCAGTCTTAAAAATTCTTTTAATAAGACTACAAACATAAAATCATCCACATCGAAAAAATTAAAATAAGAATAAAAGTAATCATGTGTTCTTTTGAGTCTTTAAAAAGCTCTTAGGACAGTAAATTATCCCGCACCGAAAAATTACAAAAAAAAAAGAAATTATATATTATAAATAAGAGTAATCATTCATCATTTGATATCCACCAAAACTCTTTTGAGTCTTAAAAAAAGTTTTTAAGACTATAAACTTAAAATTCTATATTATAAATAAGAGTAGTCATTCATCGTTATATATCCACCAAAACTCTCTTTTAAGTCTTAAAAAATTCTTAAGACTATAGACTTAAGTAAAATTATCCCATCGAAACATTATGATAAGGTTTTGGATGTTTTTAAATATTGACCAAAAAAAATTTCAGTCTTAAAATTTCTCTTGATAAGACAACAAACTTAAATTTATCCCACATCAAACAAAAAAACTTTTAAGTCTTAAAATTTTTCTTAATAAGACTACAAACATAAAATTGATCATGTGTTCTTTTGAGTCTTTAAAAGAGTTCTTATGACATTAAATTATTCCACATCAAAAAATTATAAAAAAAAAATCTATTATAAATACTCATTCATCATTAGATATCAACCAAAATTCTTTTGAGTCTTAAAAAAAATTAACACTATAAACTTGATTAAAATTATCCCACATCGAAAACATTATTATGACTTGATTAAATTCTATATTATAAATTAAATTAACCATTCGTCCATAAAATTATCCACATAGAAAAATTATATAATAGGGCGATTAAGTTCTATATTATAACTAAGAGTAATCATTCGTCCATAAAATTATCCACATAGAAAAATTATATAATAGGGCGTTTAAGTTCTATATTATAAATAAGAGTAATCATTCGTCCATAAAATTATCCACATAGAAAAATTATATAATAGGGCGATTAAGTTCTATATTATAAATAAGAGTACTCATTCGTCCGTAAAATTATCCACATAGAAAAATTATATAATAGGGCGTTTAAGTTCTATATTATAAATAAGAAGAATCATTCGTCCATAAAATTATCCACATAGAAAAATTATATAATAGGGCGATGAAATTTCATTATATAATTAAAAGTAATCATTGGTTCTTAGATCTCAACACAAAAAATAAAGAGTTTTTTTTTTGTCCCACATTGAAAGAATAATCGTATTTTTCTGCATGGTTTGTCCAAGAATAATGTCACTGTGTAAAATTTACTATGAGTCTATCAATTTACCTTTATTTTTATAAGATTCATATGAGATCTTTTATTTCCATATAACTTTTTTTCCAATATAATTAAGTCAACTAACTCGTGCAGCGCACGGGCTTTAATCTAGTTATAATAATTTTTAGGTTATTTAACTGGAATAATCCCAACTTTGGTTGGTATTCTATAAATAAAACCAACTTTAATTAATCGGGGAATAAACTCATGTATGAGACACATCAAACACGAATGAATTGGTTACCTGCTACGCTTGTACATTATTCCATTATGGTTAAATTGATGTTACTAATTAAACTAACTGATAACAACCATAATCGTAATTATTGAGCTTACCGACCATAATGGACGTCCATAAAACTTCTTCCCTGTGTTTTCTCCCTTCTTCATAGTTCTAATCACTGCCCTTAACTTTTGGTTGCAGAAAACATCTTTCGAGATGTTAGATCCCCATGAATTCGAAAAACATGAATTTAATGGATTACCCATGGATTTCGAGAATTGTTGCGTAAAATTAGGGTCCAAAATTTGGGTTTAGGAGAAGAATCGACATTGATGTGGAAACGAAGAAAATGTAGCTGCGTTAATTAATGACTATGGAACGCACATAAACCTGCTGCATCCGGTCATTAATGAGCAAATTTCATTTGTATTTGATGTGTCTCATACATGGGTTTATTCCCAGATTAACTAAATTTGGTTTTATATACGGAATATCACCCAAAGTCGGTTTATTCCTGTTAAATAACCCTAATTTTTATTACAATACGATAAATTTTTACAAAAATGACTTTTCTTTTTAATTGATAAATTAATTATTGAATCGACTAAACAAACACAAACAAAAGAAATCATTAACTTTGATTTCCTTACTTTTACCTAATGAATATCTCAAACCAAACGACCTCTTAGTATTTTTCAATCTCTTCCTCTAGCTTTTTTTATCTTCCCATTTGGAAATGGCACAAAAATTTTTGATTTGGTTAAAATAATGAAAAAATAATAAGGGAGTATGGGTGGGTGATGAAAAAGTAATGAAAAATAATTAGATTAGTGTATAAATGGATTAAAATGATGAAAAGTATGGATAAAAAAAATGAAGTGGAAAGATATTACTGTAGAAGGTAACTGGGAAGACATTACTGTAGAAGATTCGATGAAAAAGGCAACTGGGAAGATAATACTCCCTCCAATTTTTTATTATCTTCCCTATTTTTTTATTGGACTGAAACACTCTTTCTTCCCTATTTCCATTTTGGGCCATCAACATGTGGTGTAGAATCAACCTTACATTTCTCTCTCTTCCTTCTTTTATTTTGAACCACATGTTCCTACACCCTTATTTTCTTCCCCAAAACCAAAGGGGAAGATGATAAAAATTCGGAGGGAGTATGAAAGTTGGGAAAGTACTAATACTACTACGTAATACTCAACAACTTCACATATTTTCATGTTGGATACTCATCTGTTTCATTGATATCTTCCACGTTTTCTTTTTCAATCATTTTTTTTGATTTCTTCCACTTTCTTTTTTTGCTACAAAACTTCTATCTTATCTAGGTGACCCACTTACTTTACTTCCTCTCTACTTTTACATATTTTATTGTTTTTCTTAAGAAATGTGCCACTTTTAAGGTGGAAGAAATCATTGAAACGGAGGGAGTACAAAATTGTAATAAATTATTAATATTTTAATCTCAAATTATGATTGTTAATGCTACCATTATTTTTAAAAAAACATGTCATTGCATGAGATTTATACTACAGGGTTACCATTTACCAATCAAGTGAAAAAAAAATGATTCGAATATAAAGAGTACCTAGTCTTAACTACTCGGCTAAAATAGTTTCCGTAAAGATGAAAATTAAGTTGGAGGGAATGTAATAATTGTATATCTATTAAGTAATTTTCTCATAAATTGCCAAAAAAAAGTATACATCGGTGCTCTATTTGAGATGTTGTAGTGAGAGCAGATGATTGTATCTGCTGGAAACATATTCTCCGAGCTCAGGACGACCTTAATACAATCCTTGGATCGGCGGATATGGCAAAAACAATGCTACAACAGCATACCTAAGCTGGAAGACTGCAACTTCGGCCCTTTTATGACCTGTTCCGCCAAAAAGGTAAACGGGTCAAATGGGATAATCTGATTAATTTGGGACATGGTGAATGTGCCCAAACGGCCAAACACGCCTTCATTGCTACTCTAGCATTGGAACGATCTCTTGCCACGGTGGATAACCTACATCGTCGCGGGATTCAGTGTGCAAACCAATGTGTGTTGTGCGGGAATGATGCTGAAACACACAAACATTTGTTATTTAAATGTACGTTCTCACGGGAGGTATGGGGAGCTATACAACGATGGCAGAGCATGAATGCTCCCATAACCTGCGCTGGTACACGCATTGTAACAGGAGACGAAGCATACAAAAGAAGATCAGGAGATGCGCCTTTGCCGCCACAGTTTACGAGTTATGGCAAGAATGAAATACGAGGATCTTCCAGGGTCATAATAAGGCTTCTACAGTTGTTATTCAGGCCATTAAATATAATGTTTGTGTGAGAATTTTAAGCGATATGTGTAATAGAATATAAACGGACCTCAACTATCACCTTAAGATTTTGGTTGGATTGTAATACTTGTATGATTTCATTTTGGAATTTTATTGAATAAGAATCAATGAATTTTCCCAAAATAAAAAGTATACCTACTCTATTTGGAATAATAAAACGAGTAATTTTATCTTAAGATTATTTCATGAGAATAATCTCAAGGAAAAATTACAAAATACCACCATGTATAACCCGTATTTTACAAATTACCACCACGTATTTTCATTTTTACAAATTACCACCATGTATTCAGCGTATATATCCAAATCGCCACCGTATTTCTATTCCGACCCTCATTTAAACTATTTCCCGATTCCGTTAATGAAATTTTAGACATATCACGGGATCGAAACCTCCCTCCATTAATCAAAATGTTTTACAAATATTAATCTCCCCCTAATCACGTGCATTACTCACCTAAATACCTAATGACCTAATCTAACCAAGAAATCAATCAAACATCTCACACTCTTGCATCATACGAGTATCTAACCAAGAAATCCAATCAGGTTGTCTTCCAGTTCCTCCTCGGTCCTCAGGTATCCATCTTCAATGATTAATTTGTTTGATTTCAGTAAAACTTGGAGTTTTTGTGCAAGGGTGGTTGGCAGGTTTCGATGTTTTTTTGTTTGGAAAGGATTTTGCATTTCTTGGTTCAATTCGATTAGGGTTTCTAGTTTTAATTAATCCAATTTTCGCACAATCACTTGGCTTTTGAATGTACTTTTTTTTGTGATGTAACTGTGGGATGGGTACTTAAAATAGAAATCTTGTTTCAACATATCTTTGTAGGATGTCAGAAAACTCAGAGACCTTTCAAAGGGTTGAAAAGATGCAACCTAGAAGAAAAAGTGGTGTATCCTTTGAGAGACAGAATGAGTTTGTGGTTGAATCCGATGATAAGTGTGTCCACGAATTTGAGGATGTAGAGGGGTACTGGAGTGAAGATAGTTCTTTTAGTGACTTGAATGTTGATGATGTCGAGGTAGATGGAGATTTTGTTGAAGAAGATGATCTATTTTCTTATTCTATAGACGAAAACCTTGTCAATGAGGTTCATAAAACATTGAACCAATCTTTCTCACAATCGAAGGTTAGGGAAGAAAGAGGAGATAAAGTATCTAGGAACTCACCTTTGTTGAATATTGATGACCTGAACGTCAATGTTGGTAGTGAGGATGAGTTAGGGTTTGATGATAATGACAATAGAAGTTTGGTTGGTTCTGATGATGAGTTAGACATTTCTGATGTTTTTGATCCAATCGTTGATTTTAGAAAAAATATATGTTTGAAAATTGGGTTGCAGTTTCCTTCGGTACACGTTCTAAGGAAGGCGGTTAGGCAACATGCCGTTGAAAATGGTTATGAGCCTTACTTCCTTCACAATGAGAGTGCAAGAATTACTGTCCAATGTAAACATAGATGTGATTGTGTTTGGAATTCAAAAACAGGAAGGATGCCTAAGTGTACTTGTGGGAAGAAAAACCCTTGTGAGTACAGGTTATATGCTACCAAGGTGAAAGAGAAAGACTTTGTCTTTGAGATAAGAAGTTTGAATTTAGAGCATCTTTGCATTTATACAACAAAGAATAAAATGGTTACGTCAGAGTTTATTGCAGAAAGATACTTAGAGGTGTGGAGGTCAGATCCAGGTTGGGCATTGAGAGGCACACAAGCTAGGGTGAAGACGGACTTTGGCGTTGATGTCAACTATCACAAGTGTTGGCTAGCTAGAGCTAGAGCTAAGTTCATAATTTTTGGTAATTCTGATGCGCAATATAGTAGAGTTTGGGATTACGTACATACCATTAAGCAGTATAACCCTGGGTCCTCTGCATTTGTAATGGTTAGTGGTATTGAAAGACCTCCCCCTATTTTCGAGAGAATGTATATTTGTTTAAAGGCTTGTAAGGAAGGGTTTGTCAAAGGATGTAGGCCTTTTATTGGGATTGATGGTTGTCACCTAAAAGGGGCGTATCCTGGGATGTGTCTTACAGCTGTGGCTATGGATGGGAACAATAACATCTATCCAGTAGCTTGGGCTATTGTTGAGGTTGAAAATGGGGCTACTTGGCAATGGTTCCTTGAACTTTTGGTTAGAGACATAGATATGGAGGAAGGAGTTAGCCTCACTTTCATGTCCGATAGACAAAAGGTATGTAATTTTTAACCATGATTAGTATTTCGTTGGAAACAATTTTTGCTTACTCTCGTATTTTTAACCGTTATTAGTGCTTTTGACAGGGGCTTCTAGACGCCTTAAAAGTTGTGGTACCAAAAGCGGAGATCAGATTTTGTGTAAGACATATTTGGGCAAACTTCAAAAAACACTTTGGCGGTGAAGCTTACAAGGATAACTTCTGGAAAGCCGCATGGGCAACAACAGAGGTAATTGATTCACTCTTAATATGTGTTAAGGATCGAACAATTTGCAATAGTTCTATTTCATTTACCCATACTCCTTTCCCATGTTAGTCTGAGTTCAAGCGTGCACTTTCGGGAATAAGATTGTTGTCAGATGATGCTTATAATTACTTGAATGGGATTCCGGCTATACATTGGAGTAGACATGCCTTTTCAACAAGCTGCAAGTCAAGTATGATTTTGAACAATTTATGTGAGACCTTCAATGTCGTCTTAAAGGATGCCCGGGACAAGTCCATTCTCACATGTATGGAATGGTTGAGGAGGTATGTAATGAAAAGAAGGTCAGAAAAAAGAGATGGGGTTTCAAACTATGTTAAAAGGTTCACGCCATATATTCACAAGTGTTTCATACGGCTAATAGCAGAATCAAGGTATTGTACCGTCAACCATTCTATAGGTACTAAATTTGAAGTTGATTACAAAGGGGGGTCATGGGTAGTAAACTTGGAGGAAAAAAAGTGTAATTGTAAGCATTGGGAGTTGGTTGGAATACCTTGCATACATGCTATGGCTTGTATACTACACCAAAGGCGTAACCCCGAAGATTTTGTAGATGAAGCATATTCTACACAAAAGTACGTGTTAACATATAGCTCAGAAGTGAACCCTATGCCTGGAGTAAGTGAGTGGGAGGAGACTGACCATGTACAACCACTACCTCCTTCCGTAAGGAAAATGCCAGGGAGACCGTCAAAAAGGAAGCGAAGAAAGGAAATTGATGAGGGGGGCCAAGGGAAGAGAGTAAAGAAGACAGTAAAATGTAGTCGTTGTAGAATAATTGGCCACAATATCAAAAGTTGCAAAAATGCTCCATCTACACCTAAACCAAAGAACAAAGGTGGAAGACCTTCCACCAATTCAGCTTGGGTAAAGGAAGCAAAGAAAAAGGCTGAAGCAAGGAATGCAAGAGTGGCACATGAACAAACAATTTTAAGTCAAATTGGAAGTCAACCTTCCTTGGATTAAGATAGTCCCTTCATGATATCCCTCCAAATTTTGTTGGATCTTTTGTATACATGTAAGGTTCTCTGACCATTTTGTGTGTCATTTATCATGTAAATGGGCTCAACTGAAAATATGCATTGCCTTGCTAACACAATATTTTTCACGTTTGGTTACAGGGAAGCTCCTTAGAAGGCGTTTCTTTGATTTCAGTCAAGGGAAATATACTTGGAATGTGGCTTTATTTTGCTATATAGACGTGGAAATGAGCACCTGAATATTGAGAGTGAAACCGTCTGATGAAGAGCTACATAGACTTGAGGACAAATGTTTAGCAAAACCCTTGATGTGCTGCAGTAACTATATATATGTACTGCAGTAATTTTTTGACAATTCGTGATTGTAGATGCTACATTGATATATTGATGTAATGCGTCTTAGTAGGGTGTGTGTTAAGTAATACAATGATGTTGTATATGGCCTGTTGTAGGGCGTATGTTAAGTAATATAACATGTGGTTTGCATGATTTAGTTGACTAAAATTACAAATTTGTTTAGGATCAACCATGAAGCACACAACATGATGGGTTTCTTTTTTTTCTCTCTCTCTCTTTTTGCCAGCAAATAGAAGCACCGTTGTTGCTGGCAAATTAAGAAAAATGCACCATGTGTTTTGCATCTTCTAAGTAATACGGAGTACAAAATTACAAACTCAGTGAGACCGAAAGGAATTGAGAAGCTCAATCAAAGTAAACTAAATTAAACTTAGAAAGCTCAACTCTAAAAAAAATGACAGTACATCCATTAAATAACAAGCCAAATCAAGTACTTCAACGCATTATATTAGAAAGCTCAACGAAAACTCACTTACAGTAGTTTAGAAATTCACCATAATGGTGTAAGCATCATTACAACTTCATTCCCACTATACAACTAAGTCACCAAAAAAAAAATACTCGCACCACATTACAACTTCACTCTAAACCACTTTGTTTGCTTGTTATTCATTTCTCCTACCCAACATTGCATTGACATATTTCTCATATGCATCGAAGCCTCGTCCATCCTCAGCTCGCTAGAGTAGATAACATTTTTTGTCATATGTCTCGTCTTCTTTACTCCATTTGAAATGTCCACACCCACGCGACTAACGACGGCTTGAACAATGTAATTGATCTGTCATCAGCATACAGAAATGAAATGTAATGTATTCTACTGATCACAGGATCACAACTCACAAGGTGTTTTAAAAAACAGAAGTTTGGAGTAAATACAAGTGTAGCTACTACACTACATATAACTCTACGGTATAAGCGGAAGCAGGGCCGGTCCTGAACTTTCGGAGGCCCTAGGCAAAATATTGTAATTGGGCCCTCGAAATATAGTCATGATCGATTGTTTATCTAATTATATATATACCATACCATGTTAATGCTTTAATTTGTGTTCATTTGGAGACATAAATTTTTATTAATTACATGTTTACTTAAGAACAAATTTATCAATAACAAAGTGGTATTAATTTCATATAATAATACAATTCTAGCATAGTAGTGACAATATTTCATGAATAAGTCAAACTGGACCGTGATCAATTGGTATTTGGAGGTCATGCAGTAGTTATTATTTCGAGGCGTTGTACTAATTTGAAGTTGTTTACAATATGTTAGATTTCATGTGTACTATATAGTACAATTCATAAATATTACTATACCTATCTACACTCTTTCAAATTTACATATCGTAAATATTGCATTAAAAATTACGAAGTACTAAACAAAACTATAAAAAAAATTCTGGTAAAACCAAAAACTAAAACATAGTCACTAGTATGGATAAAATATTTGTAGCAATGTTCATTATTTTTTTTAAAGATGTTCTTTATAAAGTTAACAAATTAAACCATCGACAAATTTTATAACTGAAACAATTTCTATGTTAAAGATTCATATAATTTTTTTTTATTCTTTTATACTCTACACATGACTATTAAAAACATTTTGTTAGACATTTTTGAAAAAAAAAATTAAAATAATATAGGCAATTTTTAAAGCAAAACAAAAAAGGAATTGTAAAAAATTCAAGAGTAAATGAACATAAAATAAATATTAAAGCTTGTGCATGGATCAAGAATTGAACCCATGACCTCTTGCATCAAAGAGGCCTCCTTTACCACCTTACCAAAGGAAAGCAACTGATGCATGTTACACTCAATTTGTACATTACACAACAGAGAGTCAGACTTTTGGGCCCCTCTTTAGCTTGGGCCCTGGGCCGTCGCCCCTCCAAACTATGCCCAGGGCCGGCCCTGAGCGGAAGTGAGCATCTTACTCTACAACAGCATAGCATGAATCAGTCATGTACGGTATAAGCGGGAGTGAGCATCTTACTCTACAACAGCATAGCATGAATCAGTCATATGTCAATTACAGCTACAACTACTTACCATAGCATAGGTTAAATTAAGGAACTGACCAACTGATGTTTGATTTTTGCTATTAAATTGAATAATTCATTGATGTAGGACACCAAATTGTTCAAAATCTGCAGAAAGATGAAATATGCATTTGATTGAACAAGTTTAATTCACCTAACTGTGCGAAAATTTGATTAAAACAAGAAACCCTAATCGAAATGAACCTGGAAACGCAGAAAACTTTCCCAAAAAAACAAACCCTGAAACCTAATCGAACGAAACACTAATCGAACAAAACACGAACCCATAAAACGAATTTAATCGGAAACCTAATCGAACGAAACACTAATCGAACAAAACACGAACCCATAAAAACGAATTTAATCGGAAACCTAATCGAACGAAACACTAATCGAACAAAACACGAACCCATAAAAACGAATTTAATCGAAACCTGTCAACCACCCTTGCACAAAAACTCCAAGTTTTAATGAAATCAAACAAATTAATCATTGAAGATGGATACCTGAGGACCGAGGAGGAACTGGAGGACAACCTGATTGGATTTCTTGGTTAGATACTCGTATGATGCAAGAGTGTGAGATGTTTGATTGATTTCTTGGTTAGATTAGGTCATTAGGTATTTAGGTGAGTAATGCACGTGATTAGGGGGAGATTAATATTTGTAAAATATTTGGATTAATGGAGGGAGGTTCTGATCCCGTGATATGTCTAAAATTTCATTAACGGAATCGGGAAATAGTTTAAGTGAGGGTCGGAATAGAAATACGGTGGCGATTTGGATATATACGCTGAATACATGGTGGTAATTTGTAAAAATGAAAATACGTGGTGGTAATTTGTAAAATACGGGTTATACATGGTGGTATTTTGTAATTTTTCCTAATCTCAACTATGATTGTTCTTTTTAATTTAATCCATACTTTACATAATCTAAAATTAATATGTTCGAAAAGGCTACACTTACACGGCGTGTATGAGAATTTCATACACGGCCAACCATATTGTGCCATATGTCAAATTATTTTTAACCTTGGGTGATTAGTTTAGGGTTAGGTTAGTAATTTTACACATTTATTTAATTTGTTACTAAATCATGGAGTAGTTAAGTTAATTGTAGAAAGTTTTAATATTTTTATTTTTTTTATAATTATCTTTATTCAAAGCAAATGTGTATAGATTTTTTGTTATGTTCAACTTTCAATTAATCAAATAATTTCGATTAAAAATATTTTATGTAAAGGAAAATTTATAAATTTATTAATATACTTATCATTAATGTAATTTTTTTTTCTATTTTCACGTAATTTCATAAATATTACACCCTCCAAACCACTATGATTTTTCCACTTATTATTTTAATCCCTCACATTTGAATAAAAATGGAAAAATCAGTTGTTTGGAGGAATTATTGTATATCCATTTTTTTGAAATAATATTTTTATTTTTATTTTTTTAATTGTACTAATTAATTATTAAAAAATCGATAAAAAAATGAAATTTAAAAGTAATGTTTTCATTAATTAAATTTAAAATAAGGTTTTACATACTTTTAATATACTATAAATTACAAGTTTAACAAAAAATTAATGTATAAACAAAATTATACGGTTCCAAAAAAAATTATATAAATATAAAAATTATATATATATGTATATATAATTCGTAGAAGATTATACAAAAATATTTAAAAGATTACACGAAAAGATTTGATACTCCATATGTAGAAAAGAATGGAATTGAATATTAATTGAAAATATTTCTTATATGGGTTCACATTGTAATTATATATACTCCGTATTACTTTGTTAAATTAATTAGTTAATTTACCCAATCATTCTACAATCAAGGAGATAATAAATGATTTAATTTTAATTTGAGTGTTTATATTATAATAATATTAATATACGTTTTAAGCCTAATTTGTTTAATAGTATATACTCCATAATAAGATAGTTTATAATACCGCGAAAATAATTAAATATTCAGAATATATA
This sequence comes from Agrostemma githago, assembly GCA_958450325.1. Classification (NCBI taxonomy): domain Eukaryota; kingdom Viridiplantae; phylum Streptophyta; class Magnoliopsida; order Caryophyllales; family Caryophyllaceae; genus Agrostemma; species Agrostemma githago. The sequence goes on from OY288242.1 coordinate 3,581,130, forward strand.
TAATTATATTGTTAGGAAGATTATATTTTCTAAATTATTTTATCTATCGAAATGTTTATTACTCCATATATATTTCCGAATTTTTTATATTTTCTAAATATTTCCTACAGGAATTACGAAAATATTACCAAATATTCTCAAAAATATTGATTTGGTAATCGAATAATATTCTTTAATTTACTGTAAAATTGTCGAAAAGCTTAATAGTTTACTATAAGGAGTATTATTATTATGTAAAAATTTTAAAGCATTGTACATTTTTTCATTTTAAGTAATTTTTTGTTTTAAAGTTAATTTATTAAGATAAAAAATTAGATAAAAACTAGATTTTATAAATTTATTAATTATGATAATTTACCTTTAAATTTTCAAAAATTATATTATTTTCGAAAAAATTAATATTTTTTAATATATATATATATATATATAATATAAAAAATTGTAATGCGTAAAACAAAAACAAAAATAAAAAATTTCCTAATTTGACTTAACTAGATTAAGATTAAGAATTAACTAATCATGTAAAATTACTAACTAACCCCAACCTTAGATTAAACAAAAATAAACGCGTGGCGCAATATGATTGGTCGTGTATGAGAAATGTCATACACGTCGTGTAAGTGTATCATCTTCCATAATGCCTTAATTAATATCTCTTTATCATGGGTGACTGTCTACCCATTGAACCTCTCTTAGGCTCTTTTCTTTTGGAGTGAATTAGGTTGAAATGAACTGAACTGAAGTGGGCTAAAGTATTGAGACAAAATAAATAAGCCTCCTGAGACTGAACTGAACTGAGGTGAGTTGAACTAAACTAAACTGAATTAGTTGAAAACAAGTTGAAAAGTACAGAGCTTTATTCAACTCTTCCTCTCACTCTTTTTTTATTCTTCACATTTCGTTTCATTTTCAGACGTTGATAAAAAAAATTAAAATTTCTCAAAATTCATCTTCCATTTCTTTTCCGATTAGTCGTATAGAAGTCAGAAAAAAAAATGTTTTTATTGTTGTTTTGGCTTTCGCGACCGCAACGGACCCAATACCATATAAAGTTACAACAAGTCACTATTATCGGTAATAGCAAGTCACTATTATCGGTAATAGCAAGTCATAATTTCATTCATAGCAAAACGAGCTACCGAAGATGTCTTAGCCTAGTGGTTAAGATTAGGTGCTCTTGAAAAGTAGGTTTCAGGTTCGAATCCCCCCTCCCCTATATTGTAATGCGACTAAGTGCGCTCTTCGATGAACCAAAAAAAGTCGTAGTTCATATTAAAATGAGATTTGGTATACTTTGGATTATTTTAAAAAACGCACGTATAGTTGGGATTATTCTCATGAAATAACCCTTTATTTATTAAAAATTTAGATCTGTTTCTATTAGGATAGTTTTATCATAAACTATTAATAGAAAAAAAAAATCTACTCTTATTAGGATAATAATTTTATCTATATATGAAAAATTGTTTTATATTTAAAAAAAATCAAAACTTCAATATTCTATTTTTAATAGTTTCTCAAAACTTGAAATTTAATATCGCTTGAAAAGTTATTGGCCCTGTTTGGTAAACAGCGGAATGATATTAGCAGAAGCAGATTTAAAAAACAGATTTGACTAGCAGAATCAATTGACAGGTTTGACTGAGAGATTTATTTAGCAGAAATTTTTAATAGTGTTTGGTTATTAGTTGTTTTAGATTAGCGGATTGTTTAACTGTTTTGTAAAATGACAAAAAAGGACATAAACAATTTTTTAATTAAATATACGTCAATATATATTCCACCAATAACTTCAATAATTAATATCGTCGATTTCTTCTAATATTGATTACAGTTGATATTTCTTGAGTTTATGAAGTCTCAGCCGAAGCTTGCGAGTCATGAATTAATTACTGCAACAAATAATTGTTTATCAAATTTATGTACTTCTTCCATTTAATTTTTATTTTCTCATTTTAATATAATACTCCACCTATATATATTAAAAGAATGAGAAGATAAAAAAATAGGGGAAGTTAAGTATAAAAAAATCGAAGGGAGGAAAACGCACTTAGAATGATGAATTCTATGGAAAAGTTTAGAATAATGAAAACATGAATAATGAAAATACTAGTGTAATACCCGTGACACGTCACGGGTTTGCGAATATTTTTTTGAAAATAATAGAAAGTTAGAAATAAAGTGTAATACCCGTGAAAATTCAATTCACAGAGTTGAAGCAATTTTTTTTTTCATCAAAAAGGCAAATCGCAATCCATATGAGGGTGATCTGAAAGACGATATTGGCTTAAAATAACGTAAATGAAATGAATATTGAAGCATAGGATTATTATAGTGGATTCAATATCGAAGTCAAAGAATTCACGTGAGTATGCAGGTAAATAACAATTCGGAGAGTGACACTATTCATACAAAAATGAAGAAGGCCTATAATATACGTTATGGCCTTTAAAACGCAAATATTTTGGGGCAGAACCCGCCTGAGTCATGACCTGAGCCGAAATTAGGTAATTAAAAAAAATACTCCGTAATAGTAATATTTTAGACTAAAAGTTCACAAAATAGTACGGAGAAAAAAATACTCCATCCCTTTCTCTGTAATCTTACGCATTTTCTATTTTGGTAATTCTAAATTATTTTGTCACTTTCCTTTTTAGTATGTCTTTTATGGTTCCTTTTTGGTATACTCTGTAATCTTACGCATTTTCTATTATTTATTTTCAAAATTTCTTTGATAATAATATTATTATAAAAAAAATACGGAGTAGTATGTTTTAAATCATATTTTTATTACATGATTATTATAATGATAAAAAGTTCAATGAATCGAGTCAAGGTTTGTTATGTGTAAAAAATTCTATATATCGGTATTCTAATATAAATGCAATATTAAATAAAAGGGAAATAAATTATTAAGAATTGAAATTAAGAATGAAAATTGTATTTATATTTAAAATAAATAAAGACAATTAACATTTTTTGAACGCGTTATTAACGGTTTTTAACCCGAAGCCCGACATTTTTTTCGCGGTTTTTAACTCGAATCCCGACATTTTTTAACGGTTTATTAACATTTTTTAAACGCTTAGGTTTATTGATATGTTTGATGATATGCTTGGTGATACGGAGTATATTTTAAACAATTGAAGTTATGTTTGTAGACACGATTAATTGGACCAATAAGTCTCTTGTGAGACAGTCTCACGGTAAAGTTACTGTGAGACCTCTCACATAGAGCTTGTTATTAATTTAATAATAACCTCCTATGTGAGAGGTCTCACGATAAATTTACCGTGAGACTATCTTATAGGAGTTTTTGTGTAATTGGCCGTAATATTATTATTCACTAAGTACATGCTATTTTTCTCATATTACATGGAAATAAGTTGATGATAAATTGATTTTAAATGTAAGTACTACTTCCTCCATTTTTTTTATCTTTTCATCCCTAATACATGGGTTTGGTATCATATTAAAATAGGAAGATAAAAAAATGAAGAAAATAACAAACTCTCTTAAAATGGACAAATTAAAATAAATCCAAATTGACCCATTGTACAATCATAAATAGCTGACACGATAACAGTTTGACTCAACCTTATTATAAAATATATGCTGATCGACCCATTGTGATCCATTTGAAACTCGGCCTAGATTTTAGTTTGCAATTTTTAATTAGAATAATAAAAAAAACACAAATTGGCACATTAGTTGATCATAATTAGGTGACCTGATAACAACTCAACTCAATCTTATAGGGAGTATTTGCTCCGTTCCAATAGGTTATTTACGTTTGATAAGGAATAATCACTAATAATTTGAATTGAGAATGTGATTTACATGACGAATAAGTCTTTTGATAAATTGTCTCACACTAAACTAATTCTTCTTTTATTTTAAAAAAATGCAAATTTTTAACGATAATAATAAGAGAGCTCACAAAAACGTTTTACATTCATAAAATTTTGTTCTGACTTCTTAGTTTATAAAATGACATGAATATCTACATGAGTATGTGTAACATTATATTAACACGAAATTAAAATTTAGGGAAAAAAATAATTTATGGGGAAGGATAAATATAGGGAAGAATAATATTTCTCATTTGATTATTTTATACTCACCTAGATAAATATCCAAAGGGTAGATATTAGAAAGTTGGTGGAAGTACAAATTTTTATGGAGAATGAAAAAGAGAAATGGAGAATTTGAAGGTTATGGCAACTGTTCCGTACTTGTGTGTAGAATAAGATGAACTTGTATCTAATGACGTTGAATATATATCTCCTAAAATATTATTTCCCCACACTAAATTAGTGTGAAACACAGCAAAAAAAACAAAAATTTAAATAACTATTGTATTGTACTCTCTTCGTTCTATTCAATTGTTTGTCTTTTATATTCATTGTCAGTATATTTTAATCGAAGACAAACAATTGAATGGAATGGCTAGAGTACAATACTAAGTTATACTCCGTATGAGAAAACTACAATAACTACACTACTACAATAATTAAATAACTTTTTCAATTTTTTTTAAAAATAGGATGATAAATTTCTAGCCTATATTATGATCATAATTCGATATTCGATTCGTGATCCACATTGGAGGTCCCGTCCAACTGTATCATATTAGTATTTGTCAAAAGCACAAATAGACTATTTATGTCAAATATGTAGTACATCTAATCCGTAAAACCAAGACATAACAATTGCTCTCCTCCCTTGATAATTCGTGATTTTGTTTTCGTCCGATTCGCCTGGTCGATTGTTGTTGCTGGTGCTGGTTGGTCGCGTTTTTACTGTTATCGGTGGTGCGTAACTGCTGTTGTTGGTGATTCGGTGATTATTTGTGATTCCATTGTTGGTGGTGCGTTTATCTGATTGTTTCAATTAATCTCGATCTCTCTCCAGTCTCCCCTGTTAGGATTACAAAAAAGCAAAATTTAGTAGAAGAACCTTCAAAATTTAGAAAAAGAATAAGAACATGAAGTAAGAAATATGACAATTGATGTAAAAGAATGGCGGATCTATATATGATGATGTGAGGAAGATAAAAAATTGTGGAAGAATAGATTTGAAGTGATTAATAGGGTATTTATGAAGCCATTAGCCAAGATGATTTATGTAGCCAATATGTAGTGGGGAAGATGCACCGTACGAAATAAATGGACAAATTGAAATTTACAAAGCGGAACATTTAACTGAAAAGGCATCTTGGTTCTGCCATTTCTCGAGATGCAATGGTTGAGTAAATAGATCAAAGCTCTAATGCATGGGGAATGTTTTCGAGGTCATTACCCGTGAAAATTTACTACGTCTAATCCTAAAATGCAATTGTATATTTGAATAGCTTTGGTGTGATTATATACACCTATACTCCTTGATAACCCTTGCAAATTAAAAGATCAAAAAAATGGATTTATTTAAAATGAATACTCGTAACATTTGAAATTGAATCCTATTTAATAAGTCCTAATAAACAAAAACAATAATATTAGTCCTAATAATCTTTTCACCTCTGCAACACAACAACAATCAAAAATTAAAAATTAAAAATTAAAATCTGAAATACTAATAACATGAAAACATATAAAAAGTTTTTACTAATTGTTATAAATCACAACTGTAAACTCATAATTAAAAAATTTGATAAACAAAGAAGTGAAAATTTGTAAAGAAGTGTACCTGAATGAATTGAATTTCATGGACCCAAATCAGAATGAAGCAGAACTGAAAAAACATGAAAAATGAATTAAAAGTTGAAATACTAAAACTAAATAAAGATGAAAGATTATGGCAAAAGATGAATTGAAGAGGAAGACGGTGGATGATCGAATGAAATCGGAATCCATTTTATAGTGGTGTGTCGACGGGTAAATATGAGTGCCTGGTGAGATTATTGATGATGAATTGAGTAGAGATTGAAGAGTTGCTCACCAATTTTCTAGGATGAGAGTGCCGAGGAAGATGGTGGGAGAAACAATTAGGGTTAATGGTAGTAGAAATTGAGAATTGGGAGTGATTAATCTCCCTGGGAAATAGAGTGAGTCAAACGAAGAATTATTTTTGAGGGTAGTAAACACGGCACATTAAATGCTTGTGCAAGTGGATTATTATTCCCAATAATCCTTGTACTGCTTCTAATTACTCATCTTAATACTACCTAAACCTATTGAAAAGCAAAACATAAAAAAATGAACTTATTTTCAAATGGACAACAAAGAGAGGTGCCACATCATTGGGTGTGGTGTCTTCTTTTATATAAAGAAGATTGAAAAGCAAAACATAAAAAAATGAACTTATTTTCAAATGGACAACAAAGAGAGGTGCCACATCATTGGGTGTGGTGTCTTCTTTTATATAAAGAAGATGGATTAAATTGTAAAAGGGTAAAGTGGTAAATAAAGAAGAAAAGTAATCCGCTATGCTCAATATGCTGCTCTTAGCAGCATATTGCAAAACAGCATATTCGACCCCAATATGCTATTACAATCCGCCATTTACCAAACACCCCCATCTCTTATATTTTTTCTCCCCAGTGTAAACACGATTGTATGTGCTTCCAAAGCAATTCCAAAGTTAGGATCGAACCTGCAACCTCCAGGTTCTATCCCATGTGAGCAAACCACTGATCCAAGACATCAATTTGTGAAAAAATCGTGGAAAAAACATACTATAGCCTTAATTGATGTTCATCAACATAATTACTCGAAAATCCAAAAATGGTCTTCATTACTCGAAAATTGCTCCCCAACAGTCAATGGTCTTCATGACATTGATTATCCTCTTAACCCCACCTACCCCTTCAGTTAATACTCCGTCATACATTAATCTCCCCATCTCCTCGGTTTCCCTTCATCTCGGTATTCCCCTATTGAATTCGGAAAATTGTACTCTCAATTTATGATCGCCTCTTCGTTTCTCCATCAATAACTTCCAACATTCTATTATATATTACATCCGATTTTCCACCATCGCTTCCCATTCAAACTTCAACTCGTAGTCGATTACTCTGTTTTCAATCAATATTAGTTTAATTTTTCTGATTTTATTCATATAATGGTCAATTGAATTTTAAAAAAATCTGATTTTTTTTTTCAATTTATTTGGTGAATTTTCAGGTAGAAGAAAGAAGAGAAGGGCAATAAAAACCAAAGCATCGTCATAATTGGTATTTTTTTGATTATTTTTCTGTGATTTTATTTTTATTTAAAAAAAAAAAGAGGTAAAAATTCGTGTTTCTTATTGTATAATGGTCAATTGAATTTTAAAAAAATCTGATTTTTTTTTTCAATTTATTTGGTGAATTTTCAGGTAGAAGAAAGAAGAGAAGGGCAATAAAAACCAAAGCATCGTCATAATTGGTATTTTTTTGATTATTTTTCTGTGATTTTATTTTTATTTAAAAAAAAGGGGGTAAAAATTCATGTTTCTTATTGTATAAGATTGTTGAACAAATCATAGGTTAATGATGATGTTTGTTAATGTGTGTGGTTGCAAATTTTTTTATTTTGATTTTAGATAGCTGTACGATAAATAATCTGAGACTATTTTCATGTTTTCTGAGGTAATTTGTATAAAGAAGATTTCAGGGATTTTTAGTTTTTCATGATTTTATGCTATTAAATGTCAAAATTTGTAGATTTATTCAAAATTATTCAAAATCCGTTTCATTGTGCAGAGTATGTGTGTAGGACTTCGTAATGTTTTATTGTTCTATCCATTCTTCCTAACTTAACAAATTTTCAATTGGGTTAACAGTGGATACAAACTTTGTGGGGATCCCATCGAGTTGTAACTGAACTTGGATGCACTTGGAGGTATTCACATGTACATTTATTTTTACTCACAAATCTTTATCCTTATTAGTCAAATTGGAAACTTAAACAAGCTAATTCAATTTAATAATCAAATCTACGTAATTTATGTAATGTTTCATATGATATTAAAGTCTCAATTTAAATTACTCACGTGTTAATGTTCTAAATAATGTTTGATATTTACATGTTAATGTTCTAAATAATGTTTAAGTTTGGTTGTTGATATTTACAAGTTTGGTTTCACCATTAATATTATACGAAGTATTTTGGTTATGTTGTAGGTTTTAGGTTCAATTCAAGATATGACGATATAGACGGTAATGTTAATTTTTGATAAGAGCGTTTTTTTTTGTTAATTTTGTATAAGGGCGTTTTTTTTTTCAGGTGATGATGAACGAAGATAATATAGTGAACTTTGTAAAGGTATTTTTGGTATTAAAGTCCATTAATATATAATTTTGTCCTATAAGTTAATATATAAATTTGTCATGATAATTATTTGCTCGACAATCTTAACATAATTGAGTTATTAAAAAATTTAGTTGATTAATTTAAAAAATATATATAGACTTTAACATAATATATAATTAATTTAACATGATATATCGGTTGTTGCTGTAAGATTTTTAAAAAATTTAGTTGATTAATTTAATTGATTAGCACAAATCAAGGGGTTTACTTGATTTTTATAGACTAAATTATAATGTTTAATTTGCAAGTAGGGATTAAAAATTTATTTAAAATCATAAGTTACTTATCGAAGTGAAAAGTTTTACTCAAAAAAAAATCAAAGTGAAAAGTTTAGATTTACGATCATTGACTCACTTATCAATTAAATTGTCTACGGAGTATATAATAACATTGCCTACGAATCTACGAATCATAATATATCATTAAACTATTAGAGTATAAAAAAAGTCTTACCAATCATATTTTCCGAATGAAATGATTTCTTATCAATCATATTTTTTAAGTATGGTAATTATTCCATATAAGTTAATATTTTAATTTGTCATGATAATTATTCGATTGACAATCTTACCATAATTGTGTTATTAACATACGACCATTTAATATCGAGTTTTTTCTGTTTCATTTTATTCTTTCCGTTTTTGTTTATAGCAATGTTAGTCGATAGTGGAATTTGTGCATAATTGTGTTTTTAAAGAAGTGGGAACAATTTTTATATTACTCTGTACGAATTTACAAACAATGATTTTGTTAGTTCAACTTTATTTCTAATTTTTTTATTTTTGTTTTAACATTTCTTTTAATTACATAATTATATGCATTACTTCATTGTAACCTGATTTATTATGATTAATTAATTAACTAATGTTTCTATTTGTAGGTACGGATTCAAGAAAGACGGGACAAAGTGAGTCGAAACGGGTCAAACAAAAGCCAAAAGATTCATTTTAACTATTTCACTATAATCAAACGATATTCAATACGGGTCTTTGAGTTATACGAGTACCATGTATACGTTTAATAACACTCAATGTTAGTCTTTGAATGTTAGTGTCATATATTGGTTATCGTTTTGATTAATTATGCATTTGTCGTAAGGAAGTTACTTATATAATCTGTATAAACATAGGTGCATAAAAAAAGTAAATTGATTTAATTAAATGGGTTTGCAGTAGGTGCATAAAAAAAGTAAATTGATTTTAAAAAAAAAAGGCTCTTAATTAAATGCATTTGCAGTCACACATGTAATTATTTCACATTTATTGTTAGTCACATTTGTGATTCTCTAATAAACTTTAATAATTTACATTTTTGGTTACTCATCCAATTACCGGGAAGTGCAAGTTCCCAGGAAGTACATTTTCAGGGAGTTGTTTGGTTGCCCACTTCCCGGGAATTGTCACTTCCCGGGAATTGTCACTTCCTCCACAATGGGGGAAGTTACTCACCAAGCCCCCCTTGGTGTATAGAACTTCCCGCATGAAGTCATTTCCCACATGGCAACCAAACAATATTTTTTAATTCCCATGAAATACAAATTCACGTGAATTTAAAGTTCCCGGTAACTTCATCTTCCCATGGTGAACCAAACGAGCCCTAAAGTTTTATTCTCATTACAATTTTAATTCTTTCATATTTCTTCTCAAGTAACTCCCAATTTGTATAATGTAGATTATTTGTTCATTTTTTTTAGAAATATTTAGCCATAGTAAAATAAAATCTTTATTTTATTTCTGTACAATAACTCTAAAGAGAGTTTATTATCCGTACAATATCTTCTTTAATATATGTATAACTATATATTCATCAATGGACAATTGACTAATTATACTTAATTGAAACGTACTTTAGATTGTTCGTACTTTCGTCCACCTATTAACACATAAATTAATCTTCAGGCTCAGAACGAATAATCTAAATAAATACGTTGTCCACAATTTCTTGGTATTTCGATAATGTCGATTGTATTATGCAATTACTATTTATTTTTACTCCGTATAAAATAATCAGCAATTAAATAACACGGTTCACATAGTCAAAATAAATATACAGAGATTAATAGCATAATACATTTTTCATAACCAACATGTAATTAATTTTTCAATCTTCCCCGTGAATTTCTTATTTCCCAACACTTGCTTTTTGATTCCTTAAAATTTTTAAATTTTTAAATACACTGCAATTTTGTTTAAAAAAATTTAATACATAGTGTGGGTGAAAGAGTTGTTTCATTAATGATATAGGATTCTATATTTCTATCTGACATTATTTTTTGTCCTTTTGTAAAGCACAATCATATATTATGTTTCCGAGGCTAATTTATCATATTTCAATTGCTTGACTATAGAACTATAGAAACTTATAAATTGCAAGATTTTAATTCCTCTATATTTCACAAGCATACTTAAACTTCAATTGAAAACAATACTTTATATCATTAATGTGCAGTTTTCATGGACGGCTTATTTGTTGTAAATTTAAAAACTAAATGAGGAGAAAAATGAGACTTTATTTCCCGATAATAAATGTAATTATTTATGTAAAAAAATTATAGAGAAAATTATCTTTATATAGCTAAAGCGCATAAATACTCCGTAAATTTACGGTTGTTTATAGTAATATATTACGAGTATATCATTTACAAACATAGTCAATAGTTTTCTCCTTATTTCATCAAACAATTCATAGGGTAATGTTATATATAACCCATAGGGTTGTATTTAATTAAGCATTTAAAAGATTTCAATTTTTATATAAACATATGGATTTGAGCACAAATTACACATACATCAAGAAATTAATACATGTATTAAAGTACTTTTATCATTCTACTTCTCTTTCACATTTGTTGTCTATTGTTTAACACTATGTTCTGTAGACCAAATAAATTTTTCAATTCCATGAATTTTCACAGGTATTACACTATTAATATTAATGAAAAGAAAAATTGAGGGGTAGCGGTAAGATTGTTATTGAGCAATATCTAGGCCGGGTTTAAATGGTTTTTGTGTGAAAATGGTTATTAACGCATGTTAAAAGTATTAACTATACGGGTCGGGTTTATACGGACTTTGAGATCGAGTTCGGGTAAAATACGCGTTATTATCGCATTTACGGTTTATTAACACATATTAATCACATTACTTACACGTCGGGTTTTAAAAGATTTCGGGTCAAAACGGTTTATTAACGCACATTAAAACATTAATTATACGGGTTGAGTTTATACGGATTTTAGGTCGGGATTCGGGTCAAATACGCGTTATAAACGCTATCGAATAATGTATACTGTCTTCAATTTTCTCTCCATATTCTTGAATTAAAGATAGATATGTATTATTAGTAAGATTAAACATGTTTTTGATATATTAGATAAACGATATATTCCCTCCATATTATTGAATTAGTCACATATCTTTTTATTTTATAATTAGAGAAGTGGGCCCATGGGCTAATTCAAAAAGGAGGGAGTAATAAACTTTTGTCTCTAATACATTGGAAACGTATTGCAATTTGATTTTGTCTTGATGTTGTTTGTAGGTAGCATTGAGTCCCCGAAAGTTAGAAGGCTGAATGATGCTACGTACAAGACGTGTCCTTCCCGTGATATTTGTATTTTTAGTAAAAAGTAAAAAAACAACCCGTGAATTTTTCACGGGTGTTACACTATTATTTGTTTAAATACTTTAACAAAGGTTTTGTAGATACGGTGTAACTAATTTGAATAAGATTGAAAATATCAACAATATAAGAGTCGAATTGTCATACGGAGTATTAAATAAATCATACAATATTTCTTTTACGGATGAGTTTGAATTCTATTCATAACCGCTTAATCAGGTCTAAATTATGTTGTCTTTGAAAACACGCAACAAATAATACTTTTCACACGATTAGAAGTGCAATGTAGTCCCAAATGAATAATTTATATTGATTTAAAAAAAATAAGGCTCTTAAATGCATTTGTAGTCCCCAAATGAATAATTTACATTGATTAGGTATGCATAATTTGTAGTCCAAATGCAATTAAAATGATTATTCATTATCTACTTCCCCAATTATCTATACTTCTTGGAACCGAGAAATTTTTTAAATTCCCTATAATTTATGTTGTAACTCATTGGGAGTTGTGACTTTATTGTGTCAAGTACTCCCTCCGAGTCTAAGATATGTTTCCCTTGAAATTTTGAGGAAAAAATAAGAATGTGAAAATGTATGGTTTAAAAATAAAGGAGAAAGAGAGGGAAATAAATGGAAGAATATGAATCACATATTTATGGCTTAAACAGGAAAGAAGAAAGAAAAATGACTCACCCCAAAAGAGAAAGAGGGAACATAAATCAGACTCGGAGGGGGTTAGGATTTATTGAAGATATAAATATATTTCTTCGTAACTCCTACAGAGTATATATTGTAGATAAGATTTCAGTATAATTGGTACGAAGTACGGAGTAAGTAATACATGCATGAGTAACATTTCACTATAATCAAACGAAGCCAAAATATTCATTTTAACTATTTTACTATAATCAAATGATATTCAAGACGGGTCAAACTATATACTCCGTATTTAACTATTTTAATTTTGCTTATGAGTATATTTAATTGTACTTTATATATGAAAAAAAGAATAAATTGTCTTATTATAGCAACAAAATTATCCTTTACGATGATTATGTTGTTCGATCTTTCGTACTATTAACCCACATATTGATGATCACACTCTTTCGTCTAATTTAAAAACCAATCTCGCTTCCTTTGTCTTTAAGTGTCAATAAAAATGGGCAACCCGTGAAATTTTTCACGAATAACACACTATTACTAATCTAAAATTTATCTTTGACTGTCATCAATATTTGTCAAAATAATAGTGGGCAGCCCTTCGTTCATATACTCACCTCTTATCTAATGAATCAGTTAAAACACTTACAGCAGGGAGTAGAAAATGCATGATCAAAGAATGTCGAAGATATTGCGCCATACTTACTATATATTGTTCATGTTTTCGCTTACCTAATAACACCTAAAGTAGAGCCGGCAAAAAATGACACGACACGAAAACACGACACGAAAACACGACACGAACCCGACACGAAATAAATGGGTTTGGGTTGAGGGTTGATGACCCATTTATGTAAGTGGGTCGACACGAACACGAACACGAGATTTAATTGGGTCGGGTTTGGGTTGAGGTCCCAAAACACGAAATTGACATGAATAACCTGTTTATTAAATTAGTGTAAATATTTTTAATCATTTTTAACATAAATATGTTAATACTTTCCAAATATGGACATGACACGAAAAAACGACACGAACCCGATACGAAATAAATGGGTTTGGGTTGAGGGTTGATGACCCATTTATGTAATGTAGACACCCACATTTTGCTGCCAGGTGTCTATAGTAGTTTCCGTCAAACACCCGATGATGATCGGACGCTAACATGCTTTAACGTACTCGGAAATGGGCTCGAAATCATGGATATTTGGCTTAGGCTTTTTAAGGAGTACAAATTTCACAAAACCAAACTCAAATTCAGGCCCAGTGGGTCGTTTCGAGTCAAATGACACTAATTTGGGTCGAATCCGACACCAGGGGTAAAACCGTCTTTTAGCGACCGAGTCAAAACCCGGTCAAAGATTTTCCCGAGACACGTGAGTCAGCCGTGCCACCTCAAACGGCTGATTCTTACTCAAACTCCACAAAAAATCAGCTTCACAAAATAATAAACAAATCTGTTTAAGCTGGAATTCGATCTCAAGTAGGAATTCTATCCGAAAACCGATTCAAACACCCAACCGAGTGCAAATACTCGGCCAAACAGCAGCCAACCAGCCGGTTTTTCTTACTTCTTCACCAAGAAAACGGAATTCTCGTTCTTCTCAGCTTCTTACCCAAGCGGTAATTCTAACTCAAACACACCTCTCCTAGCCAAGGTCGGGAACTCCCTATAAATAGCCCCTTGCATGCAACACTTTCAATCATCAGAAAACATCATATCATACAGACAGAATTCCTGAGAATCATCAGAAAATATCATAACACACACATAATTCCTTAGCATCGAGAAACCGATAGTGCGCCCAAAACCCGAAGGAAACCGGTCCCGATACCCAACACCCTTCACCCGTCACCTTCACCGAGCCACCCTAACCCGACCGACATCACCTCGACGCTCCCGTGCCTAGCCACATTCCGACGAGCCCTGATCCGAGTTAACAAAAGCATGTAGGTTGAGGGTGTACCAAACCCGATTTCTCTTTCTCTTCTCTTCTCCTCCTTGTCGTCCGTTTTCTTTTTACGGGTCAAGCATCGTCTTTTTTTTATTTTTATTTCTAATATCGATATTAACAAAAACTATTTTCATAACAAACATCCTTAAAAATATGATATCGATTTTCTATAATCGAATATTGTATCGAAGAGAATTATATTAAGATCTCGACGATGTTTAAAATCGTTACATCTTTTTTTCAAATTCCTTTTTTTTTCAAACAATTTTTACAAAACCTTTTTAAATTCATTCCGAATATTCGATATCGATTTCATAATCGAATATCGGATATGACAAAAATCGAAAACATGAATCGAATACAAATTAATTCATATTTTGTACGCGATTCATCAAATTTAGCAATTTCGAACAAAAAAATAAAAACCGGACAGACCCGTACGCGAGTTGCGCCACGCCCAGACGGCTCGCGCACGGGCCTGAAACCCGAGACCTTTTTTTTAACTTTTTCGTTCGTTTTATTAATTATTCTACGAAGCGATTTCTAAAATTTACATCTTTTCTAAAACTATTCCAAGTATTCGATATTGATTTCGTAGTCAATTATCGAATATAACGAATATCGAAAATATTAATTCAAGTACGAATCATACAATATTTGTACGCGATTTAATAAAAGTATCGAATTTTCAAAAAACCGCCTTCGAAAACAGGCCGCCACGCGACCCGTCGGCGTCCCGGGCGAGCCGCGCGGCCGGCTGTCTCGGCGTGTCTTTCGTCCTTTTTTTATTATTTTTTTGAACTTCGTTTTTTATACAAAACAACGTTTTAACAATATTTTTCAGATTAGGATCAAAAAGGCCGAAAAAACGTGGATAATAACCTTCAAAATCAAAAATAATTTCTTGGCTGCTCTGGCGATACACGGCGACTGAGGTTTTCCGGCGTTTCTACTCCGGCGTGGACAGCCCTGTTCTGGCTCGGCTGGCTCACGCTTTTCCCTGTGCACCGACTTCATGAGAATGAAGAGCAACCCTGTTCCGAAAGGCCCTAGGGCAATGAAACCGATAACGCGAAAGGCAAAGGAAGAGAATTTGAAGAAACTTGTAAAGAACTCGAACCTGGACGGAAAACAAGCGCAACCTGCCGGGAGTTCTTCGAATTCATCGAACGCACAACTGGCGGTGATACCTGGAATGCAGTACGAGACTGATGTTGAGAACGACGATGCAATAGATTTTGTCCCGGAGTCAATGGAAGATACCGAGATGAATAATGGTGGTTGGAAACAGAGGGAAGGCAAGAAGATAGTAACCGTGGAAGAAGACGAGGAACTCTTGCGATTTTCGGACGAAGATTTGGACGATGAAATAGAATACTGGAGTACTGCAGTGTACTGTTTCATTATGGGTGCAAATCCCCCGTGGGACGTAATCGAAGGGTTTGTGAGGAGGATATGGAGAGAGCACGGAATTGACAAGATATCGTTCATGCCCAATGGAATTTTTGTTGTCCGTTTCAAGAACAAAGAAGCAAAGGTAACAATTCTTGATCACGGCTGTTACATGTTTGATAACAAACCCTTGATAGTGAAGGAATGGACCCCAGATGCTAAGTTGACTAAGGAAGATGTAACTGAAGTACCTATATGGGTTCAGTTACAAGAATTACCTTTGAAATTCTGGGGAAGATGTTTGCCCCGGATTGCAGGCCTTGTTGGAACCTTTGTTAAGGCTGACATTGCAATGGAGGAGCGTACTCGACTAGGGTATGCAAGGGTGTTGATCATGGCTAGGGTGGGACAAAAATTTAAGAACTCGATTAGATTTATGGATGAACGGGAGAATTTGGTTGAGGTATTTGTTCGATATGAATGGAAACCGACTTGGTGTACCAAGTGTAGGGGGTATGGTCATGAGGTTACGGAGTGTAGACGAGATGAATTGAAGAAGGCTAGGAATGAAGCACTCAAAAAGAAAAAGGAGGGAGGACTTGAGCCTGTCAAACAGGCTTCAAACAAGCATGCTGGAAAGAGGAATGAGGGACAGTCTATGGGACAGCCTGCAGGGCAGATTTTGCTGCGACAGCAGGCTGCTGGACTGAAGCAGAATCGGACCGAACAGGTGGGTGTAACGGACAATGCTGTTGTGAAAACGGGGGTCTCGTTCATTGACGTAGTGATGGGTATTCCTAGAATTGAGTCGGGTGGAGGAAATGATGGGGTTGATTTGGAGATGGTGACCCATGGAGGTACATAATATAGGGTTCTGGAATGTTCGCGACATGTGTAATATAAATAAGCAGCGGACAATTTGCGATTTTCTTAGGAAGCAACATGTTGATGTTTTTGGTTTACTTGAAACTAAAATTAAGAATAAGGCGTATGCAAAAGTTCATAAGAATATTTTTTATGAATGGAGTATTACGACAAATAATTCCTGTCACGATGGTGGTCGAGTTTGGCTGCTTTGGAAACATGATAAGGTGAACTTGAGTATTCTGGAATACAGCGATCAGAGTATTCATGTTAAAGTTACTACGAACTCAGGGTTAGAGTATTTCCTTACTTTTGTGTATGCTTTTAACTCTGTTTCGGCCAGATGTGATCTTTGGCGTCGTCTAGAAACCTATGCTTCTAGGGGCCCGTGGATCATTTTGGGAGATTTTAATTGTGTTATAGATGCTCGAGAAAGACTTGGTGGTTTGTCCTCGGAGGAGGAAATGACTCAATTTCGGGAATGCATTGCGAATTGTGAGGTCAGTGACCTTAAGGCGAGTGGTTCTTGGTTCACTTGGAACAACAAACACAAGGAGGTTGAAACTAGAGTTTATAGCAGAATTGATCGTTGCCTAGTGAATGATGATATGGTGAGCCTGTTTCCGGATGGGTTTGCTAATTTCTTGCCTGAAGGGACATTTGATCATTGTCCATGTATTGTACAGCTAGGTAACCCTCCGTCGAGGAAAAATAGGAGCTTCAAATATATGAATATGTGGGGTAAGTCTTCGGAGTTCACTACCTGTGTCTCGACACGCTGGAACGTGATGGTCACTGGGACAGAAATGTTCAAACTGGTGACAAAATTGCGTAGCCTTAAAAAACCGTTGAAGGAACTGAATGCGACCTGTTTTTCCGATATAGAGAATCGCTGCTCACAGGCTGAAGTCAGACTTGCAGACCTACAGGCTAGGTTACGGACTGACAGATGTGATGCATTGCTGAAAGAGGAATCGGTCTTGAACGAGAAGGTTCGGGAACTACAAGCAGCTAGGGCGGACTTTTGGGGGCAAAAATCGAAACAAAGATGGGTCAAGGAGGGGGATGTAAATTCTGCTTACTTCCATGGCTTATTGAGGGCAAGGCGTGCTCACAATGCTATATCGAAAATTAGTGACGAAGAGGGCCAGGTCCATGAGACGAAGGAGGGGATTGAGAATGCTTTTATTCGGTACTATCTATCACTCTTAGGAGATTCTAAACACGTTGAGCCCATTAATTATACTCTTGTCCGGATGGGTCGTATTTGCTCCGATGAGCATAAGCTCTGGCTGAATGAGCCTGTGTCCGCGGAAGAAGTCAAGCGAGCCGTGTTCAGTATTCCTCGGGACAAGGCTCCGGGACCGGATGGGTTTTCTAGTCAATTCTTTATTGACGCTTGGGACATTATTGGTGACGATGTGGTGAAAGCTGTCAAAGATTTTTTCTATTCAGGTAAACTTCTGAAACAGCTGAACTGTGCTAATATCACCTTGATTCCTAAAGTGAATAGACCCCAGTCTGTCAAGGAATTTAGACCTATTGCGTGTTGTAATGTCTTGTACAAATGTATTGCTAAAATTATTTGCTCCCGTCTGGCTCGAGTGCTTCCTCACTTAATCTCGCCTACTCAAGGGGGTTTTATTGAGGGTCGAAGTATTGTGGAGAATATTCTTATTTGTCAAGACCTGGTTCATATGTATCAAAGGAGGCGTATCTCGCCTCGATGCCTGTTTAAGGTTGACATTCACAAAGCCTATGATAGTGTTGAATGGTGCTTTGTGGATCATATGTTGAGGGCCCTGGATTTTCCTGACCATTTTCGTGGGCTTGTAATGGAATGTGTTACGACGGTTTCATACTCGCTGTGTGCTAATGGTGATAACTTTGGTTTTTTCTGGGGCAAAAGAGGATTGAGGCAAGGGGATCCCATGTCTCCGTTGCTTTTCACAATATGCATGGAATATTTTTCTCGACTGTTGGTTTATGGCAAGATTGATAGGAATTTTAAATACCATCCGAAATGTGGCCCGATGAAGCTCACTCATTTGCTGTTCGCCGATGATTTGTTATTGTTTTGCAAGGGTGATTCGAACTCTATGGAATTTTTATGGAGAACGTTCGCCACTTTCAGCAGAGCCTCAGGCTTATGCATTAGTGTTGGTAAGTCGCATGCCTATTTTGCAGGAGTTGACGAAGATAGGAAGGCGGCTATACTACAATTTTCAGGCTGTGTGGAAGGTACGCTGCCTTTTCGTTACCTTGGTTTACCAATCCAATGTACTCAATTAGGCAAGATTGACTGTGAAAAATTGTTGGCTCGAATTATTTCGAGGATATCTAGTATAGGAGCCCGTAAGTTGTCATATGCGGGTAGGCTGACGTTAGTGCAGGCTGTTTTATCTCAGCTGCATAATTATTGGGCAATGGTTTTTATTATCCCAAAGTATATTTTGGCCCGAATTAATTCACTATGTCGTAATTTCCTATGGGATGACGGTGTGGAAGGAACTAATAGGGCTTTAGTGAGTTGGGAGAAAATTTGTTTTCCAAAGGAGGAAGGTGGGCTGGGGCTGAGAGATATTGCGGTGTGGAATGAGGCTGCTGTAGCGAAATTAGCCTCTTGGATTTTTGATAAGCCTGATCGCCTGTGGGTTCGATGGGTAAGTAGCGTTTATCTGAAAGGGAAGACCTGGGCTGAGTATCAACCTAATACCGATGTCACTTGGGCTTGGAGGAAAATTTGTCATGTAAAGGAGAAGATCAAACACATGTTTGTGAATGGAAGGTGGCATGGCACGAGTAACTTTTATTCGATTGCGACGGCTTACGAGGAAATGAGGGTGCGTAAGCCACGTGTTCCGTGGTCGCGGTTGGTTTGGAGTGCATGGAGTGTCCCTAAACATAGCTTCATTGCTTGGCTTGTGTTTAGGGGAGCTCTTAACACTAGGAAGAAATTAGCGAGGATTGGGGTTGCTGATTCAGATAGGTGCTATTTGTGTGAATCTCAGGATGAGACTTTGGAGCATCTGTTTTTCGGATGTTCTTGGAGTTCTCGGGTTTTGAGCTTGTTGAGTGACTGGGTTAAGAAGAAACTACCGGGTGATGGGGGCTTGAGTTGGGCGTGCAAGGTTCGGGGTACGAAGCTACAATGCAATATTCTCCGTCTTCTCGTCAATGCTGCGATTTATCATGTTTGGAGACAACGCAACTTAAGCAGAATTGAAGGAATGGTTCTACAACCACAGTATATGGCCAAGTTGATTAAGATGGATGTGAGAAATAGAATCATGTGTAAACTAAAATACCCATCAAGTTCGAAAGACGCTAGATGGCTACATAATTTGATGTAGTCATATTCTTTTGTAATTGATTCTCGGCATATATATATACTTACCCTTTACCAAAAAAAAAAAAAAAAATTCAGATTTCGATTTTTTTCGATTTCGCATATTTATTTCTTGCTATTATTATTTACAAATCGATACTAACTCGTTTGTTCATCTTTTGTAGCAAATTCATCCTTTTTATTTCATTTGTTTTATTATACTAAAACGAATCTCACATGATAAATTCAACTTTGACGTTAATGAATTTTTCATGCATTAAACCGACTTAGCAACCCATTCAATTCGTCACATGCTTAGGAAAACAATGTTTGCATATCATTCATCGTATTACTAACGCGCGCATTAAAACGTCATTCGATATCCTAGTAGAGGCCGCTAATGTGCGGGCGGGGTTGGGTGTTCTTAGTGAACTTCCCAACACGTACCCTCACCCCTTACTCAGAACCGTGGTTTCCGGATGTCCGAAACCATTGGCAACGAGAGTCATTCAATATACGATTAACCGCTCAAGTCGGCATCTATATCGAACTGCAAAGGGACGAGCCCAATAAACTCTGACATCGGAAATGGGCCGTATTTTGTACACGGCCCACTACGACATAGAGTGGGCTCGAACGGTTCCGAATAACCATAAAATTTGGTGGCGACTCCGACTTCGATTTAAATTTCCATTTGACCATCTCATGGAGATTCATTCGCCTCCCCAAACCCGCGCGTGGCCGCGTCGGGGTGGACCTATGTCATGTCCACAATTTGGCGACTCCGCTGGGGATTTACTGATGCGTTAATAACCTTCGGTATCCTTCAGGGTGAGACTCGAATAGAAATCGTTTGACTAGTACAATACGCATTTTAGTTTTACGGTTCATGCATAACCCTATTTTTCCCGGGCCGGTACTGGTGACCGACGTTCTACTATACCATTGATATAGTCTAAATTGGTTATGTCAAAGGTGTCCATTAGCCGATTCGTATGGGTTTTACGGCATGTCCTAATCTCAACTCGAGTTAGGGAGTCCGCCCCGATTCTCGATAGGCTATGTACACTGGTATAGACCCTTATAGACTGACCGAGACTTAGCTTAAGAGCATACATGGTGTCATTATACTGTTTCCATGACTACGTGCTACTTGATCCACATCTTTTATTTAAAAACCGTCATTTTTCAAAAATTTGCATCCTTTTCAAAATATCCAATTTCAAAAACCCGGACATATACCGAATTTAGGACTTATGATTTTACTCAAAATAACCCTTTTTCTAGCCGTTATTATGCCCAATTTAAAACTCGAAACTATTTTCGAACTTGCAAAACCGTCGCCCGGTTCGATTTCCGTTTTTTTTCTTTCGAAAAAAAAAAAAACGGGCCATCCCCCGAATTTCTCTTCGGGCTTTCAAAAATTCAAAATTTCTGACTTTTCAAAAAATTCAAGCCCAATGACATTTTTGCCAATTTTAAAAAGTCAGGATCCTGTTTTCGTTTTCAATTTTTTTGGAAATTTATCTTCGATATTGAAAATTCCGAAATTCCAAAAATGCATCTTTTTTTTAAAAAAAAAAATCGGAAAGCTGCCGAAATTTAGACTTAAGATTTGACTCAAAACAAGCTTATTTTCTAGCCGGCATGCTGCCCATTTCAAAATTCGAATTTCCGATTCACCATTCGATTTTTTGAATTTTCAAAATTCAATTTTGATTTTAAAATTTTCGAGATACCAGTTTCAATTTTCAAATCTTCGGGATCTCATATTTTCAAATTGTTGGAAATTCATTTCGATACTCAAATTTCAAAATTCCAAATATTCAACTTTTCAAAACCCCGGAATGCTACCGAAATTAGGATTTACGATTTGACTCAAAGTAGCCTATTTTCCAGCCGGTATTCTGCCCATTTCAAAACTCGATTTTTTTTTTCGAACTTTCAAAATTATGGCCCGATGCACTTTTCCGTTTTTTCGAAAAAATTGGGCCATCCACCGAGACTTCTCGGTTTTTCCAAAAGAATCTCTTTTTCAAAACCTTCCTCTTCTTAGGACTTCCCGTATTTAGCAGTGTCGGGTCGTGTCATAAGTCGTCAAAGTCTTTAGCGTCGAAACTCCGTCGTTCTTATATCACGAGTTTCCTCCCTATCCCAGTCCGCCTTATTTTACTAAGGCAAGGCCCACCTACGTAGGACATACTCCTAAAAAAGTTGGCCCAGTTACACAATCGAGTCTAAAGTCGAGGAACGTCCCACGTGAACCTCCTTTCAAACAGGACCCAGCCCACATAGCTGGATCCTAAAGGAGACCCACCTTTTACGAGTCACCCGTCTAGGTGTCTTTTCCGAATCAACCTTTTACAAGAGGTTCACGGTCCTTACGTCTAAGGGTCACTCACTCGAGTCTTAACGAAGTCTTCAGTCCCAGTCGGGGGTTACCCTTCAGCAGAGCGATCAATCGCGGTTGCTCTAAGGATCATGTCTTGCACGTGTTGTCTCACGTATCCCACTTTCGAGTCACTTAGATGTCACACCATCTGAGTCTCTAGCCTTACTCAGGGGGTTGCCCTCCACCAGAGCAGTCAACCACGGTTACCCTAGAGAGTACCTTACGTTCATCCTACACCGGCGTCCTTATGATGCCTTCTTCGAGTCGTACCCACACTACGAATACTCGGGTCACCTAGGGTAAGGTCACCACGGTTGGTCCAAGCACACGGCACGGTCAAATACGGTCGCCCCATTTTCGGACTTATCCTTGTACAGCTCGAGTCTCGTGGTCGAGTCTAGGTCACAGTCGTTACTTTGTCTGGATTAACGCTTAAGTAGCCCGGTCATAGAATCTTAGTCATTCCCGCCCCCGGGCCGTACCTAGTTTGACTCTCTCTCTTACATTTGCGCAAAACCGAGCTTAGGCGAGTTCTAACACCTGTCGTTTCTTCCGATCAGGGACCCTATGAACGAGACACTACCAAACCATAACAAATCCCGCGCCGTCGAGAAAGGGGATATCCAGGGGAGTATGCTTATGCTGTCTTGCTCCATTAACAATATCTTCTCAAAAATCAATACCGCCCTAGATAACCTAAATGCTAGGGTGACCACCATCGAAGAAGACCTTGTAAGAACCCGATCCCGTCTAACACAACTAGAGCGGGTAGGACAGCCTATCACCCAACTGAGCCATTTGAAAGGTGAACACTCTTACGAAACTGTCCGATACCCTCAAGATGGCGAGACCGAGAGAGGTAACCCTCAAGTCACCTCTCCAAAAATCAAGAACCAGTCAAAGGAAAGGACATTTACCCACTTGGATATGTCCTACACCGTCGCTTTCCAGAGGTTGGTTCTGAAGGGCCTAATACTACCTATAGGCCCAACAGCCGACCCACCTTTGGAAAAACGCTCCAAAGCATGGAACGACGAGCGTTACTGCAAATTCCACAGAGGGAGGGGACACGATACAGAACAGTGCTGGAAACTGAAACACCTCATTCAAGACTTCCTCGATGCCGGGAAGACTCCCGTTTTGGAAACATTGTCACTTGCAAAGCCCCTCATGGACTATACAGGGCCCGATGACCAAAGCATCCAATCTACCTCTCATGCATCCAAGAGTCCGGATTTGATTTAAGTCTAAGTCTGAGTCCGAGTCTAGGATATACTATTTATTTCAACTTCAAAGTCAGAGTCAAAGTCAATTGTATTCTGTCCTCTTTTTCAAAATTCAATAAAATCAGCTTTTCTATTCCTCATATATGATTTCCTTATGTGTTTCCGAGAACATGATGAACACCATCATACACTGTGAGCACACGCACGTGACTATTATAGGCACATCTATAATGACTGCAGGAAATGAGACCCGTGTTTTCCTTTACCTATTCCATGCCTGGTATAGAAAGCCACATAACTACCCTTAACAGGAGCGGTATCGAATCCTATGACAAATCTTGGTAGTCTCCTAGTTTGGGTTAAAGACGGGAGGCAAGCCCATTTCCCACAATAAAACACCCATCCAATAAGACTAACTGATCCCTACCTTAGGTGTTAGTCTGACCAACAAAAAAAAAGGGAAAAAACTGGACAAAAAAAAAATCAAAAGTCCAATACAAGAAAAAAGCAAAAGGCCCAAAACAAAAGAGCTGGCCATGATCAAAAAGAACTCCCAAAAACTCATGACCATGATCAACGGTCAATTCAAGTGGAAGCCCCATGACCAGGGTACGGTCAATTATCAATACTCATACCATCAAATAGGGGAGAAACAATCAAGTTGGTCAGCTAAAACCACGTCTAACCTTCCCACATTACAACCCTCAAGACCTTCCCGAGACCCAGGCCAGAGACAGCCCGGAATTTTGAGGATTCAAGCTCCATAGGATACCCCTAACCATTAGGGCCAGACATGGAAATCAGATCTCGCATTATCAAAACTTATCCCGATCAAAGTTCGAGCCATTTTACTCGACTTCCCCTTTACATAACAGAATTCACATTCACCATACGCAAACTCGAGAGCAAAACTCGTCAAATCCTCGAGAGCAAAACTCGTCAAATCCTCGAGAGCAAAACTCGTCAAATCCCCCGAGAGCAAAACTCGTCAAATCCCCCCGAGAGCAAAACTCGTCAAATCCCCCGAGAGCAAAACTCGTCAAATCCCCCGAGAACAAAACTCGTCAAATCCCCCGAGAGCAAAACTCGTTAAAATCCCCGAGAGCAAAACTCGTTAAAATCCCCCGAGAGCAAAACTCGTTAAAATCCCCGAGAACAGAACTCGTTAAAATCCCCGAGAACAGAACTCGTTAAAATCCCCGAGAGCAGAACTCGTTAAAATCCCATCCCAATTCTTCTCATTCAAACCAGTTACCAACCCCAAACACGGGAACTCAACTTGCGGTCGGCATAGAATATGCCCAAATAGTGCACACCACCTCTGGGGGCTATCCCGGAGAATAACGCTCACTGTCACAGGATCAATATCCTAATCATTCTAGCCCTTTGATCAAGACATCACTGGGAATGCACCTAGCCTACACCATCGCTATGGCTAGTTACACACAAAGCCCTAATAAACTAGGCACCATAATCCACTGAACTACGGCTTGGTTTGATTTCACCACATGTGAATACGTAGGCAGCCTTTCAACAGAGGCACAACCACCCACATTGACACACATTCAAAAAGCACTATCATTCCGGTCACGACACTGTCATGTTCTCAGTAGCTAGCTTTGTCGTCCTGGGGGCTCCTCCTAGGCAGAAGTTCCCCATCCACTCACATAATCCAAATACTTTCAAAATCTAGCCTCCTTTCTATAGTGTGTCCTAGTACTCGGCTCAGTCGAAGACAAGAATCTGTCAGGACTCGAGGCAATACCCACTTTGGAAATGTACCCTAAAATCAAAAAAGATTCAAAAGAGCACTAGACTACGGCATTGCTACTGCTAAAAGTCCTGTCATGGCAAAACAGTCTCATTACAGACTATTGCAATCCCCCCATAGTACAGCCTTCCTATTCCGAGGATTCAACCGTGTTGTCACTCGCCTAGGCTACGGAATAGCGCAACTTAACAGTCTTGTCATCTTAGGTGGCCCACCTCCTTACCAAGTCACGGTCCAACCCTTAGAGAGTCCAAGTCGTGTCTGTCAACTCGTCCTGTCGCGTCCAGAGTCGAGTCTGCCGGTAGGCCTCTCTTTTCAAATTTTCATTTTAAAATTTGCAAAAAACTTAGCCATTTGAAAAAATCCTTTTCGACAAGGTCAAATTTCAGTCTATTTAAACGGCAAATTTCTTTTCCACCTCTTTCAATTTTGGAAACCTATCTCCTAGCACGTGAGTTGCTTTCAGGACTTCGATTTCAAAATGCAGCAAAAATCATTTTTATTCCCCAGCGCGAGTCATATTTGTTTCGCCTACGTGTTGCATGCAAAATTTTATGTAGCTTATACAGGTACAAATCACGACAGCGCAATTCACATAACTCCCCAGCGGCATTTAACAAGATGAGCGCACATACAGGCCCACCTAAGTCTTATACGACAAGTCCAATTCCCCACGGAGTTATCATCATCAGTTCAGGTACATTTCTAATCCATGGCCGGCGGGCCCTTCACGCAGGTCTAATGGACCTTAAACGACCCGACCGGAAGCTACCGGGTTTTAATCCTTGATTGACCTGGTAGCTACTCTGACTTTCGCCCTGTCCAAGCCTCAGTCAGAGTGGGGGCTCTGTAGACACCCACATTTTGCTGCCAGGTGTCTATAGTAGTTTCCGACAAACACCCGATGATGATCGGACGCTAACATGCTTTAACGTACTCGGAAATAGGCTCGAAATCATGGATATTTGGCTTAGGCTTTTTAAGGAGTACAAATTTCACAAAACCAAACTCAAATTCAAGCCCAGTGGGTCGTTTCGAGTCAAATGACACTAATTTGGGTCGAATCCGACACCAGGGGTAAAACCGTCTTTTAGCGACCGAGTCAAAACCCGGTCAAAGATTTTCCCGAGACACGTGAGTCAGCCGTGACACCTCACACGGCTGATTCTTACTCAAACTCCACAAAAAATCAGCTTCACAAAATAATAAACAAATCTGTTTAAGGTGGAATTCGATCTCAAGTAGGAATCCTATCCGAAAACCGATTCAAACACCCAACCGAGTGCAAATACTCGGCCAAACAGCAGCCAAACAGCCGGTTTTTCTTACTTCTTCACCAAGAAAACGGAATTCTCGTTCTTCTCAGCTTCTTACCCAAGCGGTAATTCTAACTCAAACACACCTCTCCTAGCCAAGGTCGGGAACTCCCTATAAATAGCCCCTTGCATGCAACACTTTCAATCATCAGAAAACATCATATCATACAGACAGAATTCCTGAGAATCATCAGAAAATATCATAACACACACATAATTCCTTAGCATCGAGAAACCAATAGTGCGTCCAAAACCCGAAGGAAACCGGTCCCGATACCCGACACCCTTCACCCGTCACCTTCACCGAGCCACCCTAACCCGACCGACATCACCTCGACGCTCCCGTGCCTAGCCACATTCCGACGAGCCCCGATCCGAGTTAACAAAAGCATGTAGGTTGAGGGTGTACCAAACCCGATTTCTCTTTCTCTTCTCTTCTCCTCCTTGTCGTCCGTTTTCTTTTTACGGGTCAAGCATCGTCTTTTTTTTATTTCTATCGATATTAACAAAAACTATTTTCATAACAAACATTCTTAAAAATATGATATCGATTTTCTATAATCGAATATTGTATCGAAGAGAATTATATTAAGATCTCGACGATGTTTAAAATCGTTACATCTTTTTTTCAAATTCCTTTTTTTTTCAAACAATTTTTACAAAACCTTTTTAAATTCATTCCGAATATTCGATATCGATTTCATAATCGAATATCGGATACGACGAAAATCGAAAACATGAATCGAATACAAATTAATTCATATTTTGTACGCGATTCATCAAATTTAGCAATTTTGAACAAAAAAATAAAAATCGGACAGACCCGTACGCGAGTTGCGCCACGCCCAGGCGGCTCGCGCACGGGCCTGAAACCCGAGACCTTTTTTTTAACTTTTTCGTTCGTTTTATTGTTTATTCTACGAAGCGATTTCTAAAATTTACATCTTTTCTAAAACTATTCCAAGTATTTGATATTGATTTCGTAGTCAATTATCGAATATAACGAATATCGAAAATATTCATTCAAGTACGAATCATACAATATTTGTACGCGATTTAATAAAAGTATCGAATTTTCAAAAAACCGCCTTCGAAAACAGGCCGCCACGCGACCCGCCGGCGTCCCGGGCGAGCCGCGCGGCCGGCTGTCTCGGCGTGTCTTTCGTCCTTTTTTTATTATTTTTTCGAACTTCATTTTTTATACAAAACAACGTTTTAACAATATTTTTCAGATTTCGATTTTTTTCGATTTCGCATATTTATTTCTTGCTAGTATTATTTACAAATCGATACTAACTCGTTTGTTCATCTTTTGTAGCAAATTCATCCTTTTTATTTCATTTGTTTTATTATACTAAAACGAATCTCACATGATAAATTCAACTTTGACGTTAATGAATTTTTCATGCATTAAACCGACTTAGCAACCCATTCAATTCCTCACATGCTTAGGAAAACAATGTTTGCATATCATTCATCGTATTACTAACGCGCGCATTAAAACGTCATTCGATATCCTAGTAGAGGCCGCTAATGTGCGGGCAGGGTTGGGTGTTCTTAGTGAACTTCCCAACACGTACCCTCACCCCTTACTCAGAACCGTGGTTTCCGGATGTCCGAAACCATTGGCAACGAGAGTCATTCAATATACGATTAACCGCTCAAGTCGGCATCTATATCGAACTGCAAAGGGACGAGCCCAATAAACTCTGACATCGGAAATGGGCCGTATTTTGTACACGGCCCACTACGACATAGAGTGGGCTCGAACGGTTCCGAATAACCATAAAATTCGGTGGCGACTCCGACTTCGATTTAAATTTCCATTTGACCATCTCATGGAGATTCATTCGCCTCCCCAAACCCGCGCGTGGCCGCGTCGGGGTGGACCTATGTCATGTCCACAATGACCCATTTATGTAAGTAGGTCAACACGAACACGACACGAAACTTAAATGGGTCGGGTTTGGGCTGATGGGTTCGTGACCCGTTTACCGATGACACGAACATGAAACAGACACGACCCGATCTATTTGTCAGGTCTAACCTAAAGTAACTAAAAGTCTATTAACGAATAACCTAATTTTAGTTGTTAATCCAATAAACTCTCTACATAAATAAAAGCGAACAACCCCTGAAGGTTCTTCACGGGTATTACACTAGTTGTCTTATAATACTGACTCATGGTTGATGGTATGGATTAAGTACAAAAAAACAATAGACGAAGGATAACAAAAAGTCGTACGAGTCCATATTATATACTTATAAACACAATTTAATATTATACTCCGTACATGTAATTATTTTAATAGATATGTAATTATGTCATAAGAAGTACTTGTTTGTAAACTTAATTAATAAAAAATACGTACGCACGAGATTACTCTCGTTAATTATTCTTTTCGTCTCGGTTATTTATTGTCATTCTATTAAAATATTTCTCACAAATAACATAAAAGACAATAAATGACGACCAAGATGGAGAGAGTACAAATATACTGGAAGATGATACACTTACACAGTGTGTACAACATTTTTCATACACGATTAATAAGAACTTGCTATGTGTCATATGTGAGTTAACCAAAGATGGTTAGTTTAAGGTTAGATTAGTAATTTTAGATCTTTAATTAATTTTTGAAAGTTTGTATTTTTGTTCATCCTTTTAATTATTTTTCACTTATTTTCACTTTTATTTTAATTAGAGAAATTGTTAGACTTCTTTATTTTATATGTTTACTTAATTAATTATCATATGATATTAGTTAGATTTTTTTAAAAAAAATAGAAAAGCATTCTGATTATTTTATTTAATTATTAGTTCATAGTTATTTTTTTCGATTTTTTTTTTTTTTTTTTTTTTGCAAAAAGGGTAGCTTAATTATATCATCCAAAAAGGGGAATACAAGTAACGAACTTACATTTTTTTCATTTCTATATTAAAATTAGATATTTTGTGAATTAAGAAATTAAGGGTAACTTAATTATATTCATCCAATAAGAAAAGAACACTTAAAAACTAGATTATTTTGTAAATTAAAATTAGATACTCTAATAATTCTTTATTGTTTTTTTTTTATTTTCATTAATAAAATAAAGTAATCAGGAATTACCTATTTCATTTTAAATAATAATAGAAACATGATTAAAATCTTTTATAGTACGAAGTAAAAAATATGTAAACTAAAATTTTGGAAACAAAATGATTCTACTAGTATGGTTAACCCTTGGGGAGACAAAACCCTAATTTATTACTATTATCTTTTTTTCGTTTAATTACTTCACATTTCAAAAAAAAAATCCTTTTATTTGTTTTTTATTTTTTTTGCAGGAAAAGTTATCATTTCATTGATTTAATGAAATTACATTTTGATGCAAAAGTATACTCTAGATCTAATTACATAGACATGTGTTCTATTATCCTTCAAAATTTAGGATTAGCATGATGAATGTTAAGCCTAGTAGTGAGAGAGAACTTAATCCTCTCAATAATAGCATCAACAGATATTTTTGCATTAGTGAACAATCTTGCATTTCTTTCCTGCCACAGCATATAGATGGTGGCTGCCAAACTTGTAGAAATCCAATTGTATTTCCAATGTTTAGTCTTCTTCTTTTGTATCATCCATTTGATTACTTTATCCAACTGATCTCCAATAATGTAAGTCAGGGACATCCAATGTAAGATTGCCCTCCAGACCTCAATTGAAAACCTGCATTTGAAAAATAAATGCATATGATCTTCAGTAGCATTTGTTGGAAATATAGGGTCACTATAGGAGCGATATATAACTAGAGAATATATGTTGTTGTGTCGTGGTATGAAGGCCATTGAATGAGAAACGAAATCGCCCCGACTTCGGTACAAATCGGAATGGGCGTCGTTCCCCAAGGTCACACAACACTCCTAAAAGATTGTGTACTCAACCATTAGGAGTTAGAACTCGATGGTATACTCAGAATTTATCAAGAGATTTGGATGATGAAGTATTTGATGTATGTGTCTCATACTCATTCTCTTATATCACCTTATATAAGACTACATGAGACTAAAATCAAAGGGCATCCAAGGCAATTTATGATTGGTAATGAATTGTCATTACTATAAAGATAATGATATTCATAGCCATCATGAATATTGGTGTCAATGTGCAACTTAATGGGAGATACCCTTACAATGCAATAAAAACAACCTATTGTCTTTGCATTATTTCTAATAGCATTCTCACAGAGGGGACATCTAGAAGCCTGCTGGAAACCTCTTCTGGTAAACTGTTCAGCTGTAGCTAATTGACTTTGGAATGCCATGGATGCAAAGATTTTATGACTGGGAACAATTAACGAAGAGTGCAGAATATGCTTCCTTTTTTGCACTTTCCGTTGATTAACCAGGTAATACATCTTAGACACCAGGAATTTAGAATCCAAAGAGAATTCTTGAATCCAATTCCTAGCTTTATCTGTTGAACCAGCTAACTGCACAAATCTATCCCTAGCTAGTGTCCAGGATGTGCCTGAAACCCATAGGATAGCTTTCCTTAGCCTGAGTTGACCAGATGTCCTTCCCTCTGAAGATATACTCACAGCACTAGTGAGACCAATGCTGGTAGGTTTCTTTGAAAAACTCTAAAGCCACTGGGATTGTAAAGACAAGTTCCAAGTAGCTGCATCTTTAATCCCAAATCCACCATATTCCCAAGGAGAGCATACATTTCTCCATTTTTTAAAAACTAGCCTCCTCTGCCCTGGTCCAATGCCCCAAAAGAAATTTTTACAGATTTTACTAAGAATTTTGATAATAGAAACAGGTAGCAAAAGACTGGTACACCAGAAGTTCTTTAGGCCAAAAATGACTGAATTATTTAATTGCGCCTTGCCAGCATAAGAGAGTAACTGGTTCGACCAATGTTGAACAGCATGCTGCACTTTCAGAATAAGAGCATCAAATAGGGGAATAGTAATCCTGGCAGTAGTAAGAGGCATACCCAAATAACGAAAGGTCCCAGTTGAGAAACTTGTGCAAAGAGTAATTTCCTGCTGTATACTAGCCTTAACACCTCCAAAATATATACAAGTTTTATCAATATTAGGGTGAAGACCTGAGAGAAGAGCAAAACTGTTTAGAGCATCTTTTACTGCATTAACATAGGGAACATCTCCTCTTGTGAATACCATTAGGTCATCTGCAAATATTAGAGTCTGCAGCATTTAGGGTGATAAGAGACCTGCTCTTGAAGACAGATATTTCTGAGTCTCTTTGATAGAAAATCCTTTTGGTAATTTATTATATCCTTCTGTGTCAATTTAAATCCTTTTATTTTATTTGGTAATTTATTATAAAAAATAAAAAATCTAAGAAATGATAAAAATAAAAGAAAGTAATGACTAACTTTCTATAACACCTAAAGTTATTGATTTTATGTTTAAATAAAATAATAATAAAATCGAGAAAATAATTAATCAAGTAATAGAAAAAATAATCAAGGATTATTCATCAATTAAACCAAAATAACAATAAAATAACAAGATTTAGAAAATATAATAAGAAATACGAGTAATATTTATCCAAAATAAATCAAAATTAAAAGAAAAATGACTAAAATTAAATTACATAAAGATGATTGAAAGGTGATGGTAGAAATATCGAAAATAAAAACTTCATAAAATTAAACTAACTAGATTAAGGTAAGAAATTAACTAAACGAATAAAATTACTAAGCTAACCTTAGACTAATTAAATCACAAATAACATGTGACAACTTCTGATTAGCTGTGTATGAATTTTTCATAAACGCTATGTAAGTGTAACCTTTTCGCGTACAACGCAAGCCAATCCAAAATAGTTGAAAAATCACTTGGGTGATTTTCTTACAAAATTGTGTTTAAACTTCTCCCAAACATTCCAAATGATTCAACTAATTAGAACAAGATCTATTTTCCTTAGAAATGAGCAAATCTAAACTAAAATCTCATTATAATACTTGTAGTAGTTTGTTATCGAGTAATGTATTTGAGACGGCTCATATCGTGAGATGATCCATGTACATAAAAACGTCATTTTTTTATCATAGTTGTCTCAATGAAGTATATTTAAGACGGATATCCTAAATAATAGAGTAAGTCTGATCTATCTTCGATCCCTTTTCCCTAAAAATCATTCATTTATTACTTATATTAATACGAACCGATATTAATATTATATTATAAATTTATTATCCCTCTTATCCAATCCGTTGGATCCATATATAGCTTATTATGTCAAACTTGTTATGAGAATAATCCAAACTATTACCCACCTTGCTTGTTAGAATAAGTGCAAGTCGGGGAAGTAGTGATTTAGTCCTTCTACTTTGCTTAATTGTGAAATCAAATCTCTTAACTTTAGATTGGAACAATTAGACCCTGCCAATATGTGAAATTAAACCATTTTTATTTTTTCCGATCAATTGCTCAATTTTTCGTCAATATCACGTCAATATCTCATTACTATCAATAATATTTTATCCCAAAATACACCAATATTATACGTATACGTATAGAAATACATATTCCCAAGTACGGAGTAGTACAAAAAAAATTACTATTCGTATTCGTATATCCAAAGTTGTTGGATAAAATATTTTATCCCGTGACATACGTATTCGTATTCTATTGTAATGTATGTATTTGTATTCTAGCATGATGTACGTATTCGTATTATAGTATGAGAAATTGACGAGAAGTTGAGCAATTGATCGAAAAATAAATCAAAATGGTTTAATTTCACATATTGGCAAATTTAAGGGGTCTAATTGTCCTAATCAAAAGTTAAGGATTTGATTTCACAATTGATTATAGTAGAGGGGTTTAATCATTACATTCTCGAATCTCAGTACATGTAATCTCATATTCATCTCAATTATAAGTATCATATTCTCAAATTAGACTGAGTGTAAAATAACTACAGGTTTCGCTTTTCTTGAGTGAATTTGATGATCCGTTGGTACGTCGTCGTCAGTTATTTTTCTTGCTGCTCTAAATCATCAATTAATTTGTATGACCAATATGGAACTTTTTTACTAATTTCTGTTTCTGTGAGTATTTACCTGTTATAACAAGTTAAAAGTGACATGATGTTTGTGTCTCCTCTTTTGTCTTCTGTTACCACCTTCGTCACCATCATCAACCTCCATCAAAACCAACTCCACCACCGATACACCATCATCAACTCCAAATTCATTTTCGTACCAACCAACTCCACCGATTTCTCCTCCTCCTTTGTGCGAGTGTGCGACCATCAAAACCAACTCCACCATCGATAAATCGGACCGACTTGTACCGTCCAGTCTGGACCAGACCAGCCTAGACTGAGCATATGCCCGTTGGTCTCCAAAAAAAAAGGTGTCTGGTCTCCGTCTAGTCCACACTTTAAAAAAAACAAATTTAGTATATTTCCTAGTCCAAACTCCGAACCCGCTCTTAAGGGGGTCCGCAACGGTCCAGTACAGGTCCCCTTCCAACCGTTACGGTCTCCGAATTTGTATTTTTGGGGTGATCGATCTTTGGGTCTATATGGTCCGGTCCTAGTTTGGATGGTGAACACACCCCTAAGAGGGTCTAAGGGATGATTGTGGGAAGATTAATGTTAATTTTATAAAGTGGTGACTTGTAAAATAAGTAGCCGGTCATTTAGACCGTTAAGAGAGAAAGATACCCAAATTCGGATTATTATGTGATTACATGTAGGGCTGAGCAAAATATCCGATTATCCGATTCGATCTGAATCCGATCCGAAAAAATAGGATATCCGATCCGAAACAATATTTCGGATCGGATATCCGATCCGAAATTTTCGGATATCGGATCGGATTCGGATATCAGTTCTCAAATTTTCGGATATCCGATCCGATCCGAAACGAAATAAATAATTTTTTTTTTAATCTGTAGCTAAAAAAATACTTTGGGCCTGCATTTAATTGATCTCTCTAAATTATGGAGTACGAAGTATCGTACTTCTTGGGCCTTCTTACACCATACTCCGTATAAGTGTGAAGGTGTAAATTTATTATGTATTTCAACAACCCTATTCTCTCTAAAATTAAACCCATTATTAACTCTATTCTCATTCCTTCATCCATTTCTGCCGTTCTTTGCCTTCTCTCCAAAATTTCAACTTCTCACTCTCTCCTGTCTTTATCTCTTCTCACCTTCTTAATGTCACATGACAAAAAAACCAGTATAAAAATACTATGTTTCCTTCAAAGTCTTCCAATCATCTTAACTTCTCAAAGATAATAAATCTACTACAGTAAAGTACCATATGTTAATTGGGGTTTTTACTTTTTAGGGTTTTTATGTTTAAATTTTCCTAAGAACTAAATAGATCTGGAAAATTGATTTTTCTGATCGATTTTTATTTGAATGTTATATAATTGGTTTAAGAGATGAAAGGAGGAATTTTTTATCAAAGATTTGGATTTGTAAAGTGCAGAATGTAGAGAGCTTTCTATAAATTTTAGGAAAGTTGTTGGTTAAACGGATCGGATATCGGATATTTGGATATCCGATCCATTATTTTCGGATACCTGGAATCGGATATCCGACACTGTTCGGATCGGATATCGGATAGCAAAAATTGTAGATTTTCGGATCGGATATCCGATCCGAAAATTGGATTCGGATCGGATATCCGATCCATGCTCTCCCCTAATTACATGTATTTGATACTCTCATAAAATAGAAGTGTCCCATGAAATAACATTTTACGTGATACCAACACTAATAAAAATAGGTACGTTTAACATAAAAGAGTATACAAATATAAAATGGTTACGATTACTATAAGAACAAGTACGAAATCAAATTATTATTTAAGAAACATCTAATAATAAAATAGGTACGAACAACCTATAAAGTGGTACTGAGAGGTCGTCTCTCAATAACTTATGGAGAGACGGTCTCTCCAAAAAATTTGTGTTAAAACAAATACACTCATAGAAGTATCGTCTCGTAGATCGCAAAAAATTAAATGCGTACAAGGATTGGATAGGAGGGAGTATTTTAGAGGAGTGGTATTATTTATTAAAGTGAGGTTTTCAGGGAAAGGGGTGTCTTAATCTAGAATTTGTAGATGAGAATACTCCTTTTGTGATTCTGAAAGTGGAAGAAAATTAGCCGTATAATCTGTGAATTACTAGTTTAGTTGTCCCCCTAGAATTAGATGGAGTATTAGAAACTTTTACTACCCTTTGGGTTTGGGTGTAGGATTAGGACTTAGGAGTGGTTTGGGTGTGGCACTGTAGTAATAGAAGTGTAGAGAGAGTGAGAGGAGTATGATTTGTGAAAGCCAAGAAGAAGAAGAAGAATAGCTTTTGCTAATGCTAATGCTTTCTCCTAATCCTTTCTCTCTCTTCTGTGCTCTTCTTCTCTGCCTCCCTCTTGCTCTCTTCTTCTCTCTTTCCTCTGATAACACCCTCTCCATCCCCCACCTCCACCTCCACCCCCACCCCCACCATGTCCCCGCCTCCACTTTTCTCTCACCACCGCCGCCCCCACCACCGTCCCCTCTAAAAAACACTATTGCCAGGCGAGTACACCCAACTCTACCCAAAATACCCTTCCCCTCCCCTCCTCCACCACCACCACCTTATAGACACCGTAAAAAGCCGCCGAAGAAACCTGCCTCCAACAAAATTAATTCAACTCGACGCAGAATACCCTTCTCCACCCCTCAACCACCGCCACCGCCGCCGAATAAACACCCTAAAACTCCATTTGAAAACAATAGAAATTCAACTTCTCCCAAATTATCCTTCTCTCCTCCTCCTTCTCCGCCGCCGCCAGTTCCTGAAGATGACAAAGACGACGTGGAATTGCTAAAACGGGCCTCCTGGGCCAATCCGGACCCGCTTGGAGGCCCAAAGAAGGTAGCATTTTTATTTCTAACCACAACTCCTTTACCTTTCGCCCCCATTTGGGACAAATTTTTCACCCAAAACAACCCCGCCTCACGAACCCTGTACAACATATACATACACACAAACCCCAAACCGGATGGAAACCCGGATTCGGAATTCAGCGGTGTATTTAAAAACCGGGTAATACCAATATTAAAACCGACGGCACGTAACACACCGACGCTAGTATCGGCAGCAAGGAGGCTACTAGCCCACGCGCTGTTAGACGACCCGAATAACTACATGTTCACCCTCCTATCCGCCGCATGCATTCCGCTCCACTCCTTCAACTTCACATACGCCACCCTCACTTCCTCCACCAAAAGCTTCATCGAAATCCTAGACAACGAGACGACTGCGTACAGCCGGTGGGCGGCGCGTGGGGAGGACCAAATGCTGCCGGAGGTCCCCCTAGACCTGTTCCGGATCGGGTCGCAGTTCTGGACCCTGACGCGCCGCCACGCGCGCCTCGTGGTGAGTGACGTCAACCTGTGGCGGAAGTTCCGAGTGCCGTGCGTGGACCCGGACGTGTGCTACCCTGAGGAGAATTACTTCCCGACGCTGCTGTCGATGGCGGACCCAGACGGGGTGGTCCCGGCCACGCTGACGAACGTGAACTGGGAGGGCAGCTACGACGGTCACCCCCGAACCTACAACGAGACGGAGGTTGGGGAGGGGCTGATCCGATGGTTGAGAGAGGCTCGGCCTAGGTATGGTCAGATTGGAGGGATGAAGATCAACGAGTCTGATTTCTATTCAAGGTGGGATCCCTTTCTGTTTGCAAGGAAGTTTGCGCCGCCATGTCTACCACCCTTGTTCAATCTCACTAATGACCTTCTTTTCAAAGATTAGAATCTTAATTAATTAATTAATTAATTAATTACGTAATTAATTAGTTGCTTTTTTTAATCTGTATAGTAGGGCTTTTCACAACTGTCGACATAAGTGTTTAGTGCAAGTTGTACCCTGGTTTAGAGTTGAGACCGCCTTGAGAGTGTGATTTTAGTACTAATTTAATTTAGTACGTACTTTATACTCCTAGTCTATATCAAACCAAAAACAAGTGTAAATTATAAAAGACAGTGGTTGTGTCTTTTATTTTCTTTTTCTTTTTTTCATTAGCACAAAAATTTTTTATATGAGACGGTCTTACAATAAGTTTATTGTGAGATCTCTTATTAGATGAGTAATTACTTTAGTTGATTTTATTTATTTTTACTTTTTTATTAGATAAATTTGTAGTGTATTAGAAACATGTAACACATATCTTAGTGTGAGATGGTGTTACAAGGGACGGTTTGATGCGTTAGAGGGAGCATTAAATAAAAGGAAAATGTTGATATTCCTATTTAAAGCAAAATGACAAAATGAGTGGAGTGTTATCATATTTATTTGACCCGGATCTTCTGCTTTTTTTAAATGGGCTCCATTTATCCATGACTTGATATTCGAGAACCTGTTGAATGGAGGAGACGGCCTTAAATACGCAACTACTATTGCAATGACACACACACTCCAGTTTTGACTAATGTCACCACAACATTCTAAAGGCAACCGCGATCACATGGGTGTCTTAGTCTTTTGAAATACTTCCTCTTATCATCTAAAGATTTTTTCTTTGGATATTCATTTAGTTGGGTACTTTCTCCGTTACTTACAAAATATAGGTAGTTTTCGACGAAAAAAAACTTATTTAATATAAGTTGTTTTGCGTTTTTCTGTGCATTTTCTCTTATTTCATTGGTTTGTACGAGCATTTTTCAATTTTCAAAGCAAATTAATATCACCTAAAGTGTTTTCCTTAATAAATGTGCAAATGGCTAAAACTACCTATATTTTGTAACGGATGGAGTATAAAATAATCAAATGAGAACATGTTAGATACTCTCTACATCCCAATGAATTCTTTACGTTTGCTTTTTCACACTTGTCGAGGTACATTTCATTTCGTTCATATCTTTATTTACGTGTTATTAAAAATTCTAAAAATTTGATATTCTTAATGTACTTATTAAGACCATTCGAAAAAGATCTCACATGACTATGTTTTACGTTATATATTAGAAATTATATTCGAGATCATTTCATCTCAGGAATAGTGCCAGAAAGTAAACGTAAAGAATTCACTTGGACGAAGGGAGTACTTAGATGGCTAGAGAAAGTATTAGTCTCTCCAACCCGATGAATTTTTTACCTTTGCTTTTGGGCTTTTGGCATTAAGGGGAAGATATTCAAAAATGAGGTGATATGTGGAGTCAAATTCACGAAAATGGTCAAATTAGACATTAAAAACATTGCTAAAATAGAAAGACAAATAATTCATTGAGACGTTCTAATATGAAATAGCAAATAATTCATTGGAACGGAGAAAGTATCGTTTTCCAATAAATAACGTAGAGTAAGATTTATCAATTATCACCTAGTACTATAAACTTAGATAGCTAATCTATCACAAGGGATAATTTCACAATATTTATCATGGTAAATTTTTGTTTATGATGGTATTATCTGTCTAACTTAAGACGAATCAAGTATTCTACTACTTGTGCATATAAGACAAATTTATTACTCCGTACTTTTTTCCATGCACTCTCATATATACAAGTGGTATATAATTGACCCATTTTATATTTAAGACGGATAGTACTATCTTAACGGAGATTTTCAATTTTTATCGTTTTATTATAATGTTGTTTCATTTGAGAATTTGTTGTTCAGGTACTCACACTTTCCATGACATTAGCAAAATTATGGTTGTGGCATTAGGCATAACCCTTGAATAATAGACAATTTTTCGGAGCTTTTGTCTACTTTTTGTCTCCTTAAATTTAGAGTTTGGATCATCGTCATTACCTAAAATAAATGAAGAGTACCTATTGTCGTTTACCCTTCGTGTCTCTTTCGTTATTGTTGTAAATATTTGAAGCCAAATCGATTAGTTCAGAATACGAGATGAAATTATTCGAGATGATGTATCTGTCAAATTTGATCCTTAGTAATAAAGGTTGATGCCAAGTGACAATGGTTAACTTGTGTCACCTATATCTAGTACGAGGTTGTGGGTGGTTGGGGAGCATTTGGGAGGGGTTGGAGATTAATGTCAAACCGGATTATAAGCTACTTAAACCAGGCCAAGTATGCAAACTATTGAGGTCAATCTATGGGTTAAAACAATCATTCAATCAAAACCTAAATTAAGGTGATGGTTGGAGGCTCAGAAATGTTTATATACTCTTCACATGATCTTTGTTCTAAACAATCTAAGCAAAATTATTCTTTGTTTACCAAAGGAAATCAACTTCAGAGGATTTTTTAGTAGCATTGGTATATGTAGATGATGTTTTACTGACATGAAGTAACCAGACAACAATACAACAAGTAAAGAATGGTTTGCACAAAGCATTCACCATAAAGAACTTGGGATATATGAGGTATTTCCTATGTCTTGAAATAGCAAGGAATGAGTTAAAAATCATCATCAATCAAATAAAATACATTCTTGATATTGTCAGGGATCTTGGTATGGAAGAATGCGCGGAAACAAAGTTTCCTCTTCCAAATTAAAAGGTCTCAAATTGAGCATTGATGAAGGGAATTTTACCCGATCCTGATGAGAAATGTAGAAGGTTGGTTGGAAGGCTGTTATACTTGAATTTAAGTAGACCATATATGTCTTATACAGTTCAACACCCGAGTCAATTTGTAACACAATCAAGAAAACCACATCTTCTTGTTGTTTACATGTAGTGAAGTACCTAAGGCACTCTCTAAATGCATGTTTATTCTATTCTGCAAACAATAGTCTAATCTTTAAAGGATATAATGACTTAGATTGAGGAAAGTGTGTTTTTAGTTGTAGATGTTTGAGTAGATACTGTGTGTTTTTAGGAAACACTTGTATATCATGGATAGAAAAGGCAAAAAATAGCTAGTAAGAGTAGTATTGCAGGCGCATTGTACGTATAGGTGTATGTCCCACACTGCGAGTGAGTTGATCTGGATGGAGAGATTACTTGCAGACTTGGGAATGAAAGTACCAAGACCCGTGGTTCTGTGCTGTGATAATAAGGCAGCTCAACACATTGCACAGAACCGAAGGACTAAGTATCTAGAGATAGATTGTCATCATGTGTGAGACATGTTGCAACAAGGATTCTTGATAACATAACATGTAAGCTCGAATATGCAATTAGCATACTTGATTACAAGACCACTAGGAGCACATACAACAACATCATTTTTTAGCAGAGATATTTGGAATGAAACTCTTCGCTGCAAGTCCAGCTTGAGCGGGGAGTATTGAAGCATTGAGCATCAAACTCAACTTCCAGCTTAGCATAACAGAATCCTCGTCCATAACATAATTTTGTTACGCGTATTAGTGGTAGCTTAGCATATAAGCTTGTATATATCATATATGTAAGGATCCACAACAAAGATAACTCATTCATTACGTAATAAAATCCTACGTATATTTATATACTTTGTTATATTTTGAGTAAAGCTTGGAGGTACAACAATGGAGTCCACTTGAGGTTCTTGATTTCAAAATGTAGTATAAATTGATAGCCTTTATGAATTTTTAATGATTATATTACGATAATTCTATTGTAGACTCCAAGTTTGTCGAGGAATACTTATGCTCCCTTCATGATGTATGAGTATTCATTAATTTGAATTGTTAGGGTCGTTTGATTGAAACTACATAGTGTAGGGTACTTCATTTGTGATGGGGGTCGGTAGCCTACTGCGGGTCGCCCGCCATCTGGGCCACAGAGTGGCCCGACCCAGGAATAGAGGAGGCCGCAAAGCCATGCCGCCAGCCAAATAGGGCAGTTAAGCCCCTCTGCCTGCTCGTCCCCAGGGCGCTCTCACCCCAAGCAGGGGCAGGGGAAACCAGGGACCCCTCCGTCATTTTGCCTAAGGTAAAGGAGAATGAGTGGGTGAGGTGAATCCACCTGTCACCCTCTCATCCACTCATTTTCCCTCTCTCCTCTTCTCTTTTTTCTCTCTCTTGGGGGAAGGTATCAATACCTCCCCTCCTCCCACATACAAAAGGTTGGATTTTCTCTCTCTAGACTCTCACTCTAAAAAGCGCCACCTAGCTCCTCACGAACTAGGTTCATTAAGGCATTTCACGGACTGACTTAAGCATCGGAGAGGGTTCCCTCGGACACCTCCGAGGCCCTGTGCGTTCACTGTGTAGGGAGCAGGCCATCTTCGCCGGGAAGGTCCGACCACCGGAGTGTGAGAAAGGAGAGACCAAAGGAAGTCAAACGAGTACCATCCGAGCAATATCATAATCATAAGATCCGAATCCGAAGTCGGGTCTATCGTTTCCATAACCGGAATAATTTAGCGCCGTCTGTGGGGAATTATTCGGTTGTGCCCACGAATCACCCACAAAAATCAACCACAATCAAAACAAAATGCCTGAAATCGTAGAGGCCAATTCTGGGGCGGGTCCGACGGTACCACCGGTGATCCTCCTATATGACATGCCTACACCTGGGATGACGCCTCTGCAACAATCCCAGGAGTAGGCCGAGCAAGCCTTCATGAAGCGCCCAATGGAGGAAATGCAGTCGCAGCCGGGCAGGTCAGCTATTAGAGGCCTAGTCTGAACCTCACTCCTGCCCAGATTGCGTAGACCGCCGTCTTTTTCTCGGCCATGCTCAACCAGGAGTTCACCCCAGAAGACCTGATGGGCAGGATCGCGACGACCCCCAGATAGCTCCACTTTGAAGGGGTGGATGAAGCTAGGGGCACGAAGCGAACCGCCGTCAGGAACATCCAGAGGAAGGCGAAGAAGACGGCTCAAGGGTATGCGCAGGCCCAGAAGCGCCTCACCGAAAATCAAAAGCAGCTTGCCCAGCAGCAACCCTTTTCCATACATACCACTGAGTCTACCTCAGCTATGGAAAAAAAGGGTTTATCCCAGGAGCTCCGGGATAGGTTGAAGCACATGGAACCGGCGACAACACGCCTGGAGGAAAAGCAGGGAGATGTCTTCTCCAGGCTGACCCCAGCCGGGTCGCAACGAGCTCCAGGGTTATCCCACAGCCTGCAATCAAGGCTCAACCATGGGCAGCCACTGGAGTCAAAACACCGTCAGGGTGATAACCTGGAACCACCCCATAAAAAACGGTCCAGGCACCACTCCCCTGACGGGAATGATGAAGCTATGAGTAGGCGGCCACCCAGGCACCGCTCTCCCAGCGCTGGAAAACTGACCCCTGAAAAATGGGATGAATACGGTTATCACTCTGGGGGAAGCAGGTCCAGAAGGGTAGGCTGACCCACCAAAACGCCCCTTCACCCTGACGTGCAGGAATATCCCATTCCAAAAATCAAGATGCCCTCCATCAAGTTCC
Organism: Agrostemma githago; assembly: GCA_958450325.1. Lineage (NCBI taxonomy): Eukaryota > Viridiplantae > Streptophyta > Magnoliopsida > Caryophyllales > Caryophyllaceae > Agrostemma > Agrostemma githago. The sequence continues at coordinate 3,624,258 of OY288242.1, forward strand.
ACGGAACTACTGACCCGGAAGATCACCTGGCGGCGTACGAGAGTCACATGGGGATGTACGATGTTGATGACGCAGTCTGGTGCAAGGTATTTCCCACTACCCTTGTAGGGTTGGCACAAGGGTGGTTCAGGGATCTACCGCAGGGATCAATCAGTTACTTCGCAGAACTAGCCGAGGCTTTCTTGGACCAGTATGCAAGGAACAAGAGGCGTCGGCTAACCCGCTTTGATCTAATGACCCTCAGGCAGAAGAAGGGTGAGACTGTCAGGGAATACCTGAACAGATTCGACCTGTCCTACCAGCAGGTCAAAGAAATCGACGACTCAACTGCAGCATATGCACTAACCATCTCACTGCTTCTAGGGGAGATGAAGAACCAAACGATCAGAGCCCAGCCAGAGACCCTGGCCAAAGCCTGAAAAATTGTCGAGGGCTTCATGCTTGATACGGGTTAGTTACGTCACCGATATCAAAATAATCCTAGATTACTACTAACAAATAGCTAGTGGCAAGTAGGGTCGATTCCACAGGGAGGCAAGATAAAAATTATATGCTAGTCAATTAATCTATCGAGTCACGATTATAATTGGTTGGGTGAATGACAGTCTAATAAAATCTAAATAATAAAAATAGTGAATTAATCAAAAATAAGAAAAACACCAGAGTCGTCGGATCACCACGAATTAAAACAAGCATATAAACGATTTCCAAATAATCAGTTAAGACGAGTTAAAGAATATCGACACGGTCCTCTCGGATCACTAGTCATCCTAGAAGTCACCTAACGGGCTCTCGCTACGTATTAGGGAATTCTATCGATTACAACGTGTCTCATCCGTTCCCGGGCTTTCGCTACGTAGGTCGGGATTACGAGATACAAACAATCAATTACGGCCTATAATTAATTATTCGTCATTATAATGTTGCAAGAGCGATTTAACTCGTAAAGGTCGATTATTTAGTCATCACATATAAACTCGGTTCAATTCGTAGTTCACCTAAACTCTAGTGACGGAAAATTAGCTAAGCATATTTACAGTGATAATAAAGATATAAGACATGAATGGATTAAATAAAAGAAATAACTAAAAAGAACAGAAGCAGAGAAGTTACAGAGGAAATAATTAAAATTACAAGAAACAGTAAAAATAAAGAAGAGAAAAAAAGAGAATATGCAAATAACAGTAACTGGAGAGGAGGGAGATTAGGGAAGAAGAGGGAATTACCGAAATCAGAATAAAGTAGAATGTAAAGAAGGAAAATAATAAAACTCGATTCTTGACGGAAAATAATAAAAAACTGGAAAATCTCTGATAACATAAATAAATCTAACTAATTATTTACAGGAATTATGTGAATGAAGAATGATAGACCGAGGAAAAAGATGAAAGATGAGATGATCCGAAGATCCTAAAATTAAAGCCTTATTTATACTGCTCAAGCCCTCCATAACTGCTCCTTAATTCCCAGCTCCCACCACCCCATTAACTTAGGAAGAATTGCAGTAGTGGGAAGAACTGAAGATGCGTAAGAGGGGGAATAGTGAGTAACGTCAAAATAGCTGAATTAGTCTTTGGAGTAGTATCCCATTCTGCAGACTTGGATTTTATGCTGGTAGACTTGAGATCCAAGTCTTCAGACTGAGTTATTCAGTCTACAACTCCAACGGACTTCTCCTTGGTCTAGGACTGTCTGCTGCACTTTCTCAGTCTATAGACTTGTTTCCCAGTCTACAGACTTGTTTCCCGGTCTATAGACTTGTGTTTTAGTCTACAACTTTCTTACTTCCTTCTTCTCAGTCTATAGACTCACAGTCTAGTCTATAGACTTAGCTTCCTTCTTAGCTTCCTTCTTAGTCTACGACGAATCGGTTTTAGAGCTGTAAGATTTTTGATGCAATTTCTAGCTCTTTTAACTACTCGATCTCGATTATCTGCAGAACAACAAAAGAATACCCGAGTAGCATATATGGGAGATGTTCCGGTTACGGAAACAATTCACCCGGCCCAGAATCTGGGTAGTGTAATTGAATTGATGATGGATAATTAGTCGCTTGATTCCCTTGATCTCCCCTTCCTCTCACTCTTGGAATCGGACTTTCCCGGCGGAAAACGGCCTGCTCCCTGCACAATGAACGCACAGGGCCTCGGAGGTTGTCCGAGGAAACCCTCTCCGATGCCTAAGTCAGTCCGTGAAATGCCTTTACGAACCTAGCTCGTGAGGAACTAGGTGGCGTTTTAAGAGTAAGAGTCTAGAGAGAGAAAATCCAACCCCTCTCATGTGGGAAATGGGGAGGTATTTATACCTTCCCACAAGAGAGAGAAGAGAGAGAGGAATGGTTGGATGGGAAAGTGACAAGTGGCGGCTTCTCATCCATCCATTCCCAATTACCTTAGGCAAAATGACGAGAGGGCCCCTGGGGGTCCTGACCCTACCGGCCAGGGATTTTCCCAGGGCAGACAGTCTCCAAGTAGGGGACTGCCAAGCTCTGACAGGCTGAATTGGCCTGCGCTCTCGGCGGCTGACGGCCAACCTTTAGCGTTTTCATGCTTTGTTCTTGGTCCCTGCTGGGGGCTAGTCTTTCGACTCTCCGACAGGAATCGTCTCGGGGCCTGCATAGCAGGCAGTTGATTGACAGGCGGCCCACCCCCAATCAATTGGCCCTCGTCAGTAGGAGGGAAGTGAGACTTCTCCTCTGCTGGCGGCTCTTGCTTGGAGGGGGGTTGACTTCCATGTCTGTCGCAACATTTAATGCTTCGCGCCTTCCCAATGGAACTTTGTACTGTTCCTGTCAGGAATGCAAAGAGGCAAGAGCACTTTCGTAATGATTGCCCTTTTCTTCTGGGCGGATTTTGGGGAACCGTGAGGAGTTCCTGATTGGTGGCTCTCCTCCCAGGGTGGTTGGAGCGCTCATTAATGCGGAGTTTTCCTTGGTATAAAATCTTTAGCTTCCTTGCTCATTTGCACTTCATTCCACCTTCAATCTTTCAATTTTCCTTATTCTAAACATGACTTGGATCAAGAAAAGTGTAGTTCGCCGCGGAGTCAAACATGTTTCCTTCATCTTCAGAGGGTTCAGGAGGCTTAGATATGCACGGGCCGCTTATCTAGCTGTTCGCCGGAGCCGGCGTTCACGACTTCGCCTTCGCCGGAGGGGTCGGAAGGCCTCTATTAGGATGGGCAAACGCCCTAGGAGGTTCTCCCCTCCTGCTGCGCCTAGATTTAGGCGTTGCCCCCAGGGAGGGGGCTGCTATGATAGGGGGTGCCATGAGTGTTTTCCATGGCTGCACCCTGAACAATTCGGCCCTAACTCTGACACCGATTCCTCCCTGGAATCGGGCCCTTCTTCGCCTGTAAAGAAAACAGGCTGTCGCACTTGCGACGAGTCCCGAGCTGTCCCTTTTGGAAGGGATTGGGAAGACAGCAGCCATGACTCTGACGACAGCGAAGGTCTCGGCTGCCTGAGCGATAGGGACGAAGACGGGGCTTCAACTGACCCCTTTCAGGGTTCCCCAAGTTGGGACTGGGGTTCGGCTCTCGGGAGTCCAGGCAGTCCTGGAGATTATTCTCCAGATTTGGGGGACGACTAGGCCTGCGTGGCAGGGCCTTTGATTTCTGTCAGGCTGGAACTTTTTCGAGCCTTATGTAATTTTTCTTTCATGCCTGCCTCACGATGTATCTTCCCCTTGCGGGGTTTTCAATGAAATGAATATTTTGCGTATTTGAATTTTTTATCTTTTTTTTTTTTTTTTTTTTTTTTTTGAATGAGGTCGTTGATTGACCTTTCTCTCTGACGTTTCTGTTTACCAAGGCTCTTCTTGAAAAAGGTGAGCAGTCGGTGTTCAGCGTGTGACACGTGGAAGGTCTTCGCAGGTTTTGTCAGGGATTCCACCTTTCGAACTTCTTTGGGCTTTTATATAAACCCATCTCCCCCTTCATTCTCTTCTTTTACTCTTCTTGGTACTCTTGCTCCCCATAACACTTCTTGAATTCCCTTCATTGATCGAGCGTTTCTTTCTTTGAGGAGCAAGGATCATCTCTTGTCGCCATCTTTGACAACTTCGCCGGCGTTTTTTAGGTTAGAACTTTTTGAATCTTTCGCTTCTTTTCTTCCCTTCTATAGCCTAAATGTCGCGAGCCCGCCCCCTTTCCCTTGATTCTTTGCTCGGAGGAACTAGCGGCGGCGACGGTGGTCGTCGTGACGTAGCTTCTTCCTCCGGGGTTGGCCCCCGGGAGGGAGATGATCACAGGGGAGAGGGTGCTGAGTCACCCGACCCGGCTCCCTTCGATGTGATTGATTCTGATGACGAAGCCCTGGAGGTGGACCCTGCCAGGGTGGCCGGTCCTCTCATCCGCAGGGAGAGAGGGAGGACCTATTTTCTAGACAAAGAAAAGTATGTGATTCCCTTACAGACCTATCCCGAGGCTAAGAATAGGGACCTGCTCTTGGAATGCGACGCGGCTAAGGCCATCGAGCAGTTTTATAATTTTGGGGAGGGGTACACAGTGGTGATCCCTGGGGAAAGAGACACAGTATGTTGTCCCCCAGATGGGTGTGTAGCCGTCTTCCATAAGGCCCTAGAATTCGGCCTGCGATTTCCGTTGCATCCCTTCCTGGAAGATACTCAGGAGGATGAACGTCGCCATTGCTCAGTTAACCGCAACGGCTATTAGGGCACTAGTGGCTTACACTTGGACATGTTTATTCCATGGCGAGGGGCCATATATCGACGCCCTTCGCTTTATGGTTGGCCTCCAAATGGTGTCTTCATCTGGGGGAGATGGCTCCCCTGGCTACTGGTCTCTGCTGAGACAGAAAAAGTACGCCCTGGTATGGCCACCCATGAGCAGTCTCAAAGACTGGAAAAACAATTTCATATATGTCCATAGTGCGTCGGGGTGGAAAATTCCCAGACATTTTAGGAATCATGTTCATACTCGCATGGAGACGCGTGAGGAGTATCATCCTCGCGTTGGGGGGAAGGCTCTGGAAGTCAGGCTGAGCGAAAAGGAGAAGATTTTGATTAAAAAGTTTGAGATCGTGACGGATAAACACGGGAACTTTTGCCCTGTTTTCTGGCTCCCTCACGCGGAGCTTATCACTACTGACGAGTACCTGCTTCCCATGGGCCTGATTCGTGGCCTTGAAGGTAATTCTAGGGTTTTCTTGTTGTCACGATTTTCCAGGGATTTTATTTCTCCCTGCTTTTTAAATGACCACCTCTCCTTTCCTGCAGATTCCTACTCTTGGACCTGGACCAAGAAGCAGGTCAGAAGGTTAGGCTTGAGCGAGGAATTGCACGTTCTTTCAAAGCGTCCTTCTCTTCCGCCAAATTTTAAGAAAGGAAGTAAGGCCCTGATGAAGCTTGTGAAAGACTTTGCCGCAGGCCGAAGATTGCCTCTCCCCCCCCGGCTGCCCTCGTCGAAGCCGACGACGCCTACTCCCAGTATTCATGAGGGGGAAGCAGAGGTGACTTCAGGGGCTACTCCTTCTCCTGGTCAAAAACAGGGTGCTTCTTCAGCGGGCCCTCGGATCTCGCAGGGAACGCAGCCTGGAGATTCGGAAGGGACCGGGGAGAGTGTTCCCTTGGAAGCGAGGAGGAAAAGGGAGAGGGAACCTCCTAGTGCCGACGTGGTGGATTTGGAGGCGGACGTCTCTACCCCTGATGCAAAACGCCCTGCTCGTGAGCCCTCTAGCATTCCCTTCCCAGAGGAAAATGTGGAGTTCCACTACACGGCTGGGGATAGCGTGGACGTTTCGGGCCTGCTTTCTGACTCTGGGGCTGTCTTGGCCGACCGCCTTACAAAGATGGTAACTTCCACCTCCCATCAAGTGCTTCAATACATCCAACGCACCTCCAAGGTCATGCTGGCGTCTGCGGAACTGGCGGCCCTCAGCCGCCTGAGCGATGAGGAGCTAACAGTTACCCCTGGGGCTCCTCCTCCCGACCGCCTGGCCATGATAGAGAGGGACGTCTCCCTGATAAGCTCTTTGAAGGACAAAATGACAAGGCAAGAGGGGGAGTTGGAAGAGGCCAAGAGGCAGGCTGATCGTTGGAGGTTGCAGGGGGAAATGGCTGTGAAGGAAGTTACTAAGTTGGGGGCCGAACTGCAGGAGAGCCGTCAATCGTTGGACCGTGCTAACATATCTTTGGCTGAGATGAGCCATTTGAAGGGAAGGGTGACGGTCTTGGAGGAGCAGCTGTCTCAGGCAAAGTCGGCTTTTGACCAGGCCAAGGGAGAATGGGCGAAAGAGAAAGAGTCCCTGGCTGCGGAGACTGAGGAAGCGGTGGGTGCCAGCTTCGTGAGCGGCGCCAACTCCTCTCTGGGATTGGTTATGGAGGTGATAGGGGAGATGTTCCCTACCTTTGACGAGGACACTTTCCGGAGCCTCTATTCTGCCAAGGACGAAGCCCGGGTGACCAGGCAGCCTGAAGCAGACGCCAACGCTCGCCAGGATGCTGCGTGATGCCCCTTCTCTTTTATGAAAGCTTTTCATTTTCTTGTGCTGAACCAGCGTTTCATGGTTTTTCTTGTAATATTTTGCCACTCGGTTTTTTCTTTGACTTTGTAAAAATTTTTCCACCCTTCATGGGTTGTTTGTAGGATATTTCTCTTTGCTTTCTATGGCGTAACTGTTTTAAGGATCTTCTTCTCGTATGTTTGATTGCGCCTGTCATGGCCTGTCCCTGGCTTTTCGTTCAAAGTCCAGGGGACCTGCCCCTGGCTGCCCAGAGGTGAGCAGGGTAGTTTTTTGCGTTTTTTATACAAGGTTGGGGGGCCTGCCCCCAGTCTTTGTTGGTACGGCCTGCTCCTGGCTTTTCGTTCAAAGTCCAGGGGGCCTGCCCCCTGCCTGCCCAGAGGTAAGCAGGGTAGCTTTTGCGTTTTTTATACAAGGTTGGGGGGCCTGCCCCCAGTCCTTGTCGGTACGGCCTGTTCCTGGCTTTTCGTTCAAAGTCCAGGGGGCCTGCCCCCCGCCTGCCCGGAGGTAAGCAGGGTAGCTTTCGCGTTTTTTATACAAGGTTGGGGGGCCTGCCCCCAGTCCTTGTTGGTGCGGCCTGCTCCTGGCTTTTCGTTCAAAGTCCAGGGGGCCTGCCCCCTGCCTGCCCAGAGGTAAGCAGGGTAGCTTTTGCGTTTTTTATACAAGGTTGGGGGGCCTGCCCCCAGTCCTTGTCGGTACGGCCTGCTCCTGGCTTTTCGTTCAAAGTCCAGGGGGCCTGCCCCCTGCCTGCCCAGAGGTGAGCAGGGTGGCTTTTTTGGTTTGCGTTGGGAGGTTCACTTTTACTAATTTTGGCAACAGGGGGGCCTCCCCCTATTGCCCCCTGCTCGTTTGTGTGTGAAAGACGCGAGTGTGAACAGGCAACGAGTATAAATCTGTATCTTCTCATTTCTTTTTAAAATTTTTGACATTGGGGTGGTCGGAGCCGTCGACATTTTTGATCGTCCTCCGCCTTTTTACTTTAGTAAAAGTGAACACTGCCTACGTCCCTGCTCAGACGTAGTATTTCTTCAGCGTATTTGCATTCCAATGAGCGCTCAGCTCTTGTCCCTCCAGGTTGGCTATCCTGTACGTGTCTGGACCCAAAACCTGAGTTATTTGGTATGGGCCCTCCCAATTGGCACTTAGCTTCCCATGTTCTCTTGACTTTCCAGTCGCCTGTGTTTTTCTCAGAACCAACTCGCCCACCTGAAAGCTCCTCTGTCGGACTTTGCTATTGAAAGCTTTCCTCATTCGCTGCTGGTAGGCAGCGATATTGGTACCGGCTTCCTCTCTTAGCTCACTTACCAGGTCCAGGGCCTCAACCATCGCAGCTTCATTCTCAGCCTGGTTGTACTGCAGGGAGCGTAGAGAGGGAATCCTTGTCTCAATTGGCAATAAAGCCTCTGCTCCATATACCAGGCCAAATGGGGTCTGGCCTGTAGACTCCTTCCTGGTAGTTCGGATGGACCAGAGTATACTGGGGAGTTCATCAGCCCACCTACCTTTGCAGTCATCCACCATTTTCTTCAGGCCATTCAGAATTTGTTTGTTGGCTGCTTCCGCCTGTCCATTGGTTTGAGGATGACAGACAGCTGAGTAGGCGACTGAGATGTTGTGGCTTTCTAGCCAGATCCTTAGTGGGTCATTATCGAACTGCCTGCCGTGGTCAAATACCAGCATCTTTGGTACACCGAAACGGGTGATGACATTTCGCCAGATCACCTTTCGGACCGCCGGCTCGGTGATGTTGGGGACTGCTTCGGCCTCCACCCATTTGGTGAAGTAGTCTATGGCGACTATTAAGAATTTTCTGCCCCCTGTGGCCACTGTGAAGGGCCCTAGGATGTCCATCCCCCATTGAGCAAAGGGGATGGGAGATAGGATTGGCCTGAGCTCCTGGGCCGGGGCATGGATCGACGGGGCAAAGAGTTGACATTTTCTGCATTTCTGGGTCAGGCTCTTGGCATCTGCCAGCATGGTAGGCCAGTAATAGCCTGCCCTGAGGGCCTTGTGGGCCAGCGACCTCCCGCCAATGTGATGTCCACAAATCCCTGAGTGGATATCATCCAACACCTCAGCGGCCTGATCCGCCCGTAGGCATTTAAGCAGGGGATAAGTAAAAGATTTTTTGTAGAGTTCTCCATTAATGAATATGAACCAGGCTGCTTTAGCCTGTACCTTCCTTTTTTGCAATGGATCTGATGGTAAGATACCGTGCCTCTTGTACCGGACGAAAGGGGTCATCCAGCTTTCTAGCTCTTCTTCCACGGCATTAATCGTTTGGCCAGGATTAGTAGACCTTTCGTGTAAAACGTCAACCCATACTGACCTCCGGATGTCCTGCAGACTGGAGCTGGCCAGTTTTGACAGGGCATCTGCTCTGTTGTTCTGGGATCGGGGAATTTGTTTGATCTCATATGATTTCAGGCTGGACAGCTCTCCCTTTACCATCTCCAGGTATGCGGCCATTGCTTGGTCTCTTGCTTCGTATTATCCATTAATCTGGTTGGCGATGAGTTGGGAATCTGTCGCCAAGATAATTCGTTCTGCCCCTGCGGCCTTAGCTAACCTGACGCCTGCGAGTACTGCTTCGTACTCTGCTTCATTGTTTGATGCTGGGAAGACGAATCTGAGAGCATGCTCAAAGTCGGTCCGTTCTGGGCTGGTTAATACGACGCCTGCGCCTGCGCCGTTGGCCGTTGAGGACCCATCAGTGTGTACGACCCACTCCTGGGCAGGGGCTTCCTCTTCCCCTGAATGGGAGCACTCAGCCAAAAAGTCTGCCAGAGCTTGGGCTTTGATGGCTGTTCTCGGCTGGTAAGATATACCTAGCCCACTCAGCTCAATTGCCCATTTCAACAATCTCCCCGATTTTTCGAATTTTTCCAACACCTTTTCCAGGGGTTGGTCGGTGAGGACTATGACTGGATGCGCGTCAAAATAAGGTCTGAGCTTCCTGGCTGCAATTATGACCGCGTAGGCGGCTTTTTCAACCATCGGATAATTCTTCTCAGCTGCCCCCAGCGCATGACTCACAAAGTATATAGGTTGATGGGTGCCTGCCTCTTCCCGTAGGATGACTGCGCTGACAGTTATATTAGTTACTGCAATGTAGAGGAAAAGTTTTTCTCCTGCTACTGGTCTTGCCAGGGTAGGGAGCCTCTTAAGATGGTCCTTCAGTTGCTCGAAGGCCTCCTTCTGCTCGCTTTCCCATTTGAACTGTTTGTTTCCTTTCAGAATTTTGAAAAAAGGAGTGGCTCTGTCTGCTGATCGGGCAATGAATCGTGCCAAGGCGGCCATTCGTCCCGTCAGGCGCTGGATGTCCCTGATGGTCTTGGGTTCAGGGAGGTCTAGAACTGCCTGAATTTTTTCAGGGTTGGCATCTATACCCCGAGAACTGACCAAGAATCCTAGGAATTTTCCGGAGCGGACTCCAAACGTGCACTTTTTCGGATTCAGTTTCATTTTGTAAGCGCGCAGAGAACTGAAGGTTTCCTGCAAGTCTGTCAGGTGTTCCTTGTCTTCCCTGATTTTTACGATGGCATCGTCGACATAAGCCTCGATGTTTCTACCTTTTTGTTTTTCAAACACTTTATCAACCAGACGCTGGTACGTAGCTCCCGCATTTTTGAGCCCGAAGGGCATCATCTTATACATGTAAGTGCCCGAACTAGTGATGAACGCACACTTCACCCTGTCCGGCTGCCACAAGTACACTTGGTGGTAGCCTGAAAAGGCGTCTAAAAAGCTTAGCATGGTGTAGCCACTGGTGGCGTCTACTAATTGATCGATCCGAGGGAGCGGATAGCAGTCTTTCGGGCAGGCTTTGTTCAGGTTCGTAAAGTCGACGCACATTCTCCATGCTCCAGACGACTTTTTGACCATGACAACATTTGCCAGCCATTCTGGGTAGTCGCAGACTTCAATGAAGTCTGCTTTCAAGAGTTTGTCGATTTCTTCCTTGATTGCTGCGTCTTTTTCTGCAGACATGTTTCGTTTCTTTTGTTTTACAGGGCGAGCATCCATGCTTACGTTCAGCTTGTGAACGATGCATGAGGGATCAACGCCGGGCATCTCGTCTGCAGAATAGGCAAATACGTCTTTGTTCTCTCTCAGAAGTTTGACCAGCTCGGCCTGGTAGGATTCCTCCAAGCCTGTTCCTACCAGGACCTGTCTTCCTGGTTCTAAGTCCACCAGCATGCTTTCGCCTCCTGGTTCCAGGCGGTCGGGCGTCGGGTGCTCAACTGGGACTTCGCCTTCCCTGCAGGGGGAACTGTCAGCTTTTCTTTTCCCTTTTCTGTCCCTCTCGTGCTCTTGTAGGGCCACGGAGTAGCATTGTCTGGCTGACTCCTGGTCCCCACGTATCTTTCCTTCCAGCCCGAAGTCTGTGACATACGCAATGGTGAGAGCTCTGATGGAGATTGCGGCCTCGATTTCATCCAGCGTGGCCCTGCCAATCAGGGCATTATAGGCAGACCTTGCGTCCACAACAACAAAGGTTGCCCTGACATTCCTGGCTGCGGAACCTTCCCCGAAGGTTACAGGCAAGTCGATGACGCCCATGGGCAGCACGCCGGCCCCACTGAATCCGTACAGGGATCCGGGAGCAGGCCGTAGATGCCTTTTTTCCAGGCCCATTTTTTCGAAAGCATCTTTGTACAAAAGATTTGTATATGCGCCTGTGTCTACCATACATCTTCGCACAATATGGTTGCTGATTTCTAGGGACAGCACCAGAGGATCACTGTGCGGATATATCACCCGTCCTGCATCATCAGGGGTGATACTTAGTGTCACTCCCTTTGGGCTCCCTTCTTTCTCAGCGTAGCAGATCTGGTTTCTCAGCTCGCGCATTTGCCTTTTTTGACTTCTTCGACTGAGCTGGCCCTCAGTGCCCCCTGAAATCACGTGGATTACCATCCGGTTCTGCACTGACCCCTCGAGTTTCTCAGACACTTCCTTCTGAGACTTGTTTTTAGCTGCGTAGTTGGCCAACCATTCGTTCCTGATTAATTTCTCAATTTCATCCTTCAGGTGACGGCGCTCTTCGGTGGTGTGGCCAATACAGTCGTGGAAAGTGCAGAATTTCTTTGGGTCGCCTTTCGGGCTGCGAGGTTTGCTTGGACGGTTCCATTTGGCAGTTTCTTTTTCCAGTTCGAAGATTTCCGCCCTGGATTTGTTCAGAGCGGTGTAACTATCGAATCTGGGTTGGTAGACTGGGCGTTCTTTCTTGGGAGTGTCTCCCTCTTCTTTTTGCTTACCTGGTTCACCTCTGCCCCTTCCACCCTGCGGTCCCCCTTGAGGCTTTGTTTGGCCTGCAGGGGTGTCCGTCAGGCCGTGGAACTCCTCCTGCAGAATGAACCCCTCAGCAATCTTTCTGGCCAGGGCCAAGGTTTCTGGCTGGGCCCTGATCATCTGGTTTTTCATTTCTCCTGGAAGTAGGGAGATTGTCAGGGCGTAGGCGGCGGTGGAATCGTCGATCTCCCTAACCTGCTGGTAGGATAGATCGAATCTTCTCATGTATTCTCTCACACTCTCACCCTTCTTTTGTTTCAGGGTCATGAGATCGAAACGGGTAAGGCGTCTTCTCTTATTTCCGGCATACTGTTCAAGGAAAATTTCAGCCAACTCTATGAAGAACCTGATTGACCCCTGGCGGAGATCTCTGAACCACCCCTGCGCAAGTCCCACCAGGGTGGTAGGGAAAACTTTGCACCAGATGGCATCATCTACATCATACATGCCCATGTGGCTCTCAAAGGCTGCCAGGTGGTCTTCAGGGTCCGTCGTTCCGTCAAATTTGATGGTGGGCATTTTGATTTTTGGAATGGGGTACTCTTGTACCTCAGGGTGCAACGGGGTTTTCGTAGGCCTGCCTACCAGTCGTGACCTGCTTTCCCCAGACTGGTTACCATGAGATTCCCATTGTTTATGGGTTGGTTTCCTCGTACTGGGGGAGCGGTGCCTCGGTGGCGGTCTGCTAGCTGCATCATCCTCTGTTCCCGAGGAGGCCTGCCTGGGCCTCTTTCTCTGGGAGTGGCAGAGGTTTTCACCCTGACGGTACCTGGACTCGAGCGGTTGTCCTCGGTTGAGTCTGGATTGCAGGCTTTGGGATAAGCCGGGGGCTGACTGTTCCTTGGCCGCAGGTGTTAGTCTGGAAAAAACTCCGCCCGACCTTTCCCCTAAGCGTTTTGACATAGGCTCTCTGGGCCTCATGCGCTCCTGTAATCCTTGAGATAAGCCTCCCTGCCCTCCAGACGCCGATTCTGTCGTGTGAATAGAGAACGCCTGCTGGACAGGTGGTTCTGGTTTGTCAGTGGTAATTCGCCTCTGCACATGCGTATACACTTGGGCTGTTCTTCTCACTTTTCTCTGAGCGTTTCTGGCGGCGGTCCGCCTCGTGCCCCCGGCCTCGTCCCTGCTGACTGGGGACGGTTGCCTAGGAGCCGATGCGACCCTGCCCACCAAGTCCTCAGGTGTGAATTCCTGATCCAGCATCGCAGAGAAGAACGCGGCTGCCTGTGCCATCTGAGCTGGGGTCAGATTGAGAGCACGTCCAGGGCGTGCCCCCAGCTCGGGTGTCACAGCAGTGTTAGATCTACCGAGGGGATTGGTTCCCTCTACCCCGAGGATTGTGGCAGGAGGGACCCTCTTCAACAGCGGCATTCCATACAGGGGGGTCACCGGAGGGACCGTCGGACCCGCTCCTGCACTGTCATCGACGATTTCTGGCATGATTGTGTTTAATTTTGTGGTTATGAGTGGTTGATTTTAGTGGGTAACTCGTGAGCACAACCGTAAGTTTCCCACAGACGGCGCCAAATTGTTCCGGTTACGGAAACAATTCACCCGGCCCAGAATCCGGGTAGTGTAATTGAATTGATGATGGATAATTAGTCGCTTGATTCCCTTGATCTCCCCTTCCTCTCACTCTTGGAATCGGACTTTCCCGGCGGAAAACGGCCTGCTCCCTGCACAATGAACGCACAGGGCCTCGGAGGTTGTCCGAGGAAACCCTCTCCGATGCCTAAGTCAGTCCGTGAAATGCCTTTACGAACCTAGCTCGTGAGGAACTAGGTGGCGTTTTAAGAGTAAGAGTCTAGAGAGAGAAAATCCAACCCCTCTCATGTGGGAAATGGGGAGGTATTTATACCTTCCCACAAGAGAGAGAAGAGAGAGAGGAATGGTTGGATGGGAAAGTGACAAGTGGCGGCTTCTCATCCATCCATTCCCAATTACCTTAGGCAAAATGACGAGAGGGCCCCTGGGGGTCCTGACCCTGCCGGCCAGGGATTTTCCCAGGGCAGACAGTCTCCAAGTAGGGGACTGCCAAGCTCTGACAGGCTGAATTGGCCTGCGCTCTCGGCGGCTGACGGCCAACCTTTAGCGTTTTCATGCTTTGTTCTTGGTCCCTGCTGGGGGCTAGTCTTTCGACTCTCCGACAGGAATCGTCTCGGGGCCTGCATAGCAGGCAGTTGATTGACAGGCGGCCCACCCCCAATCAGGAGAAAATAACGTAATCCGACTCCTAAAAATAATAAAACGACACGGAAATGCGTGCCGAAATAGGTGAAAAATCGAATAGGAACGGCATGCATCAATGCTGCAGGAGGAATTTCATAGCCTGCCGGATACCCCACAGGACCTTCTAGGCCGCAGGGGGGACCGCAGGGTGGACGGAACAGGGGCGAGGCTGGCAGACAGAAAAATGAAGAGGGAGACACTCCAAGGAAGGAGCGTGTAGCCTATCAGCCCAGGTTTGATATATACACAGCTCTAAACAAATCCAGGGCTGAAATCTTTGAGCTGGAAAAGGAGACGGCTAAGTGGAACCGCCCGAGTAAGCCGCGCAGCCCAAAGGGAGACCCCAAAAAGTTTTGCACCTTCCATGATTGTGTGGGGCACACCACTGAGGAATGCCGACACCTGAAAGATGAGATTGAGAAACTCATCAGGAATGGGTGGTTGAGCAATTATGCTGCAAGAAACAAAAGTCAGAAGTAGTGAACAAACCAGAGGGATCAGTGCAGAATCGCATGGTAATCCATGTAGTGTCAGGAGATGCGGAAAGTCATACAAGCAAGAGAGGCCAAAAAAGACAGATCCGCGAACTCAGAAACCAGATATGCTACGCTGAGAGGGCAGGGAGTCCAAGGGGCCTGACCCTGAGCATCACCCCCTGGATGCAGGGCGGGTCATCTACCCTCACAGCGACCCCCTGGTATTATCCCTTGTTATCAGGAACCATATAGTAAGAAGGTGCATGGTAGACACCGGCGCCTACACAAACTTACTATACAAAGATGCCTTCGAGAAAATGAACCTGGAAAAAAGGCACCTGAAGCCTGCCCCTGGATCGCTGTACGGGTTCAGCGGAGCAGGCGTGCTTCCAATGGGAATCATTGACCTACCTGTGACATTTGGGGAAGGCACTGCAGCATGAAACATCAGGGCGTCATTCGTCGTTGTGGACGCCAAGTCAGCATACAACACCCTGATAGGCCGAGCAACCTTAGATGAAATCGAAGCTGCCATATCAATCAGAGCCTTGACCATAGCCTACGTCACGGACTTTGGCATGGAAGGAAAAGTACATGGTGACCAAGAATCTGTCAGGCAGTGCTACTCAGTAGCCCTGCACACCCATGAAGCAGAACGAAAAGGCAAAATAAAAGCAGACAGTTCTCCCAGCAGGGAAGGAGAAATTCCAGCTGGCCAGCAGGTAGCAGACCATCTCGAACCTGGGGGAGAGAGCATGATGGTAGACCTGGAACCAGGAAGGTAAGTCCTCATAGGAGCTGACCTGGTAGACCTCTACCGAGAAGAGCTAATCAGAGTCCTGAGGGACAACAGGGACGTATTCGCCTACTCGGCCGATGAGATGTCGGGGGTGGACCCAGCTCATATCGTTCACAAGCTGAACGTGAGCCCGGGGGCACGCCCTGTAAAACAGAAAAAGAGAAACATGTCCGTCGAAAAGGATCAGGCCATAAAAGAAGAGATCGAAAAACTTTTAAAAGCAGACTTCATAGAAGTCTGCGATTACCCTGAATGGCTGGCGAATGTTGTGATGGTGAAAAAGTCCTCAGGCGCATGGAGGATGTGCGTGGACTTCACCAATCTCAACAAAGCCTGCCCAAAAAACTGCTATCCGCTCTCGAGGATTGACCAGCTGGTAGATGCCACCAGTGGATACACCACGCTAAGTTTCTTGGATGCCTTTTCAGGTTATCACCAAGTCTACCTCTGGCAACCAGACAGGGTAAAATATGCCTTCATCACCAGCGTCGGCACGTTCATGTACAAAATGATGCCGTTCGGACTCAAGAACGCAGGCGCCACTTACCAGCGATTGGTCGACAAGGTTTTTGAGAAGCAGAAGGGCAGAAACTTGGAGGCCTATGTCGACGACACTATTGTAAAAAGCAAAGAGGATGCGGAGCACCTGAAAGACCTGCAGGAGACTTTCTCTTCCCTGCGCGCATATCAGATGAAACTAAACCCGAAGAAATGTACCTTCGGTGTCCGCTCTGGAAAGTTTCTGGGTTTTTTAGTAAGCGCCAGGGGCATCGATGCAAATCCCGAGAAAATCCAGGCAGTATTAGACCTCCCAGAACCAAGGACCATAAGAGACATCCAGCGCCTGACTGGCAGGATGGCCGCCCTGGCACGGTTCATTTCCAGGTCGGCCAATAAATCAACACCCTTCTTCAAGGTGTTGAAAGGAAACAAGCAGTTCAAATGGGAGGACGAACAAAAAGAGGCCTTCAAATAGCTGAAGGAACATTTAAAGAAACTGTCCACCCTGGCACGCAAGGCCAATAGCATGGGAGAAGCTTTTCCTCTATATTGTCGTGACGAACACAACAGTTAGCGCGGTGATTCTAAGGGAGGAAGCAGGATCCCAACAGCCGATATACTTTGTGAACCATGCCCTGGGGGCAGCAGAAAAGAATTATCCGCTAGTCGAGAAGGCAGCCTATGCGGTCATCATTGCTGCTAGAAAACTCAGGCCTTATTTTGACGCCCACCCTGTCGTGGTGCTAACCGACCAACCCCTTGAAAAAGTGTTGGAAAAGTTTGAGAAATCCGGGAGATTGTTGAAATGGGCCATAGAGCTGAGTGGGTTGGGAATATCATACCAGTCTAGAACCGCCATCAAGGCACAAGCCTTGGCAGACTTCCTGGCTGGCTGAATGTTGATGATCTGCCTGCCGGAGAATGGGTGGTGTACACAGATGGATCGTCTACAGATAACGGTGCAGGGGCGGGGATTGTGCTAACCAGCTCTGAAGGAGTGGACTTCGAGCATGCGCTCAGGTTCACCTTCCCTGCATCGAACAACGAGGCCAAATATGAAGCCGTCCTTGCAGGCATCAATCTGGTCAAAGCCGCAGGAGCAGAACGACTTATACTAGCAACAGACTCCCAACTCATCGCTAACCAGATTAACGGAGAGTACGAGGCTAGAGATCAGACCATGGCTGCTTACCTAGAAAAGGTAAAGCAAGAACTATCAGGGTTAAAGTCTTATGAGATCAGGCAAATCCCCCGGTCCCAGAATAACCGGGCAGACGCCATATCTAAGCTGGCCAGTTCTAGCCTACAAGACATAAGAAGGTCATTCTGGGTAGACGTAGTTCAAGAAAAATCTACCACCCCTTCCCAGCCGGTCAGTGTAGTTGAGGAGTCAGAGCCTGAAGACTGGATGACCCCAATCATCCAATTCAAAAAATACGGAACCCTTCCATCTGACCCTGCTTAAAGAAGAAAAATGCCGACAAAAGCTGTATGGTTCATATTGGTCAATGAAGAACTGTACAAGAAGTCGTTTTCCTTACCACTACTTAGATGCCTGGGGGCAAGACAGGCTGCAGAGGTTCTAGACGATATCCACTCAGAAATCTGCGGCCACCATATAGGAGGGAGGTCATTAGCCCACAAGGCCCTAAGGGCAGGCTACTATTGGCCAACCCTGCTAGCTGATGCAAGAGACTTAACACGAAGATGCAGGAAATGTCAGTTATTTGCCCCTTCAATTCACGCTCCAGCCCAGGAGCTCAGGCCAATCTTATCTCCCATTCCCTTCGCTCAGTGGGGGATGGACATATTGGGCCCCTTCACTGCAACTACGGGAGGCCGGAAGTTTTTGATAGTGGGGATTGACTACTTTACAAAATGGATCGAAGCCAAAGCAGTCCCAAACATTACTGAGCCTGCGGTCAGAAAGGTGATCTGGAGGAATATCATAACCAGATTTGGCCTGCCAAAAATGCTGGTATTTGATCATGGGAGGCAATTTGACAACAACCCCTTAAGAATTTGGCTGGAAGGTCATGGTATAGCAGTCGCCTACTCTGCCGTTTGCCATCCACAAACTAACGGGCAGGCTGAGGCTGCCAACAAGCAAATCCTGAATGGACTAAAAAAGATGGTGGATGACCTCAAGGGCAGGTGGGCAGATGAGTTGCCAAGCATCCTATGGTCAATCAGGACCACCCGGAAAGAATCTACGGGTTAAACCTCTTTTGGCCTGGTCTATGGGGCAGAGGCCCTGCTACCCATTGAAGCGCGGGTACCTACCCTGCGATCCCAGCAATATGACAGGGCGGATAATGAGGCAGCAATGGCTGAGGCCTTAGACCTTGTCAGCGAAGTCAGGCAAGAAGCCAGCATTAACATAGCCGCCTACCAACAGCGGATAAGGAAGGCATACAACAAAAAAGTAAACGAAAGAAGTTTCCAAGTGGGGGATCTGGTTTTGAGAAAAACACAGGCCGTAGGAAGGTCGGGAGAGCATGGAAAACTGAGCGCCAACTGGGAAGGCCCATATGAGGTGACCCGGATTATGGGGCCATCCAGGTACCTACAGAATTGCTAATCTTGAAGGACAAGAATTGGCCACCCACTGGAATGCGGACACCTTAAAGAAATATTATGTCTAGCCACTAGGAAGCTAAGAAATTTTCCTTTCAGAAAAATTGGCGAAGGACGGTCAAAATAGAATGTCGACGGCTCCGACCACAATTATTGTAAAAGTTTTTTAAGAAATGAAAAAGTCTGAAATTTATACTCGTTGTCTGTTCAAACTGGCATTTTTACACACAAAAGAGCAGGGGGCAATAGGGGAAGGCCCCCCTGTTGCTAAAACCAAGGGAAATGGACCCTCCAACAAAAATTGAAGTCCCCCTGGACTTCGACCAGAAGTCAGGGTCAGGCCGGGCCCCACGCGCCGAATGAACAAGGACTGGGGGCAAACCCCCAACCTTGTATAAAAAACGCGAAGTCCCCCTGCCTGCCTCTGGGCAGACAGGGGGCAGGCCCCCTGGACTTCGACCAGAAGTCAGGGTCAGGCCGGGCCCCACGCGCCGAATGAACAAGGACTGGGGGCAACCCCCCAACCTTGTATAAAAAACGCAAAGTCCCCCCTGCCTGCCCCTAGGCAGACAGGGGGCAGGCCCCCTGGACTTTGACCAGAAGCCAGGGTCAAGCCGGGCCCCACGCGCCGAATGAACAAGGACTGGGGGCAACCCCCCAACCTTGTATAAAAAACACAATTCCTCTGCCTACCTCTGGGCAGGCAGGGGGCAGGCCCCCTGGACTTCGATCAGAAGCCAAGGTCAGGTCATGCCTTAGAAGAAAAACATCAAACAAGAACAAAGAAAATATATTCATAACAAATAAAAAGAGTTCGACAGAAAAGAACAGTAAGAATTCAGGAACAGTAGTTAAAAATATTACATCAAAAAGGCAGCCGACCACATCAGGCCCGGCGCGCAAAAAGATTAAAAGTGTCAGCGGGGAAGCAAAGGCGCAACAGGGTACGGACAAGAACCCTCGGAGGACGACTGCCCTGCATATTAGGCGGAAGGAGCACCCTGATCAGCATCAGGAGTTCCCTCAGATGACCCATCACCCCTGGCCTCATTCTTGGTAGCATAAAGGGCCTGAAATGCGTCCTCGTCAAAATCAGGGAGCATCTCTCTGATAACCTCCATAACAAACTGCAAAGATGAGGAGGCCCCGGCCTCAAAATTCGTCACCACCGCAGTCTGGGCTTCTTGAAGGATGGCATCTTTTTCCTTCTGCCACTCCTCGCCTTTTGTCTTCAGGTCACCCTGCACCCTCTGGAAGTCTGAGTCAGCTTTTGACAAGCGCTCCTCCAAATCAATCACCCTTCTCTTGGTATGTTCCAGCCCGGCGACCGCCTTCTTGGGCTCCCCCAGCTCATTCATCGCCTGCTTCAGCCTCGCCTCCAGGCCAGTCACCTCCCTCATAGCCTGGTCACCCCGAGCCTGCCAATGCGCAACCTGGGCTTTGGCCTCCCCTAGATCGCCTTCGCACTTTGCCAGATGATCCTTCAAACTGGCAATGAGGGCCGGGTAACATCCTTCTCAACCAGTGACAGGCGATCAGAAAGGAAGAGTCCAGGGGTCACAACCAGCTCTTCGTCGCTCAAGCAACTGAGGGCCGCCAGTTCAGCTGAAGCCTGGAAAACCCTGGAAGTACGCTGAATGTACTGAATCACCTGGGTAGTAGTAGAGGTCACAGTCTTAGTCAGGTGATCCGCCAAAACAACACAAGAGTCAGAAAGCAGGGCGGAAACATCAAGACTATCGCCAGCAGTGTAATGAAATTCAGTGTTTTCCTCTGAAAAGAGGGTACCGGGGACATCATGAGCATGACGCTTGGGGTCAGGCGTGTCGGCGTCAGCCTCCAGGTCCACCACTGGTGTGGCATTCGTAGTTTCCCTGTCTTTTCTCTTCCTGGTCTCCAGAGGATTACTCTCCCCAGTCTCCTCGGAATCAGTCGGCTTTGACCCCACGGGAGGGTGAGTCCCTGCAGAAGAGCCTCCCTGCTTGCTGGCAGGAGAGGGGGTGGCCTCCGAGGCAGCCTCCTTCTCTACATCTCGGGGAGTAGAAGGAACCGCCGGCCTTGCAGACGTTCTCCTAGGAGGAAGAGGGAGTCTCGCCCGATTTGCAGCTATGTTCTTCACGTACTTCGTCAAGTTTTTTCCACCTTTCTTGTAGCTGGAAGGAAGGGAGGGACGCTTTGTAACAATAGTAAAGTCTTCGTCTAGTCCGAGGTCCCTCGCCTCTTTCCTTGACCAAAGACAAGTGACAAGCTCTGCAGGGCAAAGGAAAAATTGGTAAGAAAAAGACAGGAAGATAAAGCAGGACAGAGTCTATAATATCCCTAAACTACCTGCTCCAAGGCCAGGATTCAGACCCACGCGGGTCAAGTATTCATCAGTGGCTATGAGCTCCGCATGAGGGAGCCAGAAATCAGGGCCAAACACGCCTGATTTTTCCATAGAGGCAGCAAACTTCTTAACCAGATCTGCTCTTTATCAGTCAGTTTCACCTCTAGAGCCTTCCCCCCAACGCCAGGGTGATACTCCTGGCGGGTTTCTAATCGAGTATGTACATGGTTCCTAAAATGACGAGGAATCTCCCACCCCGTGGCGTTGTGCACATACAAAAAATTATTCTTCCAGTCCTTCAGGCTATTTAGAACTGGCCATACCAAGGAGCATTTCTTCCGCCTGAGAATAGAAAAATACCCAGGGGAGCCCTCCCCTGCAGAAGTGGCCACCATCTGTAGGCCGGCCATGAATCTCAAGACATCAATGGAAGGCCCCTCGCCATGAAATAGGCAGGTCCACGTATAGGCTATTAGTGATCTGACCGCCACGGCAATCAGCTGAGCAATAGCCACGTTCATTCGCCTGAAAGTCTCCTCCAGAAAAGGGTGCAGAGGAAAGCGCAGGCCAAACTCCAAACATTTGTGATAGACGGCTATGCAGCCGTCAGGAGGGCAGCACACAGTTTCCTTCTCCCTAGGGACAATAACTGTATACCCCTCCCCAAAATTGTAGAATCGTTCGATGGCCTCGGCAGCATTTAACTCTAAGATCAATTCCCGGTTTTTAGCCTCCGGGTAAGTTCTTAGGGGAATTTTGTACTTAACTTTGTCTAAGTAATAGACCTTCCCCGACTCCCGAGGGACGAGAGGGTCGGCAATTGTGGAGGGGTCAATCTCCATCGCCTCATCGTCAGAATCAACAACGTCAAAAGGGGAGGGCCCAGGAGAGTTGGCACCTCCACTCTCCTCTGAGCGATCCTCCACAACTATTCTAACACTAAGCCCCCCAGAGGAAGAGGCAAGATCAGTTTTTTCAGACGTGGGGTCGGTAAAAGTGAGAATGCGAGCACGGCGACTACCCATAGTGGCAAAGGAGAAGGGAAAAGAGAACGAAAAAAGAAATGAAAGAGATGAAGACTGAGGGTAAGATTCTGACTTAATTTGATGGCCGCCGAGTAAAAAGCGAAGGGGAAGAAGCTCCTCAGTCTAAATGCGTTTTAGCAAGGAAGAAATTTGAAATAGGGTTTTTCTGGGTTTTCAAAAAGTGTGAAAGGGGGAAATGGGAGGAGTAGGGTTGCTTTTATAAGGCAAGAGTAAACGAAGGGTCATCCATCTAAAAAACTCCTCCGGAAAAAGCCCCCATGTGTCACGCTTTCAGAAAACCCAAACACCCATCGTTTCCCAAGAAACCTCGAAAAGGCAACAAAGACAGAAGGCAATCACGACATGACGTCATCCATTCACTCATTTAAAAAAAACGCACATGAAAGAGTCAAAAGGCCCACCTGATTTTCATTAAGTTCAAAAGACCTAAAAGGTCCAAAATTACAGTGGGAAAATAAAAGGTTGCAAAAAGAGCCTGGTATCCTGGCTCGAGCAGCCTGCAAAGCAGGCCTAATCATCATCGAAATCTGGGAAGTAATCCCCAGGGCTGTCATGATCATCTAAAGCGGACCCCCAGTCCCAGTCGTCAGAATATTTGAAATGATCATCAGGGCCCTCTTCTTCACCCTTACCAGAAGAATAGCCCTGGCCTTCATTGTCTTCATAATCATGGTTGCTCACGTCCCAGTCTTGGCCAAAAGGGGCAGCCCTGATGCCATCAGAAAAACCATGGTCCACCCTCCTCACCGAGGGAGAAGAAGGACCTGACTCAGGAGAAGAATTCAGTTCATGGCAATTGGGATCAAATTGCTCTGGATGCAACCAAGGGAAGCACCTATGGCATCCCCTGTCATAGCAGCCCCCCCGCCTGGGAGCAGTATATAGATGGAAGACCAGCAGGAGAGGGAGACCTTTGCCAGCCTTGGAAGGGGTCTTCCTCCTAGCAACCCGTCGAGGACGGGAGCGTTTCCATCTACTACAGCGAAGAATTTGATGAGCCCGCTTAGAATACTTCAACCGTCGACGCCCTCTGAAACAGAGGATCTCAACGTAAACTCCACAGCGGAAGACTGTTTTCTTAATCCAAGACATTTGCTCTTTTTGAAAAGAGTAGAAGAGAGGTTGAAGATGAGGCGTGAAAGTGATGAAGAAGCCCAGAACTTATATAAGAACAAAAGCAAGGCATTAATGGAGCTCCAACCACTTCTGTAAGGAGGGCCAATCATCAAATTGGTACGCTGTCCAAAAATCCACTTTACAAGAGAAGTAATCATGAGTAAAAGACATTCCAACTCTTTGCATGCCCAGTACGGTTGAGTTTTCTCCCTCGGGAACATGCGACGCATTAAATGCAGAAGTAGAGTTAACAAGTCAACCTCCCGCCATCCCAATCAAGAGGTCGCCTGCCAAAAGGAAGCCCTGCTCCCCCTCAGCCGGCGAGGGCCAATTGATGGGGGTCGGTAGCCTGCTGCGGGTCGCCCGCCATCTGGGCCACAGAGTGGCCCAACCCAGGAATAGAGGAGGGCCTGCCCTGCAGGCCACCAAACGAAGAATCACTGAACTCTCCAAGGCACTCACCTGCCCGGCAAAGCCATGCCGCCAGCCAAACAGGGCAGTTAAGCCCCCCTGCCTGCTCGCCCCCAGGGCGCTCTCACTCCACGCAAGGGCAGGGGAAACCAGGGGCCCCTCCGTCATTTTGCCTAAGGTAAAGGAGAATGAGTAGGTGAGGTGAATCCACCTGTCACCCTCTCATCCACTCATTTTCCCTCTCTCCTCTTCTCTTTTTTCTCTCTCTTGGGGGAAGGTATAAATACCTCCCCTCCTCCCACATACAAAAGGTTGGATTTTCTCTCTCGAGACTCTCACTCTAAAAAACGTCACCTAGCTCCTCACGAACTAGGTTCATTAAGGCATTTCACGGACTGACTTAGGCATCGGAGAGGGTTCCCTAGGACACCTCTGAGGCCCTGTGCGTTCACTGTGCAGGGAGCAGGCCATTTTCGCCGGGAAGGTCCGACCATCGGAGTGTGAGAAAGGAGAGACCAAAGGAAGTCAAACGAGTACCATCCGAGCAATATCATAATCATAAGATCTGAATCCGAAGTCGGGTCTATCGTTTCCATAACCGGAACAATTTGTTTTATTAATTTGTATGTCTTTTATATTCATTGTGAAAAATATTTTAATCAAAGATAAACAAAAGAACGAGACGAAGAAGTATGTTTTAAATGGTATTGTTGTGTGGTTAGTTCCAGGGGTGTTTGATTGAAGGTTTTGGGATGGATTAGAATGGATTTGATCCATTCCAATGTTTGGTTGGAGCATATAGGATTGAAATTAGAACCTCAATGGATTCCAACTCCATCCCAACCCATTGGAATCTCATCCCCTACCCCAACCTTAAGTTTCTAACTCCATCCCACCTTAATACAAACACAATCCGTTCCACCCTCGAACCAAACAACCGTAAACAAGTATGGGCATCTAACTCCAACCCTTCATGGAATCACACTCCATTCCAATACTTCGAACCAAACGCCTTAGTTCGTCTACAACCTCCAACAATGCTCATCTACTCTTCATCATCCTTTCATCTCTCTTTATTTCTCATCACCCATCCACCTCACAACCAAAATAACACTCCTTCATCCATACTCATCTCTTCTTCATCATTTCACACACTCTCTCAACATTTATCTCTCTTATATTTAATACTCCATCATTCCACTTTTTTTTATTAATTATGAACAAAATGTGTTAATTAATTTAATAAACAAAATCGAGTATGTATGAGTATAATTTAATTTGATAATTCAACTCGGTTTTCTAATTTCATACTTCCTCTGTTCCGTTCATTTGTTTGTCTTTTATATTTATTGTGAGGAGTATTTTAATTAAAAGTAAACACAAAATTAACAATTTATTTAAAAATAGAAGTACGAAACACAATATTACAAAAGTTTTAAAAATAAAATTACAAAGCACAATATTACCATTCATTTAGCATGTCCTTTTAAAAATTAAGACGCAATAAACTTAAACAAGCATAACAGAAATAAAATAGAGGGAAGAAACAAGGGTTATTTAACGACAATAATACCAACTATAGGGCGTCTTCCCAAAATAATACCAACTTCAATAAATCTGAGAATAATACGTATTATTGGAGTAGTTAAACAAGAGTAGTATAAAGTGACTTTATGACCTGCTACATCAGGCCACCTAATTAATATTTAACCTACTACTTATCCTCCATCCTTCTTCTTAGATCTGGATAATGGGTGAACCGTGTCGGGTCAGCTTCGGGTCCGGACACTTTCGGGTTATAATAATCTGGTTGACTTCGAGTTGGGTCAGATAATTTTGGTTTCGGGTCACTTCCGGGTTTGCTGTTTTCAACTTTTTTTAGGGATATCGACTCGTTTTATATAATAATAGTCGGGTCAATTCGGATTACGGGTCAAAATTAGGTCTTCAATTCAAGTGTCGGGTCGAGTTCGTTTGGCTTACTCGGGTTGGGTCAGTTTTTCCAGATGTACTCCTTATTTCTCTCCTTCATCCTCTCTCTGCATTACCCTTCATCCTTCTTCGGTTTTTTTTTGTACGTTTCGTTTAGATTAGCGTGTTGATTTTGGTGTAAGATTGTGTTGTTAGCTAGATTTGGTGAGGTTGAAGACTTGAAGAAAGAGAAAGACGGAGGACATTAATGACGTTTAATGTCCCGTATACTGAGTAACTGAAAAGGAGTGAAGTAATATGAAATAAATTAAAGGCAAAAAAGGAAGGTGAACGGGTTTTATTGCTAACTGGTCATCTATACAACTATGGTTTAACTACTCCAAAAATACGTATTATTCTCTGACTTATTAAAATTGGCAATATTTTTGGAAGACGTTCTATAGTTGGTATTATTGTCGTTAAATAAAATTAAAGGTGAAAAAGAAAGGTGGAAAGTTTATACAAGTAACCGGTCACCTATACTACTCTGGTTTAACTACTTCAATAATACGTATTATTCTCAGATTTATTAAAATTGATATTATTTTGGGAAGACACCATATAGTTGGTATTATTGTTGTTAAATAATCCATGAAACAATGGTGTGCCAATACTACTCAATATTATACACTATTTATAGAGAAAATAATTTTTAATTTAGATATTTTCTTAAATAAAAAATAAAAAGAAAGTTTTTTTTTTTATCAAAAACAAGATACATGTATACAAAAAGAAAGAAATAAAAAGGGGTGGAAATTGGCTACCACTAGTCACATGGCAATTGGCTAATGAAGTTTAAAAAAAAAACAATGCATCAAAATCCAACGCTAAGCTCAACATTCAACGAAATCTTGCTGAGCGCCACGCTCATCTATTTTGTGATGATACAACTACATTATTGGAGGGGTTGCGGAAGGCATCAGCATACCTATGATGAACTCACACAAGTACACTTTGGCAAGTATTGTTTGATCGGCAAGGACGATATGGTTCAAGTCGAGTTCAATTTACTTCAGTCACAAGCTTAATTATAACGGTTAAATATAACCACATAGGTGAGAAAAGACAACCCATATGCTACCTACCAAGTGTCATGTTTTTTGTCTTCTCTCTTCTATTTGATCTGTCACACGTAGGGATCGCAACGGACCGGATCCGCACGGATCCAGATCCAGATCCGCACTCCTAGTAGCGGATCCGGATCCGGTCCGGATCCGACGGATCCCAAAAATGTAGATCCGGATCCGCGGATCCAATTTCTTACTTAAATTCTACAAAATTTTTAATTAATACGTATTTGCAACCATATTAATTTTCATAATTTTACAAATAAAATTGAATATAAAGATTCATAATCAAAGGTTAATAAATTAAAAGAAAAGAGTCTTAGAAATAACAAAAAAAACACAAATTAAAGTTCTAAGTTTTTTATTATTGTTAATTTTTTAATAAAACGGATTTGCGGATTCGGATCCGGATTTATTTATTAAGATCCAGATCCGGATCCGTTTAAAGATAGCGGATCCGGATCCATATCCATATCCAACGGATCTCAAAAATTAGGATCCATATCCGATCCGTGCGGACCGGATCTTGCGGATCCGGATCGGATCCCGGATCCGTTGCCATCCCTAGTCACACGTTTATGACAGATATGACTGTCACAAACAAGAATTTGTGTAAAATTTGTTGTGTTTCAACTATTTCAATTAAGTTAAGTTCATTTCGATTCAGCTTGCAAAATTGGAGCCTACTGATTAAAGAATAGGTCTACTGAGAGACGGTCTTTTTTTTAGTTTATTGTGAGATCAATAGTAATAATGGTACCAAACCTAATAAAAATAGGCACGTTTAACCCAAAAGAGTATAAAAATATAAATGAAGTATGCTTGTTATAAAAAGCGGTATAAACAAAGTTGTCATTTAGAGGTAAATCTAATCATAAAATAGGTACAAATAAGACTTAAAAGTGGGACCGACAAGTGGTCTCTCAATAATGTATGGAGAGACCGTCTCTTCTTAGACTTTGTAGTGATTAAAATATGTGGTCATCAACCCCAGTTTCAAGCTCTTGCAAGAAGATTTATTCATAGTATACCAAAGTTAACGACTACAAATTCCGTCATCAAAAAAAAAAAAATTATTTCGACTGAATCCGAAAAGAATGAAGACATAAAACATAGGGTCCATCCTGTTCCTCCAAAGAGTAAAATGATGTGAGTAACCCCCGCAACTAGAAAAAAGCAAAGCATAGCAATAACCCTGTTGAACAGAAACAGAACCACCTTACATACTGCATACATACATATATTCTCCGATTCCATTCTTCTTTCTCTGACACCCTCCATTCCAATTATATTCTCATCTTTCTATCATCCTTCTCCCATATTCTTATTCCCCTAATCCTCCTTCTTCTTCTTCTTCTCCATACAGAGTACAGACATTAAGGGAGGGAGATTGTTATGAAGTTCTGGAAAATCCTAAGCGACTTAATCCTTCAAACTCTACCTGACTGGCGTGACAAATTCCTTTCATACAAACATCTCAAGAAACATTTGAAGCTCATCAATGGCGACGCCTCCTCTGCACCTATCAAACGCCCCAAATTCACCCCCGACAACCCTCTAAACCACCCCGTTTCTAAGGAGGTTAACGATTTTGTTCTTCTTCTCGAGGTTGAGATCGAAAAGTTCAATTCTTTTGTCGTCGAAAAGGAGGAAGAATATGTTATTCGTTGGAAGGTACTCTCATTCTTTTTTTCTTTTTTTTTGGGGGATTTTTCTTAAATTCTTATGCTTGTGTGATGTTCGTTAATGGGTTTGATTGATATTGTAAACTGCATGTATTCAGTGTTCACTAATTTCTTTTTTGAATGTAATTTAGTAAGGATTAGTCTGTGTTAATTGTGTTACTCGTAGTTTGTTCAAAGGAGAGTCACGTGGGCGATTATGCACCAAACTAATAAAACACGGACACAGACACAGACACGGAGAGTACTTTTCACTTATGAGTTACAAATTTCATGGGATGGTTATATTCTGAAGAAAGGCATAACCTTTAGTACTATGTAATCAAGCTGTAGGAAATTATAAATGCATTCAAGGTTGGATAATTGAATATTTAAATCTATTGTAGTCTGGTAATCTTTGAGGAGTTTGTGGTTTTTATGGCCAGCTAAATGTTGATTTGCTGTCTAGGATGTTTTATCAGCAGTTACAGTGCTCTGCCAAAATTATAGAGTAATACAGTCTCACGCGTCGAAGTCGAACTGTGACATTCTCTCTAAGAAGACAATTCACAAGTTATATAAGTGTAGTTTAGTGGGGGAACTTAGGGACATAGACCTGATAGTGATTGTTGGGCTCAAGGGATAAGTAATGTTGACTGAGTAAAAATTTGCAAATTGCTGTCATTAATCATTAGTTCAATAGAATACAGATTGAATGATGATTATTAAATTTGAAGGCTTGAGATTTTCAATGATATATATAGGTCAAGTGTGTCAACACTTTACAGTACGGAGTACGGAGTAATATTTTACGTTTGTGTTAAATTGGTTTTCGATTTAAGCACGTTTGAGTAGGTTAGGAAGTCTAAGACGACTCTTTATCATACACAACATATCACGGCTAGGAGCTTGTGGTTAGCATGGATTATGGTCTACTTGTAAGTTTAGGTTAGGTGTTCACGCAAGTGGCACTACGAGACAGTTTCACATAGAGCTTACTTCATGAAGTAGTGTATATTTGTTAGATATCCCTTGCTTCGATGGTGATAGGTTGTGATGGAGGAGCATGGAAGGGTGGCAAATGGAGGATCCACTTTCTCTACGAAAAATTAATATTCTTCAAAGATAGGTAATATTTGGAAGGAAAATGTTTCGGGCGTCTTCCCTCTCATGAAATGTCTATTCAAACAAAGGGTAGAAGTCGGAATCCTGACCACTACGGAAAGGACTTTTGAGTTGTGAAAATGGAGATACATTGTTATATTTCTGCTATGAGATGAGTCTTCCCTCAATCTTCATTGTCATGTAACCTTGTATTTTCAAGGTTCCCATCCCATGATTTAAAATCTGCGCTGATACACAGTGTACCGCCCAAGATATATCTGTAGCAGAGGCCGCTAATACGAGATATTCCTAGATGGATCAGGTAAACTAACACTAGAAAAAAATGTTAGATCGATTTATAACGTGTAATTGGCCACTTGGTCTCATTAGGCCTGCGATAAAGGCAAGATGAACGAATTATAACTTGTACCCGCCAAACTTTTTGTAATGAAAAGCAGTAAAAAAATTATGTGACATTAGTCTAATTTATTATTCTTAATAGAGCCAACCTTAACGTTATATGAAGTAGATAATAGATGATAAGATAGGAACAAAAGTCCCAGGAAAATAAAATCAGCGTGATAACTGCGACAGGAAGCGTGACGGCCCAGTCGAGGGTGATTTCACGACACCGTTACCGCGTCTGATTTCGCGACCAATGCCGTTATTTAAACCATGGAAGTCCCCTTTGTCTTTAGTATCGTTCTGATATGTTTGTGTTTGTGATTTTTCTTGTAAAATCATTCTCTGACTATAGTTTTATGGGCAAGGTGTGGTAGAGGAATTACCGTTGCACCATGCTTTTTGTTGGTCAAGGTTTTGTTCTTAAAACTAAGGTAGTGTGTCCTTGAATCTAGGCTTCCCATAGTGTATTGTAGTTTCCATTTTTCAATGGTGTCGAAAACACATTATTGTTTTTGGATCATGGATTGTAACTGCTATAAACTAAAATGTCCCACGTAATGGCTGCGTTTCTTTTTATTGTGAAGTAATCATCTTTAGATGGTACAATTCTCTGTGCAAGTTTCATTTTTGGTCATTCGAAAACGTCTCCTAATGTTATAACATTAGCAAGGTTGTGTAGATCGACTCCATGAATGGTCGAATGAAGTCTCAATAATAATTCATATTACCAGCTTCACGTCTTTAAAATTCTATCTGAATGATCTTGTTGTATTGGTGGATGAGGTGACTATTGGCCACTGACTGCCTAACAGCAGCCTAAGTGTTTTTAAATGAGTTCCGGTGCTTATTGAACAACCCGTGCTATTGTATAGCATAATGTATATAAACTTTGCTATTCTATCCAGACTCGCGGACTCAAATATTTAGAGGGACTCTTGGGGTTCCAACTCTCTCTCTCTAAAAATATTAAATTCATATAAAGTGAAAATTTTGGTAGAGCTTAGTTTCTTTTAATTCTTGTGTGTGTGTGTGTTTTTGATATTTTGTGGTGCAGGGGAAGTGTTGTTGCGAGCTTTTGATATTTCATAAGACCGAGACATCTTGTGTTTTCTTCCTCAATTATTATTGAGACTTCGATTGGTTAATTTGGAGGAATGTTGGTATAGATAACTAGTTTTTAATTTGTTTGCAGGAGTTACAAGACCGGTTAGCTGAGGCAAGACATTCAAATGACGAGCTGATGGGAATTGGAAGGGAGATTGTGGACTTTCATGGAGAAATGGTTTTACTAGAAAACTATAGTGCCCTTAACTATACAGGTCTTCTTCATCTCCGAATCCCATTTTTACTGTTGTGTCTTTTAAATGCTTCAGTTAAGGTTCTTCTTCCTGTTTAGACATGGTTGTCATTGTCAAGGCTTCATCATGATCACCCTTGTGTTTTTTTATGTTCATCTCTGTTGTTATCTTCATCATATAGCCATATCTCTGTATCCTACAAAATTCTTACATCTTTCTGTGTTGTTGACTTGCTGAAATGTGAGTTTTAACTCGTAACCTGAGAAAACAACGTTTTTTGTTTGTGATCTCATCAACAACCTGAGTATTTTCCGCAGATGTAGGCTTCCGCACATGTAGGCTTTTAGGAAGCTTTTCCTTTGAGTAAAAGATCAATTCAATAATAAGAATATTAAGTTATACAGCAAATGGAACAGACATCAAATCAACCAAATACAAGTTTGTAAAAATCGAACAAAACAAACTCTTTCTAAAACAAAGATCACTATATTAGACCAAAGTGATTTCGTCTATAATTACCCTTGATTCTATATGCAGCTATGTGCGAGGAGATCTATACATCTGGTATAGTTTTGAAACATGTGAATGTTCTTGTAGTAATTCGACATTTGTTGCACCACCATGTTGATACACTTAATAGCTTTGATATTTGAGATAACTCTTGAACCTCTCAAATAGTGGGAGGAAACTTGCAACGGTGAAGATAAAACACAAACAAAACAGTGTAAAAAGTTATTCTAAACATATACTGCGTAATAAACCATGCTGACATTTTTTATACTGATGGTTTTGTCAAAGTTCGTCTTTGTGCAAATGAGACTTTTTGTTTCGTTAGGGACAGATGTACAGAGAAGCATGGAAACCCCTTGTAAAGAAATGGAAGTTATGCTTGTTTAATGACTTGTGTGCAGGTTTAGTGAAGATCCTGAAGAAGTACGACAAGCGAACTGGTACTCTTATCCGCTTGCCATTCATCCAAAAAGTTTTACAAGAGCCTTTCTACACAAACGACACCATCTTTAAGCTCATTAAAGAGTGTGAGGCGACACTTGAGCACATCTTCTCACAGAATGAACAGTTGGTCTCGTCTCAAATGGTCAACACGGAAGAAGTTTCCGGGTCCAACCCCGACATCCCTAAAAAGGAAAGGCTGATTACTGCTGATAAAGAACTAGCAGAGATTGAGCATATGGAGAGCATGTACATGAAGCTGACTTTGTCTGCGTTACGAGCATTAAAGGAGATTCGAAGTGGAAGTTCAACTGTAAATGCTTTTTCGTTGCCGCCCATGGAGAGTACCCCACACGATGAGAAGATTTTGAAGAAAGTTCTCCAAGTCGAATGAGATCAGAGCCAACGACCTGAATGTCTGTAGCCTTTTTGTTTGTTTGTTTGTTTGTTTGTTTGTTTGTTTTTACAGCACAGCACTGTGTAGGGTTTAACGGATAGATTTGTGTTTTTGGTTTTGTCAATCCTGCTTGAAAGAAGAAGTTGCATGCATGAATGGATGTGAATTCTTAGTGTGATAATCAATGACTTCATTAATAATAATAACTGTATATATTTTGGATCTTTGATTCCTTCCGTTTTGGCAAGTTTTCTTCGGTCTGGCCACGTAATTACCTAGTAAGGTAAGGTAAGTAATGGATCATCCAATGATATTCGTATGCTGCCTTGCTGTTTCATTCCGTGAGTTATTGTATGTATCGCCATTAATGAGAGACTTCAGAGTTAGTGCTGAAAGATACAGACAGCATCTATCCGAAATTGTTAGGCAAATGCAAACAAGATTTTGCTTGTACATTCATCAGAAAACGTTTCCGTATGTGTGGATCCAAACTTGTGGCATCCAGTCTTGATTATTAAGTAAATAAACAAAACGATCGTTGTCATTAAAGCGCCTGTAGCTCAGTGGATAGAGCGTCTGTTTCCTAAGCAGAAGGTCGTAGGTTCGACCCCTACCTGGCGCGTTGTCTTTAGAAAATCCAAAGCATAAACATTTTAGCTCTACATAGGAGAGGCAAGGAAATCAAATCTTTTTGAGCCTATCGTAGGGAAGCAAATCAAAGTTCAATTGCACGACTTCAATTACTAAGGAGAGGCAAGGAAAACAAATGTTTATAAGTCTAAGTTTGATCTCGGTTATGTCCTAGTTTGTATATAGAACTATATATCATCCGTGAGATCGTGATCAAATTAAGATTCTGGGATGTAAAGTTGGCGATATAGCATGTAAAGAATTGATATTGAATGTAAACACAAATTTGTGATTCTGCAATTAAATAACAAAACACAAATATGGTAACAAGATAATTTTATTAGAATATAAATATTTCGGGTACAATTTCTAATTTGATCCACTGATTCGATCTCTACTTGATTTGAATGACGGTTTTGAAAGATTGGCTCGATGACTCGATTTTCTTTGACAAGATGACATTTCTTTCCTTCTTGACTACACGATTTGGGATGCTTGACGTCAAATTTGAAGGAAACGATTGATTGAGAGGAGGGTCGTTAGACTTGATCTCCTTTGATGGACTGGACTTGGTGAAGATGAGTAGTCGGCCTTGATCTCTTTACTCCTGGGATGACTGCACAAGTTAGAGTGTTTGACGTCGGGATCCTCGAAGAAGTTTTCTAGAGAGAGTTGAAGAGGTCGATCTCTAGTCTTCTACTTTGTCGGACTTGAAGGAAGAAATTTCTAGAGAGAGTTGAATGTCGATCTCTAGTCTTCACTTTTCTTGGATTCGAAGGAATTTGATTTCTAGAGAGTCGATAAGTCGATCTCTAGATTTCTATCTTTCTCGGGATTTGGGAGAGCTTTGACTTCTAGAGAGAGTCTGACAAGTCGATCTCTAGCTTCCGTTTTTCTCCCCTTTCCATCTCTTAAATGAGAATATTTATAGAGAATGAGCATTTAAAACATTAGGGTTTTATCGGGCTTGGACTTGAAAGTCAACTTGGTCCGTCTTAACTGATTTGGCCCATTTCAGTGAATTTGACCTATTTGACGGGTTTAATCACTTTATGAGATAGTTTTATTTAAAATAATTAAAATGGACTATTTTATTTAATTTTGTCCAAATTAAATTGTTTCAATTTTCACGTCAACTAGTTTGTAACCCGTGCAAAATTGCACGGTGGCATTAAACACGTTATGACAAAGACAATAATTAAATGGCGAAAAGTTTACATCAATCCAAATCAAAACATCGTAAAAGTCAAAATGTACGCAAGTATACAAACTTAATTACAAATATTGAAAAACTTCTTGATACACGACATTAGTGGTAGTGTCAGAAGTCCGATGATTGCTATCAAAAATAAGGATTTTCAATCCATTTTTGTTAGTAACCCTCGATAAAGCAACGTATAATTGACCATGCGTGAACACAGGCCTAGGGAGATACAAACCAACATGCGACAACGATTGCCCCTGACTTTTGTTGATCGTCATGGCAAAGCATATAGAAACGGGAAACTGTCGCCGAGTAAACCGAACGGGGAACTTGCTTGAGTCAGATGGCGAAAGTGTCAAACGCGGGATATAAACTATATCATTTGCATGGCTACCCGTTAGCACCTTGCACCGAATGACTCGTTTCGCCAGGTCAGTCACAATTAAGCGCGTACCGTTACACAATCCACGAAATTGGTCAATGTTCCGAATAAGCATAACCATAGTACCCACTTTCAATCGTAACTCATGGTTAGGAATCCCGGAGCACTTAATGCTATTCAGGAACTCAGTAGAGTGCATATTAGGCTGGCCCGCAACTATCTCATCCATACATACCTCATCAGAACTTAAATAAACCTCCTCTACACCATCAAGAAGAGATAGTACATAATCATTAATCAATTCAACAAATTCGTGTGTAGGGGACAAAATCGCTCGTTGTTGCAAATAATCATCATCCCACAGTCGAGCCAACAGGCCGGGATATGTGGTGGACACAATTGATGCAATAGGATCATTGACATTATGGATAAGAATTTCATTCGGAAATTTAACATCAACCTCACCGTCGTTGCGTCCACCTTCTACACCGTCACCAACTCTAAGAATCCAATCTGAGAAGTCCCGTATCTCTTGTGCATTATATGGAGAGGCACCAACTTGAAGACGCATATTCTCGGTGAGTGTGAGTACCTGTATAAGTAGAGTAAACAAAAGGTGGAATGATTTATAGGCATGGAAAAAATAGAGATAGATTGAAAGATAAATGACACGACGAACAACAAAATCACTTGTAGGAGAAGGAGGAAAGTTACCTTGCATGATGACCATAAATAAGATGAAAATAAAGCTGCATGCACAATGTCAGACCTACTACCTTTAGGTACAACTGGGAGTATTTGTCGAAAGTCACCTCCAAATACGACAATTTTACCTCCAAAAGGCAGGTCTGCATTCTGTGGGCTTACAGCACGCATGACATCTTTTAAACTACGATCAAGAGCCTCAAAGGCATGCCTATGAATCATGGGTGCCTCATCCCATATAATGAGACTTGTCTTCATTATTAGCTCAGTCAAATCCGTTCCGGGCTTGATATTGGAGCAGGTGGAAGTCTCGACAACATTAATCGGAATGCCAAATCTAGAATGGGCTGTCCTACCTCCAGGAAGTAAAGTGGCCGCAATTCCACTGGATGCAACAGGAAGCACAATCTGCCCCTTGCTACGCAAATCGGCACATAATGTACGCCATATAAATGTTTTTCCTGTACCCCCAAAGCCATACACGAAGAAAACAGCACTTCGTTGCGCTGTAACGGCATTAGTAATTTCATCGTATACAGAGCGTTGGTCAGTAGTGAACATAGGCAGGGCAATTTCAAATTCACGACGTAAAGCATCCCTATCGTATGATAATTCATCTCGGACCAACGTGTTACATAAGCCAGTAACTACTGATGAATCAGGAATGGGCATGCCTTCAAATCTAGCCAAACTACTACCATTACTTTGCAATAAAGCCTCAATATCGAGTAGGGCTAAGTTATGAATTTCTTCCTCCGTCAACTCCAAATCTAGAACAAAATATAACTAACGTGAACATGCATTCGAAATAATGTGCAATGCGAATGCAAAGTGAATTCAATTTGCAACCATGAGTACTAAAAATATATACTACATCATAAGAAGAGAACAACTAAACTTACCGGGATTCGACAGGAGCCTTCGTTGCTTAAAGAGTATGTCATCGGATAACAATTCCCACGTTTCCTCCCACACGGTATACGGCATAGACATAGAATCGGATAATAACAGTGACGTGAACAGATGCCTAAGATAAGTCCCTGACTCCCAGTAGTGCGCTTCCTTAATCGCATCAACATACTCAGTGTCGTCGCCAATCAAGCCAAGAGCAAAACACGCTTCTCGGAAAGTGTGATAACATACACCATTCACGGTTCGAATGTCCTCATAACACATTGCCCCTCTAGAATGGTTTAACATTGTTCTCATGTAGTAGAGTTCACCACATTTCGGGGGAACGTGGTGCAGCCTACCAATTGCAAAAAACTTTTGCCTAGGCTTCCATTGTTTCTTAGTCCTATCCCATACATACCTTTGAGGAATTTCAGATAGGAGCAGATCACGCGCATCAGGGTCCCTAGCATTCAACGCAAACCAATCGATAAATTTTGACATAGCAATGCTTTGATTCTCAAGAACCTCATCAATTGGGTCGTCATCCTCAAAGATAACAGCCTGCTCCCCCGGAAGGTGAAATTGTAGTTTTTCAACACCAGGAGTCCTATAATGGATGTCAAATGCAAAAATCCTCCAAACAGCTTCACACGCAGATACGTAGCGACAATCGTACAACTTCTGAATCTGGTCAAGCTGATTTTGGTTGTTGCGACGACTGTAGGAAGATTCCATTGTAACGCGATCAGGCCCTTTATTGATATACTTAAACAAATATTTAATTGACCTGGCTTGGTTGCACCACTCTACATTTATGTGGGCACGATATTTATCGATAAGATAAGGATTG
The DNA here is from genome assembly GCA_958450325.1 of Agrostemma githago. Lineage (NCBI taxonomy): Eukaryota > Viridiplantae > Streptophyta > Magnoliopsida > Caryophyllales > Caryophyllaceae > Agrostemma > Agrostemma githago. The sequence continues at coordinate 3,661,034 of OY288242.1, forward strand.
TAGGGCACAACGTAGCGATTATCAATGGGCACACCATTTTTCAGAATTGTACGGCCGTTATCTCTTCTCTTGTAAATAGGAAAGCCATTCTTGTCGACTGTGGTTCTGGGGTTGAATGGCTTTGGAAACTTTCGAATGCATGCACCATCTACCATGCACGGTGATTGAGGATTTGTTACACCGCAAGGACCATGGATCATTAACTCTGATACTGCAGCATGCAATATGGGGTTCTGCCGTTCGTCGGGTATCTCGGCCGAAATGATTCTATCTACGTTTGCCACCTCCGGGAACTTGTCATCTCGATGTAGAAAAAGTAGGATATGTGCATGCGGGAGTCCTCTCTTTTGGAATTCAACTGTATACACAACTGTGAACAATAGGAATTTAAAAATGGGTACAAATAGAAATAGTTTAATTAAAGAAGCGCAGGTAAAGTAACTTCGATTTTGAAAATGATATGAAATTAAAATACACACCAGCTCTAGTCCTCCCGAAGATTTCGCGAACTTTCAAGTCCTGAATTAACTCGTATAGCTTCACTTGGAAAATTCGCGATAAAATATCTGGACGATCTTCAGAGCGAAGACCCCTTCTACCCACAAAGCGGGTGACCTCTGGCCATTTAGGGTTGCAAGTAAAGGTAATGAACAGGTCTGGGTAGCCACACCACCTGCAAATAGCCATAGTGTCCAAATACTTTGACCTCATGAAAGCGTCCCCAGATGTGTAAGACGATGGTACAATGTAGCGACTACCGGTCGACGATGGCTCAACATTACCTTCTTCAACTGCGTCAACAACATTCTTGTATTTGTCAACCCTCAGCAAATCTTGGTTGAACCGTAAGAAGGATAATCTCTGGGACTCAACCATCATATATCCGTCAACGCAAATCTGCTGGAATAAGTTGCAAGCTTGTGACCATGTCGGGAACTCAATCTCCCATGGCCTGTCCTGAAACCGGAAGGCAAAAAACTCACGTAAAGTGAGGTCCTCGTGTGGTTTAAGGCTATTGCTTATACCAAGAGATGATTCACTGTGTGGAATATGTAGACGGAATCCATCCTCCCCATATGGAAGTAAGAGAGGATACTGTAGGGCAAGATAAGATGGATGCAACTCAGAAATACGCTGCAATTGTCCACATGATTTTTGAACAATGATGTCTCGATGTTCCATGTTAGGCCCTATATCACCTTCAACAACAGCAGCTACTTCCGAAGCAGTTGGACGGTTGTATGTTCTCCCATCGGTGCATCTTCGTGCAATTAGTCTAATACTGACATCACCATCTACATCGGACGACAATCTGTCCCTGGCCCTACGAAAGGTCTTTGCAAGAGGATTATGCTCATCAATCATTTCCTTCAATAACGACATAAGTTCCTCACTGAATCTACTACGTCCACCACCACTGCTTATACGAAAAGATTATGTGCAAAAGAATTAAACTTCACGCATACATAAATATAAGAAAACAAAGTCACAAAATGAGAACAAAGAAGGTACTTACGTTACGGCATTTATTCGGTTGCTAACCTCTTCCTCTGTATCGTAGATGTACAATTGGCAGAACTTTGGAATGGATCCATCAGGAGGCAGCAAACTGCCAATTCGATGAACATTCTGCCCTCCCATCCTAAATGTGTATGGACCCCGACCAAGGTTGACTGTTTTGTCGATAATGCCACCAGTAGACGACCAAGCGTACCCGCAGTTGTAGCCGCGAATATTGCTAATGAATACAGAACTAAGACGGTGTTGTCTTGTCAACAGTGACTTCAGCAATTCGGGTGGTTGACTTAGATATGGCAAGGTTACCTTCCCATCGGAGCAGCACAGGGAAAACCTTGGATTTGTCGTGCCTCTTCCTTTACCAATCCTTTCCTCATACCACATCTGGGCTCTACACATTTGACATTGATATTCTGGGTCACCAATATCCCAATAAACTGAACCTGTAACAGTAGATTGTGAAACTCAATTGGAACAATAAACGAATGTACAACTTTTATATGAATAGAATTTGAATAAACATATATAGAGCCGGACAGTTGGAGAAATAGGTAAGGAAAACCTGCACCAATATCTGGAACTCTAATAGTGGCATCAATAGCTGACCCTTCTTCTAATTGGTGTTGAGAATCGTCATCAATGAACGTACTGTTGGACAAAGGATTAACAGGTGCAACTGATGAAGAACTGGCTTCATCAAACTCGGAACATAAACTTTGTACTAAATCGGTAGTTAGCGAGGTAGCGGAATCGTCGCACTCTGTAAAATGTAAAGATATTACACACACACACAAATATATATACATATGAATGTTTTTTTTTTCGAGGGTAACAATCTTAGAAATATGTGGATGAAACAGTGAGAGTTACAACCAATGTAAGACATTTTAAAAGTTGAAAATGTTGTGGAAACACAAATAAAAATCATTGACAAAAATACACGAAATCACCTGTTTGTGTACAAAGAACTGAAGAGATGCGCCTTCTTTTTTTTTCTGCCGTGAGTACTTTTCTACGGGACCTTTTAAGCTTTGCAGCTTGTTGCGCCGGCGAAAGGACGACGGGTTCAAAGGAAATAACAGAGGGAGGGGGTGCACCAAAAGAGTTAGAAGTCGATGGGCATTGGGGTGACACACGACGACGGAGTGAGGCAGATCGTCGAATACGTTGGTGGGGTTGACTACCTAATTTAGTAATACGAAACATTAAAATATACTAAAAAGATAGATTCAGATAATTATATATATATAGAGAGAGAAGTTTGAGCATGTAAAGAAAGAAACGAATAAGAGATACCATTGGTAATATCTCTTAGAGGAGTACGGGCGCCTAACATAAGTTGTCGATTTGCTTCAATATCTTGATGAACCAACCTACTGCTTCCACCAACTGAATAATAATAATAATAATAATAACAAATTCATGAAGTGTTTAGTTATAGAGCAGACATCTCTCAATAGAAAATGAAATCATAAAACAAACAATGTTATAACATGGGAACAAATAGAGTTTACTAAATAGTGAAAAAGCTAATGTTAACGTACTTGTAATAACAATTAGGGAAAATTAAAACATATTGGAAAATAGCGATAACAATTTATACTTAAAGTGCAAGACAACTAAGGAAAGGGAGACACATTTTTTTATAATGGTACGTCAGAAATTGATGTACATGAGCAAACCCGGGTTGCAGAACAAATTATATGGTCATCTTGAAATTACAGGTGACAAAAATTGCAAGTAACATTAGCAAACAAAGTAAAGGGTCAAAGACAAAGGATAATACCAAATGAAAATAAAATAGGGAACCAAAATTGGCTAATGCAAAAGACTTGAGTACCACGTATAGACTCATCGGCATGTCGATGTATACACACGTATAAATAAATAAATAAATAAATAAATAAATATATATATATATATATATATATATATATATATATATATATATATATATGGGTGTCACAATAGAAAGTAGTAGACAAAAGAGGAGCTACCGTTGGTAATATCGGCTAGTGGAGTACGCGCGCCTAGCGCGAACTGCTCGTTCTCTTCAGTATTTTCGGTAACCAATCTGCTACTCTCACCAACTGAGTAATAGTAACAAAATACCGGATGAGGAGAATAAAAAGACAGACGTCAATCAATACAAACAGAAATAAAGTGTAAGGGACATAATCATATGCACAAATAAAAAATAGATAAACAAAACAAAAAAAACTTAGAGCGGAATACTTGTAGTAACAGTTAAGGAAAACACATGATGAGGATTTCAAGACAGTCTAATTAGGCCTAAAATCAAAGGCCCTATTCATATGTGTTCAAAATGGCTGAGCTAAACTAAATGGACTTGAAATGAAATGGACACAATTAAATAAATAAATAATTATAATATATACACAATTCAATTGAACACATGTATAATAGTAATTAATTACGAAACCAAAAAAAAAAGTATGAACAATAAAAATAAGCAGAATTTATAATCAATAATGATTAAAACAAATAAATTAGTATTATGTTTACTATTAAAAATATATGCAGCAAAAGGGACAAAATCAGTTCCAAGCCAGTAAACGAAGGTCAAATCTCTAACAAATCAGTGGGTTAATCCAAACCAAAATCCAAGACAGTGAAAACTAAAATTGTGTCAAACTAAAAGTCTTTGGACTCAATCATCTTATAAGGTTTAGAACCATCAAAACTTGAATTAAAAACAGTCCATATCCACTTAAACTTGAGTAACTTTTTATACTCCCATACATATTCTAAACCGTCCATCTAACTGCTAACCCTAACTGCAGGACCGTCAAATCATTTTTGGAAACCCGGACAAAATATTTTTGGGAGACCCTATACATAGATACATAGATACGGTCGTACGTAGTATTAAATAATAAAGATCTATATAGTCATATAGGTAGGTAGTTATCCAAATACTTGAGGATACCATTAAAAAAATTCATAAATAATGTCTGCAAAACATAAACTTATACTCCGTAATACGTATAATAGTGTTGTTTGGATGTAATTATGATATTTGTAGTCAACATTTATACTTTACCTTTTCTTTTTTTCATAGAAGATAATTACAAAGTACTCCGTACACATTAATGTAGCACTGATGAAAATTATATGGCGTAATTATAATAGAAATCTATATTAAATAAAGGTCATATAAATGTATGTTTATATTTTAGAACAAAAAATGTAAACATGGAAAATAATCTAAACTAACAAAGTTACAAAAGGGGGTCGAACCCCTGACCTTCAGGTACAGATAAATTTTTGTGGTTACTTGCAACCACTAAGCCAATATAAGATATTCAATGTTATTTGGTCCTTATTTAATTATATTCAAATGTATCCTTTGGGCCTAATGAACTTCGAAAATAATGGGCCTAATACCCTAATATGTAACCCTTGGTCCTTATTCAATTATACTGTCATATATAACCCTAATTTGTAACTCATTTAAATACCCTTTCCCCAAACCCATATGTAACCCTAATTTGTTATTTGGTGCTCACTGTCACTCCCTCCCTCAGTGTCACTACCTCACTCTCTCACTACCTCTCTTCATCTTCATTTTTTATTTTTTTCAATTTCTCACTCTCTCAGTGTCACTCCGAAGCAAAAAATGAGAGCACTCGATTTTGAAGCAAAAAATCCAAAGAAACTCATAACATTTCCGAACTCATTTCAAGATCTACAAAGATGATAACGAAAATGATGAGATTTCTTTATGTTTAATGTCGACATCCGCAGGCCAAGCGAGATAATTTTTGACCTATTCCTCGTTACTAATTTTTTTGTTTCTTTGTTCTGCAGATTCGAGATAATTAAATATTATTACATATTATTCGGATCTATTCATTTATTCATGGCATTTTCGAAGAAATGAAGGTTTATGTCGCCGTTTATTAAGCAGATCTATGCTTCTCTGCCAGTTTTCCGTATTTTTTCTGTACATGGCGATCAAAATGGGATGGTATATGAAAATTATAGTCAATATTGGAGGGTATTTGTGGTTTAATCTGTACGGATCTTGGGTTTATTCAATCTTCATTGTATTTGCGAAGTATTTTTCTCTAAAAGGTATAAAAATCGTCCACCTTTTCTTTTTAAATGTATATAAATTACATGCATGTTACAATATTTCTGTTATTTGACATATTTGAGCTCTGAAATATGAATTGACATATTATTACCATGTTTCATACATTTTAATCGTATATTTGATTTAGATCTGAAATTTCTCATTCTCATTTGCTATAAAAAGTGGTGTTAATTCATATTTTCACATGCTTTAGCAATATTTCGCACATATTTTACTGTTAATATTGTAGATCTGCAAAATTGTAATAATTCTAAACCCTCAAAAACGTCTGATTATTTTTTATACATTTTAGTCGTATTGATTGATATTGATTTGGGATTTCGCATCCTCATTTGGTAAAAAATAGAACTGTTAAATTCATTTTTTTGCGTTAGTTCACATATTTGTTTACTTAAATATTGTAGATCTAACATAATTAAAATTTTGCAGGAAGGTTTTTTTTGTAAGTTTATTTTTATAACACTTCTGACTGACTAATATTTTTTTTAATCATATCACTTTACATATTTGTTTACTTAAATATGGTAGATCTAAAACAATTAAAATTTCGCAGGAAGATTTTTTTTTAAGTTTAATCTTTTGACCGACTAATATTTATTTTAATCATAATATGAGGAAAATGCATAATCTAATCAATAAATATAAAAATTAGTTTAATAGTCTGACTAATTAAGATTAATTACCAAACTTGTAAATTAATGCTAATAATCTAGAATGTTCTATACCTAATCCTCAAAACTAATCATAGTCTGTCCCCCGTCTGGTCTGGGTCCGGTCTGGGTCGGGTCCGGTCCGGTCTGGGTCGGGCCCGGACCGGTCTGAGTCGGGCCCGGACCGGTCTGGGTCGGGCCCGGACCGGTCCGGGTCGGAAAAATAAGACGAACTTTTTAATCTTAAAAAATTAGTACTTCCTTCTTGATACATAGAAATTAAATATATGGCATGTAATTTTGAGTTATACAACACACTGCCTCAATGATTAGTTTGTCTTAAACATATGATAACAAATTAAATAAAATAACACATACCTTCTTTTCTGCCTTCCATTGTACCATCTCTGCTTTTTTCCTTCCTCTTTCTTGAAGAACTACCACTCTGCATTATTAAATCTTTGTTGAATATTTATTTTTTATAATTAAATGGAGGTAGTCGATTGAAAAGAAAGGCAATATGAGCTTTAGAATACTATTGTGATTTTAATTATGTTCAAATATGAGAATTGATATATATATATATAATGGTGATTGTGTAAAACATGTATATAACTGCTGTAAGTAGTTAATAATGTAGTGGATGTTTCTTATTCTTAACCTCCATGCCCTACAATAATATAGTTACTTGATTTAATGATAATTGAGTAATCTGTGAAAGTGTCTTTTGTCAAATTAATCAGTATGTTTCATTTGCCTTAATTTGTCCATGACACAAATTGATGAGCATTTATTAAATTGATCTATATTTTTAATTTGCCTGAAATTTGTTGGTTCAGAATTTATATAAATGGAATAATGAACTGAATAAAATAATGAAATAAATAAGATCATGATTACTGTAAATAAGATAACGGCTTATTTATTTTTTAATTTTGTACTTTGAATTTTTAAATGTTTATCAATGATTACGATTGATGTGAGAAGATCAACTAAAATAAGATCATGGGATAAAATTAACTAATCAAGTAAATTCACTAATTAAATACACAATAAAGGTAGTTCAAATTAATTGATGTTCGAACCGAACATTCAATTTTGAAAATATAAAATTGAAACTACAAATAAATTAGCCCATGTAGTACTAAGACACTAATTTGAACATTAGTTCTTCTGGTTTTTGAGTAATTTTGTTGCTGATTCCTGATCTTCAGCTTTTGAATTTGATTCACTTGACTCCCACATTGTTGCATGTAGTCTTTTCCTTTGGGGTTTGCTCACTGGTGTAGCATCCTGTAAAGTTAACCACATTAGTGCATTAAGATAAAAGCGAAAATCTAATTTACCTTTTGTGATTAATTAATTATAAATTGTTTTCTCACATTTTTATCTTCACTTGTGACCTCAGATGAAAGCGTTAATTCACTGCAGTGTTCCTGATTTTTAAAAACAATGCAACATTGTGTATAAATATACTGTTTTATTATTAATTTTTTTTAAAACTAAATAGGATAATAATAGGTTTGCCAAGTTACCTTTGCTAAGCACATTGTCCTCATCTTACGAATTTCTTCTTTGTTGTCACTTAGGTTTATCACCATGTAGCATCTACTATTCATCACAATATTAAAATGTCGACAAACATTTAAATCTATAATGAATTCTTTGTCTAATAGCGTCATCAAGGTAAGTGGGATCTCTTTTGTGGGAATAATTTTCTGTCGTCACATTAACAAAAATACAGGTGTTAGATATTTTAGATATTAGTTTTTTTTACAAATATTTAGTTATGCTCTTGTTTTACCTCCCTTAGCATTTCAAAGGAATCAAATGCATTAAATCCAGTTGCATCTTCAACTTGTCTGTTGTTCGCAATAATATTTATTTGAGAACCATTGTCATCCTCAACTAAAAAATTGACTTTGTAACTGAACATTCAAAAATAACGATATGACATCAGAATATTAGTATAAACCAATATTAAAATAAATTCAACATATATTAAGCTAATGTGACTGACATTATGTCTCTCTCTAAAGCCCCAACTCCATATTTAGGACAGATTTCCATTGTGCACGGAATTCGGGTGGGGGGAGACCACTTGGACTTGAATCCTATAAGTTGCTATAATTATAAGAATTGTACGCTCTATGTACAATTTATGTATTTATAAAAATGTCCTTACTTGTTCCTTTAGAAGATCCGATGCTGATTTTCCAAGTAGCTTTTGCATATCCTCGTCCCATATTATAAACTCCGCAAATTCGCAGTAGTCGTCTATCACCAGGAATTTTGCTTGGTACCTGAAATTGTTTGTTGTTTCTATGTTATAATGTAGAAGACTGTGAGTCTAGTTTGGGGCTTTTATTTAAAATTGCAAACCTCATGACAGGGTCCCTCATAGCTGTACCCTTAAGCGTGCAATGCTCTTTCTCACAGTACCACATACCGTTATCGCTCATGGTTATTTTAGACTTGCACCCTCGACACGAATTGTAGCACCATTCATTTGTGGTATCCATTTCGTAAAATGTTGCCAGTGTGACAAAGCATCCAGCCTAGGTAGGAGGAAGTAATAATTAATGTGATGGTAATATCCATAATAAACAAACTAATTGAAATGGATAATGTGTGGTACCTTTGAACTTCTCTTAATTTGTGAGAGCTTCATTGTTCTTGACCCGGTTAGTATAGATACAGGTTCATTGGAAATTGTAGGGGGGGCACGCAGCTTCCACCTGTCTTGTCCATTGGTAGGTGGATACCTGTGCGTGAAAATAGTTTGTTAGTGTTTTTTTTTTGCAGCAGGCAAGGTGAATAGGTAGATATATGATTATGATTTCTGAAATCTCACATCCTTTTGAATGATTCAACCTCTTCAATATCTGGTTCTGCTTCGATCTTTGATGCGTCCCGTGTAACAATACTAATTTCATCTAGTGACATAATAGGAAAACAAAATCAGATTTAATAATAGTGATAAGTAAAATTGAAATCAGATCTAATGTGTATTTGACCATCTTAAGTAGACGAAAAATTTATTGAAAATTATTGGAGAAATTGTACCTTTCCACTCATTTATCTTGACATGCCTCATTACTAACACTGGTCTTGGCTTGTCTATCCAATCATTGACAATGGTAATTATATTCGATATAAATTCCCCAAATATTGAACATGATAATTGTTCATTCCTGTGATAGTATAAATGGTTTTTATAAAATTATTTTCTTGAATAAGCTGTGCCTTGTACTGTAGTTGAAAGAAATGTACTTACTGGGAATTTTCGAGAATTATTGTTGTCCAATTGAATCCTTTTGATGACGTTCGGATTGGATGATATTCAATAAATTTGCCAATGACATCTGCAATAGAATTATATCTCAGAAAATGAAAGCAATATGTGTAAAACGTAAATCGATTTCAATTACGTACCGAAGTATAAATTTGATGGAACATTCGAGGAGGTTGAGAATTTGGATATTGTATAAATGTTGCCCTCTTTGAAACCGTTGAAAGATGCCACCAATTTCTTCTTTATTGATGCTTGGATTGTGGACCCCTGGAAGAATGTTACGTAATTGTTATGTTTTCAATAACATGAACATCTATTGAAGTGTTTAAAAACACGATTAATAAGTTAAGTAGGAATAGAAAAAATCATACAGAAGCATCTACTAAGATCATTTCGACTCCAAATATCATTTGATTTTTTGTTGTATGTTGATCGGCTTCTCTGTCTGGTCGCTTTGCCTTCCGTTCCCACTTGCGCATCACCCTTGCAGTAATCGACACAGCATTTATCCTTTCAGTAATTTCAGAAATTGGCTTGTGTTGAAATTGAAAAGCCATGATAATGTATATTTAGAGTTGGATGGATTGTGAAAAAGTGAAATTAGAATGTAAATCTCTTATTTAATGAGAATGAAAGTGTACTGTAACTTTCCCACTAATATTTTAACTTCTGCAGTTAGAGAAGTTGAATGAGAGTGGGGTTCAAAAGGTGGGAAGTTAGTTAACTGCTGGTTTTTTAAATGCATCCAACCAACACATAGACACGTCATGTCCAAGTAAGCGCCACATGGGAATGCTGATGTGGGTTAATGAGAAGCCTCTAAATGTTTCAGCATTAATATATAAAAGATTATTTGACGGGTCAATATTTTGACTTTAACTTGTCTCGTATCCGACGTGGCGTATTGACAAATTTTATGTGTCTACAAATTGCCCCCTCGAGACTTGATCATGTACACGATTTGAGTGTTTAAGCGTGATCGGGTCTCAATTTCTGATACCTCGACTTCAAGGAAGGACAATCTCTAGCAATGTTAAATGTGAACACGTCTCACATGAATGCTTCGTTTGAATCTCTAGCATTTGAAGCTTGTCTTCATTTCTTTTCATTTAAAACAAGTCATGAGTTCTTTTCATTTAAGAAACCGTATGTTTTTTTTTATTGAGTTGTTCAAAGAATCCTGGATAAACTTGGACTCTTATCTCTTTGTTATCTTCTTTGAAGATTTCCACTGCAATACAAGGCTTCAATTTGTTGATTTTGAGTAGTTGCCTTCGAATAGGAAGCATGGCATCCTACATCTACTCAATCTCTTGGGTATCTGTATAAATACATAGGCCAGCTAATGTTATTGACCGCATATTCCTACACAAAGCTACTTGTCAGTTCAATCAGTAGCAGGGCACGTCCATGGTAGCGAACCTTCACCAGCAAATCCAAGTCCTATCTCACCCATGTGACGGAGAAGTAACGTCAGGATCTGAGTGCAGTTCAATCCCAGTGACCAGCCCATGTCACAAGTGCATCATGATCGTCCATTTTCCGTGGCCAGTCCGAGAGACGAAGCAGCTGCTGTGCCGAGTATATCGACGGATCACCATGAACGACGAGTTGCAACTTTAATTTCACTCTGTTTTTTTTTGTAGGAGATGGAAAGGGGAGAAAAACGGAAGTTGATAGCGGCGCCTACAAGATCGTTGATAATGAAGGACTGAAAGTTGGTCCAATCAACGGAAAATTCCTGAAACGCTACTATGCGTAAAAAGACAAATCTTCGTCTTCGATGAGCTCCTAAGCACGAGCCTAAAATGCCTCTAAAACAAAAAAAAACCACAAAAAAAAAAATCACCCTACGAACTATGTTGGCTTGATCCCGTAGAGTTTTGATACTTTACGGGTACGTAGGCAGCTTGAGTAAAACACTTTTACTTAGGTGCGGCCAAATATCCAAAACAAAACCAACCAAACTCTACCGAACTACGTTGGCTTGATCTCGTAAAATGAATTTATTCATATTTTACGGGTACGTAGGCAGTAAAACATTGACTTCGGTCCAGCCACACCAAAAAAAAATCAATCACATTCTTGATAATAATAGTAAAAAAGGGTCAAAAGCAGATTCAGTTTATTATTATCCATGATTAAAAGGGTTGCAGAAGATGCAGACGATACTAATTACGGACACCACCTAAAATTTCTCAAAACTTTCTTTGTCGCAATGAAAGTAGTCTCCATAGCTTGAATCTTTTCAGCTCCTCGCTTCGCGGCTCCTAGGCTGACTTCCATTGAAGAATGCTCTTGACTAATCGAGTTCACCATTGAGTCCTTGTTAAAGACTTTTTGCATCTTCAACAGAAATAACCAATTGTCGATCTTCCTCATCTAATTTTGCTAGCTCCATGTGAAGCTTCTCCTTCTTTAAGAGAATGTCTTTTTCGGCGTTTCTCAAAAATCTCGATGTCATTTTTCACCTGATCTCTTGAATGAGCCGCGGTCGACAATCGTTCTTCAATAGTCATGAATTCCTTTTCAAGCTCTAGAGGAGTTGCGCAGTTCGCCATAAATTCTCCCGTTAAGGATTGAAGTTCTGTTGCGGCACTTAGATAATTCTTCACACAGAGTTGTAGGGCCGAAGGGTCGACGTTTTTAGATTTGAAGTACTCGAACATCGCTTCACTTTCTTTCTCGCACGACGAAATTGTTGGTTGATGGCAAGGAGTAGTGTTTGTTTTTCTCTTCTTTTTGTTATCCCACATTGGTGAGGGAAGGAACTTGTTTGCTCCTTATAAGGCTTTCTCTTCCTTTGGTCTTCAAGTTGTGAGATAGTGGGCCTTTTATGGTGAGTGTTGTGGGTTGGGCTTGTACAACACACACGCGCGCGCGCGTGTGCCCGGCCCGGCTCGGTCTCGGGCTCGGGTTTGGGTGGAGCACCTGCGGTGCGGGCTGTGCCCGACTTTTACACCTTTTTGGGCCTTGGGTTCTTGTGTGTGTATGTGTCTACATTCAGTATGTCCAGGTTCAGTTTTGGTGGGAGGAGCAGTGTGTGTCCAGGTTCAGTATTTGGTGGGAGGATTATTCTGGCCATTAATAGGGTGATTACGTTTATGGCCTGCCTTTTTTGAATCGATCTGCAGGCTCCTCTTACCTATATATACCTGCTGCTCCTCACTCCAGAAAACACACAAAAAATCTACTGCTCTTCTCTCACACTTCTATTTTCCTCTCTTTATTCTGGGTTTGTTCTTTGTCGTTCCAAGTTCACAATCTCGAGTGGTCGAATTCTGTGAACTGCAGTGTTAACCTTGGGAAACTACCGGCTTTGTAGACGATAACCACCTCTGTCGTGCCGATATAGTTTTCAAGGCAGTGGTCTCCTTACCACGGCGCTGCACCGTCCGTTTCGTTGCCTGTCGGATTGTTGCCTTCGGTTACTGTCGCTGCTGCTGCTGTCTTTCGGTCTACTGCTGCATCTGCTACTTTCGGTTTTTCCTTACCCTCTGCTCTCTGTTGTCTCGGTTCTGTTGTTCTTTCAGGTTTTATTGTTGTTTCTCGATACCAACAATGTCAGCCACAGAAGAGCTCAACAGCTTCTCCACTAAAATATTTGCCAAGGAGGAAAAAAGTTGTCGTTCACCTTGGAGAATAGCATTCTGGGCACTGGCGGAAGGTGCTTGCTCTGAAAGAGCCTTCTCGTCAGGAATAAGCTTATGTGCAGCAATAGTCAGGTTCGCAGCATCCGCGGCATCAAAGATGTTATTAATCATTGTCCGGTCTATCGGATCCTCCTCATCCAAAACAATCTGACAAGATGACAAATCGTCCATGGTATCAACTCCAGGCATCGAACCCTGCAAAAAAGAAAATTTAAGTCAATAATGATCAAATATTCCGAAGGAGAAATTCGATAAACTTCTAAATTTACCCCATCGAGAAAATCGTCAGCCTCGGTAACACCATCAAAAATGTGAATGATGCTAGGTTCTTCTGGTTTGTCTTCAGGTGGGAGAACGTCCGATTTAACATTCTTCACTAAAGGAGCTTCCTTCTCAGTAGAAGAAGGAGAAGAAGCTTGCTGCACCTTCTTAGAGCGCTTTGAGCCATTAGCTTCAACATCTTTTGGACGGCGGCTGCACCTTCTCTGCGGACAACGATGATCGTTTCTTTGTCGAAGCTCGTGAGTTTGACGTCACCTTCAATGTTTGTTTGGACGATGGTAAAACTTTAGCCACATGCGCGGGAACTGAACGTTGGGAGAGCTTTAGCTTCAAGGACTGCTTTTGCTGATTGTCTGCAATCTTTTGGGAATTTGCGGGCGCACGCTGACCCGCCAAGCCTTGTACCACCATGTCTCGACTTTCCTTTTAGACTCGTTCAAAGACACCAGTGAATATAGATTCTTCAACCAAATGAGATAAGGAGTAATTCGAGTCTCAATTTTTGGGTCGCGCCTTGAGATGGTAAATTTAGAGTCGGTCATTAAGCGAATGGAAGACTCAAAAAGCTGATAAATTTTTTCACGACTGCCTGCACGAAAGTTAAGACCAAGCTCCTTTGGCACACTTTGATAAAAACCAAATTGTCTCCCGAAACGGTGAGAATTGTATGGTTCGATAATATGATTATTGTCATGCCTTAAAGTTAAGAAGCTAGACCGAGACGCTATAAGGAAGTCTGTGGCTCGACGAACATTAAGACCATCGTCTTTAAGTATTTCATCTGAAGACGAACCAGGGGAAGTACATTGCCATGAAATATGGACGCCGAGCCAAATTTGTTGTTTTGCATCATTAAAACGGGCAGGTATGACAGCATCTAGGCCCTGAAAATCGATCATAGCGGCTCCTTCAGGAAATGAATGATTAGAAAGTCTATGCAAATGATAATATTTTGCAAGCCACGCATAAACATAATGCGCAGCCAAATATCCATAGTTCTTTCCTGGTGATGCCGACGTAGAAATATCGTCAAGACCTCGGTAAATGCTCGCCAGGACGGGAATAGCCAGCGAAACTCCTGTCTCATTCGCCAAAAGTGAAGAAACCTTGAAAACGCTGACTCGTATACGACCAAGGTCATGAACAGGAAGGACGAAGGCGCACAACCAACAAGAAATGAAGGCAGCAAGATAAGTCTGGCGTCTCTCCTTCTCAGGAACATTTAAGTCGATAAAGAAGTCGTGGGTGGTGTCATTCCATTGAGAAGGCTCTCCATAAGAAGAAAGTTCTCGCCGAAGAGTCGGGAAATGTGCCTTTTTCCCTGAACTATTGGAGGAATGAAAGTATTTAGATTCGCCCTTAAACCAAAAATGACACCAATCTCCGAATGATACATGGTCCTTTTTTGTTAGACGTAGAGATCTTATGAAATGCCACGGACAAATATTTACAGCTTGGGGGCAAGTGAGTTTCACCACTGTTCTTGTCTACACAAAGCAATTCTTCCACGCAACGACGGGATTACTTCGTTGTAAAGAAGGCCAGTTATGGGTAACCCGGCGAGAGACCGAACGTCCCAAAGACTAATAGAAGCTTCACCCGCAGCCGTCAACAACGTATTTGTCGTCGGGCACCAAAGGTCGCAAAAAGACTCCGTTAAAGGATCACTACCCTTGTAGAGAAAAAGTGAAGCGTAAACCGCTTCAAGAAGATGGACATGTCTGAGTGTGCTACGAAACTCACGCAAAATATTTTCTAACCACTCCCAATATTGTGGGATATAAGAAAATTCAAAACCAAATCGAAAGGTTGAGTTACGTTGAATTTCTCCCTTGGAAAAGCGCGAGTGTAGCACGGAAAAGGACGGGACAACGTTACTGTCGCATTGATGTGAGGAACGAAGCACTGGTTCGACATCCTCTACTTCATGCCACCAACAATCCAAGTTTGGGAGATATACCATTGTCATTGGTATCCAGGTCTCGACAAAGGAACCCGTCATAGGAGGCAGAACAATGTGTTTGATTCCACTGTCAACTTTGCTCTTCTCATCGTCGACGGTCACCAAATACGCCTTGTCGTTCTTCGTAGATTCGTCCGACTTGAAGTACACCATCTCGTATATCCTACAAATGAAGACAGAAACGATAAAAATACAACATTCCAAATCGTTTCATGACAAATTAAAGAAAATCCAGATATGAAAAGAAGAGTAATATATATATATATATATATATATATATATATAGAGGGGAGATCAAGGGAGTTAGCAACTCTTGGAGAGTTGCTTAGTGTTGATCCCCTACATCCATTCATCCTAATATGGATGGTGGATGGATGGGGTTCAATTATTAAAAAAAAGGAAACAATGAACTGACATAGCAGCAGTGGAGAGAGGGAAACATCCCCTCACCCAAATCAATCCCTACATTACTTCCCTCATACACTTCCCAATCCCCTCATTTTCAATTCATTTCTCAACTCAATTCATCTTTCTCTAACAAAACTCCAACAAATAATCACCATTAATAACTCCGACCACACCATTAATAACTCCGACCATACTCCGTCAACTACTCCGACCATACTCCGTCAACTACTCCGACCATACTGCGTTTTTAACCCAACATACTCCGTCAGTAACTTCGATCATCATACGAAGGTATCTTCATCTTCATCTTCATCTTCATGCTTCTTTTTCTTCATCATCTTCATATTCATATTCATATTCATCTTCATCTTCATCTTCATCTTCATCTTCATCTTCATGCTTCTTTTTCTTCATCATCTTCATATTCATCTTCATATCATCATCTTTATTTTTCATATCTTTTTTTTTTGTATTTATAAAATTAATTATCTTTATTATCCACAAAAAAAAGAACAACTTCATCTTTAACATGAAATTTGAAGATGAAGTTGTTCTTTTTTTGTAGGATGAATGAATGTTGAAGATGAAGATTGTGGACATGACATAGGTCCACCCCGACGCGGCCACGCGCGGGTTTGGGGAGGCGAATGAATCTCCATGAGATGGTCAAATGGAAATTTAAATCGAAGTCGGAGTCGCCACCGAATTTTATGGTTATTCGGAACCGTTCGAGCCCACTCTATGTCGTAGTGGGCCGTGTACAAAATACGGCCCATTTCCGATGTCAGAGTTTATTGGGCTCGTCCCTTTGCATATCGATATAGATGCCGACTGGAGCGGTTAATCGTATATTGAATGACTCTCGTTGCCAATGGTTTCGGACATCCGGAAACCACGGTTCTGAGTAAGGGGTGAGGGTACGTGTTGGGAAGCTCACTAAGAACACCCAACCCCGCCCGCACATTAGCGGCCTCTACTAGGATATCGAATGACGTTTTAATGCGCGCGTTAGTAATACGATGAATGATATGCAAACATTGTTTTCCTAAGCATGTGAGAAATTGAATGGGTTGCTAAGTGGTTTAATGCATGCAAAATTAATTGATGTCAAAGTCAAATTTAACATGTGAGATTCGTTTTAGTGTAATAAAACAAATGAAATAAAAGATGAATTTGCTACAAAACAAACAAACGAGTTAGTATCGATTTGTAAATAATAATAGCAAAAATAAATAAACGAAATCGAGAAAATAAATATTAATCGAAATCTGAAAAATATTGTTGAAAAGAACGTTGTTTTGTATAAAAAAGGAAGTTCGAAAAATAATAAAAAGGACGGAAAAGGCCGCGGCATGACAGCCGGCCGCGCGACTCGCCCGGGATGCCGGCGGGTCGCGTGGTGACCTGTTTTGGTGCCGGTTTTCGAAAAAGTCGATGTTCGTATTAAATCGCGTATGAATATTGCATGATTCGTACTCGACTTAATATTTTCGATATTCGTTATATTCGATAGTTGACTACGAAATCAATATCAAATACTTGGAATAGTTTTAGAAAAGATGTAAATTTTAGAAATCGATCGAAGAATAAATAATTAAACGAACGAAAAAGTTAAAAAAACAGTCCGGGTTTCAGGCTCGTGCGCGAGTCGCTCGGGCGTGGCGCGACTCGCGTACGGGTCTGTCCGGTTTTTATTTTTTGTTCGAAAATTGTTATTTTGATGAATCGCGTACAAATTATGAATTAACTTGTATTCGATCCATATTTTCAATATTCGTCGTATCCGATATTCGATTATGAAATCGATATCGGATGTTTAGAATGAATAAAAAAAGTTTTGTAAAATAGTTTGTTTTGAACGAGAAAAGAAAAGAATTTTTAACGAGGAAAAGATGTAACGATTTTTAGCATCGTCGAAGTATTAATATAATTCTTTTCGATACGATATTCGATTATAGAAAAATCGATATCGTATGTTTAAGAATATTCGTTATGAAAATAGTTTTTCGTTAATAACGATATTAGGAAAATAAAAAAACGACTCTAGACCCGTAACGAAAACGGACGAAGAGGAGAAAAGGAGAGAAAGGAAGAAATCGGGTTTGATTACACCCTCAACCTACATGCTTTTGTTGACTCGGATCGGGACTCGTCGAAATGTGGCTAGGCACGGGAGCGTCGAGTTTTGGTTCGGCTAGGAGGTCGGTTCGGATGGGTGAAGGTTTCGGGTATGGGGCCGGTTTTCCTTCGGTTTTTTGGACGTAATATCGGTTTCTCGATGCTAAAGAATTATGTGTGTGTCGGGATGATAAAGAATTGATGTCGGGGATTGTATCTTTTCGGTATAATGGGTGTGTATCGTTAATCAAAATTCTGTTTTTTGTGTTGGATGCAAGGGGCTATTTATAGGAAATTCCCGACCTTGACTTAGGAGAGTTTGACTACCGCTTAGGATAGGGAACATAGGAATTTGAGGGAAATAAGGATTCCGCTTTCTTGTGGAGAAAGAAAGGGAAACCGGCTGGTTTTGGGCTGTTCCGGTCGAGTGTTTTACACTCGGTCGGATGCTCGAATCGGTTTTTGAATAGGACTCCTGTTTGAGCTAGAATTACCGCTTGAGTAAGAAGCTGAGGAGAACGAGAATTCCGTTTTCTTGTGAGGGAAGAAAAGAGGAAATGCCGGCTGACTTGTGTACTTGGCCGAGTGGTTGCACTCGGTTGAGTGTTTGAGTCGGTTCTCGGATAGGATTCCTACTCGGGATCGAATTCTACCTTAAACGGAATTGTTTATTATTTTTTGTATGGCTGTTTTTGTAGAGTTGGAGTCCGAATAGGACGCGTGAGGTGTCACGGTCAGCCTACGAGTTTCGGGAAATATCTTTGACCGGGTTTTGACTCGGTCGCTAAAAGACGGTTTTACCCCTGGTGACGGATTCGACCCAAATTAGTGTTATTTGACTCGAAACGACCCACTGGGCCTGAATTTGAGGTTGGTTTTGTGAAATTTGTACTCCGTAAAATGCCTAGGCCAAATGTCATTGATTTCGAGCCCATTTCCGAGTACGTTTAAAGCACGTTAGCGTCCGATCATCATCGGGTGTTTGTCGGAAACTACTATAGACACCTGGCGGTCAAAATGTGGGTGTCTACAGAGCCCCCACTCTGACTGAGGCTTGGACAGGGCAAAAGTCAAAGTAGCCACCAGGTCAATCAAGGATTAAAACCTGGCAGCTTCCGATCGGGTCGTTTAAGGTCCATTAGACCTGCGTGGAGGGCCCGCCGGCCATGGGCTAGAAATGTACCTGAATTGATGATAACTCCGTGGGGAATTCGTCGCATGAGACTTAAAATGGGCCTGTATGTGGGCTCATCTTGTTGAATGTCGCTGGGGAGTTATGCAAATTGCATGGTCCTGCTTGAGTCGTCCTGTACATATTTATGCAAAGCTGCAAAATTTTGCATGTAACATTTGTAGGAAAAATGACTCGTGCTGGGGAATAAAATTTTTGAGAAAATGTTTGAATTTTTTGAGTTTGCAAAAGCCTTTGAAAAATTAGGGAATTTTTATTTTGACTTTGAAAAGGAATAGGAATGCTCGGAATGACTTAGCTAAGCCTTAGGACAATGGCTTGTATGCTAAATACTCTAGGATTGGGAATCCTAAGGTGAGGAGGAGAACTTATATTTTATACTATAAATACCCCTTCTTGCTTCATAGATTTATCATAATTCCATAACTCCTCAATTCCTCAAAGAAAAGAATAAGCCCTGAAAAATTCATTCTTTCTTTTAGCAAATCCAATATGGGAATCGATCGATTAGTCGGAATGCTGCACGAGTGGTCCAAATATTTTAGGGATGCCGATAGGGCTATCCTAAATCAGAATGGCGTTACCCAATTGTCCGTGATCCGTCAGATGCAAGTAGACTGCCACTTCTTGGATGCTTGCCTATCCTATTGGGATGATACCTATCATATATTTGGTTTTCCTCGGGGAGAGATTTGCCCTATTCCTGAGGAAATTGCTGCTGCAGGAGGATGGAATCCTATACTTCGCCCTGCTATCTCTTTTTCAGTTTCTGACCCAAGGAGGAAGTTAAGGGAATTTTTAGGGCTTTCCCATATGGAGGTATCCCGTATGCTAGAAGGAGATATCGTTTCCCTGATCGACCTGGCTGAAAAATTCATGAATCCAGATGATGTCCGGATTAGACCGGTTCATAGCCGTAGGGCTTTCACCTTTTGTATGCTCCATGTTTATGCTTTCGAAGGGCATATGGACTTGTTATCTTGCATGGGCCATGTCAGACTTTTCACCGTGGCTGACCTGATGGAGACGGAGCATAGCCCGGCTTGGCTAATTACAGGGGAGATTATCCAGGGTTTGGATAATCGTAAGAGGGATCCGTCAATCCGGCTGACTGGGAGTACCCGGCTTCTGCAGGTATGCCCTTTTTGATTTTTCGAATTTCCGGTTTTTTCCATCTTTCCGGTTTTGCACAGTTTTTCCCGATTTTCCGGCTTCTGCGGTCTTCTCGGTTTTCACGGCTTTTCACTTTTTTTTTTTTTTTTTTTAACGTGATTTTGACGATTTTGATTTTTTCGGATTTTTTCAGCTGTGGCTGTTCGAGAGGTTATCGATCTTGGATCCTCCCCTAAATGTGAGCCGATATCAACCCAGGCAAGTTATGTCAAGGAGACGAGCTATTGCCTTTTCTCGCTTCAATACCCAACAATATTGGGATGAGGTGCTATCTTTCCACGGAGGCTTATTGATCCGTTGGGCCGTGCCATGGTGGCCAATTTACCTCTGGACTGGTCTAGAATCTCGAGATAGAGCTAGATATCAGGTAATCCTATCTTTTAGGCAAACAATTCACCTCTTTCCCGATCGCATACTTAGGCAATATGGTCGGGCACAAAGAATCCCAGAAATTGAGGCCGTTGTGGGTGAATCTACTCAGCTGACGGATGTAATGTGTGACACCTGGATGCAAAGGTGGTATACACGAGCTACTTGGCCTGTTCTCAAAAATTCTCATTCGATCTGGGTAACCGATTCTTATGTAAGATGGACCCGGGCTGATTCAGCTAAGACCCGGGCTGCCCTGAAAATTGACGAGGCCTATGACCTGTTACGTCGAGAGCATGCTAAGGACAATAGGAGCTTCTTTACTGAGGGAGCTACTTCGACAGGTCAGAAAAGAAAATCTAGGACTCAGACTGAAGGGTCCAGTAATAAGGGTGCACGGGGGAAGGTGAGCCCCCAGACGGACTTAGAAAGGAGACTAGGGCCAAAACTGGCTGCTAAGGACCGACTTGGTCCTCGAGACAGGCTTCCCGAGCCGGTTAGGGCTCGACTTGGGCCGGTGCAAAGGATGGAAAACCCAAAATCGAAGAAACGGGTTCGAGCAAAGGAAGTTCCCCTTGTGATTAGGGAACGTTCGCCCCCGCCCCGTCGGCCTCGGGCTCCGCGTGACCCAAAAGATAAGGGGAAAGGCAAAATGTACGAGTAGTCTCCTAAATTTATTATTTAAGTATTACTACTATTTTTGTGGTGTGATTTTGTTGCTTTTTTTTTTGATGTATTTTTGAAATAATAAAAAGACATACTAGTGAATACCGTTCCCGTCTTTTCGTTATTGCATTGGTTGTACCCTTTTGAGGGGTTGCCTACGTATCCAAAATTAATGGAATCAAACCTTCCGTAGTTCAGAAGTACTTTTGCAATTTTTGAAATACATCAAGATTATTAATTCAAGATGTGCAACGGTAGGATAAATGATCCTAACTTATTGACTTGCTTAAAATTTTGAAAATTCATAAAAAGACATTTTATAAATTTTGCAAATGACATTGAGATAGGGTTTATGGGTAGTAACGCTTCAGTTGGTCCAAGTTTGTTGGATTGACGAACTCGTTCCCGTCCAAGTCAGTTAGCATTACCGCCCCTCCTGAAAGAATCTTCTTCACTAAATATGGCCCAACCCAATTAGGTTTGAATTTTCCCCTTGGGTCAACTGGTAGCAAAGCTCGAACAGATTTTAGGACTAGATATTCCTGGGCCTAACCCTTTTGTTAAAAGCCCGTTGGATCCTTTTCTGATATATCTGAATATTATTCAGAGCCCGGGATCGCCGTTCGTCTAAGAGGATTAGCGAGTCATATCGGGCTTGGACCCAGTCCGCCTCAGGTACCTGACTTTCGAGCAGAATCCTAAGGGATGGTACTTCTAGTTCGACCGGCTGGACTGCTTCCATTCCATATGTTAGATAGTATGGAGTTGCTCCAGTTGCAGTTCGAATTGATGTTCGATATCCCCATAAGGCAAAGGGTATCTTGTCGGGCCAGTCCCGGTAATTCTCAGCCATCTTTTTAAGAATGGTGACAATTGTTTTATTGGCTGCCTCTACCGCTCCATTTGTCTGAGGACGGTAAGGTGACGATGTATGCCTTTGGATCTTGTACTTTTCCAGCAAAGTGGCAGTTTCAGCTTGGAAATGGGTCCCGTGATCGCTGATGAACTCGTGTGGAATCCCATATCGACATATAATTTTGTTTTGGATGAACTTAGCCACCTGTTTGGCATTCAAGATCCGGTATGATTCGGCTTCGACCCATTTAGTGAAATAGTCGATAGCCACTAGGATGAAGCAGTGACCTCCTGTCCCGGAAGGGTTCACTTTCCCGATTATATCAATTCCCCATGTTGAGAATGGCCATGGCGATGTCATTGTATATAGTAGGGATGAAGGCATATGCTGAACGTTAGCGAAAATCTGACAGTTATGACAGTGTTTAACATACATCTGACAGTCAGTTTCCATGCTATTCCAATAGTAACCGAGTCTTGCGATTTTTCGGGCCAACATATGGGCATTCATGTGTGGTCCGTTTTCGCCATCGTGCACCTCGGCCATAACTCTTTCGGCTCGAGTTTTGTCAATGCATAGAAGTAAAGCCCCCTGTGCTGTCTTCTTATATAGATGTCCATCGTCTGTGCGGATGAACTGGGTTGCCCATCTTCGTAGAGCTTTCTTGGCCCGGTTTTCAGCTCCCGGAGGATATTCCCCTGACGTCAAGTAGGTTAGAATAGCCTGGTACCAAGGTTCTGGATCAGTTATTTCAATATCTGAGATAGCGTGGATGTATGCCGGCTCAGACCGTCTTTCGACGCAAATAGGCATGCAGGTTAGATGTGCTGGGATATTCAGTAAAGATGCTAATTTTGAGAGAGCATCTGCAAACTGGTTTTCTTCCCGAGGCAGATAAATGTACTCCACTTTTTGGAATTGTTTTTCGAGAACCCTTACTCGTGCTTGGTAAGCCACGAGATTCGCGTTTCGAGTCTTCCATTTTTGTAGGGTTTGATTTATGACTAACGATGAGTCACCGTGGACCCGGAGGTTTGTTACTCCTAAATCAGCGGCGGCTTGCAGTCCGTGAATGCATGCTTCGTACTCGGCTGCGTTGTTAGTCACGTCAAAATCTAGCTTGATGGATAACGGGGTGTGTTCCCCTTGTGGTGAGATTAGCAAGATCCTGACACCAAATCCTCGGAAGTTGGACGCTCCGTCGAAATACAGATCCCATGTGTCGGTGTCGGTATGGAATATGTCTTCATCTGGGAAGGCCCAAGTATCGGTGTGTTCTTCCTTGGATACCGGGCTACCGGCGAGGAATTCCGCTACTACCCGGCCTTTGATGGCTTTTAAAGGTACGAACTTGAGGTTGAACTCAGCTAGCATTAAAGTCCATCTGGATATACGGCCGTTGAGGATGGGCTTTTCGAAAAGATACTTGATTGGATCCATTTTGGATAGCACGTGTACCTCGTGACTAAGCATGTAGTGTCGGAGCTTTTTAGTGGCCCATACTAATGCTAGACACGTCTTCTCGAGCATTGTATACTTGCATTCGTATTCTAAGAACTTTTTACTGATGTAGTAAATAGCCCGTTCTTCGGAATCGACCGTCTGGGCTAGCATAGCGCCCATGGCCGTCTCGGTCGTTGTTAAGTATACTGACAGAGGCAAACCATGCTGAGGTGGCATTAACACTGGTGGAGAGGATAGAATCTCCTTGATCTTGTCGAAAGCCATTTGACATTTGTCGTCCCATAGTGTTCGTTCTCCTATCTTCAATTTCTTGAAAATGGGCTCACATACCATGGTTAGCTTTGAAATGAACCGGCTTATATATTGGACTTTCCCGAGAAACCCTCTTATCTCCTTTTCGGTTTTAGGCGGTTGCATCTCGGTTATGGCCTTGATCTTTGCTGGGTCAACTTCAATGCCACGTTGGCCGACAATGTGGCCCAGTAGTTTGCCTGATGTTACCCCGAAACTGCATTTTTGAGGGTTTAACCTCATGTTGTACTTGCGTAGTTGGGTGAAGAACTTCCTTAGGGCTGCAATGTGCCCGTTTCGGTCCTTTGACTTAACGATCATGTCGTCGACGTAGACCTCTACCTCCTTATGCATCATGTCATGCAATAAAGTGGTGGCGGTCCATTCATAAGTTGCACCAGCGTTAATAAGCCCAAATGGCATTACGGTATAGCAGTAAGTCCCTCAAGGTGTGATGAAGGTGGTCTTACTCATGTCTTCTTCCGCCATTTTGATCTGATTATATCCGGCATACCCGTCCATGAATGATAGAAGGGCATGATCGGTCGTGTTATCCACCAGTATGTTGATGTGTGGCAACGGAAAATCGTCTTTTGGGCTGGCCTTATTAAGGTCCCGAAAATCTACACATACTCGGACTTTGCCATCCTTTTTGGGTACTGGTACTATGTTTGCAACCCAGTCTGGATATTCAGACACTTGGATAAAGCCCGCTTTGAATTGTTTATCAACTTCTTCTTTGACTTTGAGAGACCATTCGGGCCTCATTCTTCGGAGTTTCTGTTTTACCGGCTTGTACCCGTCTTTGATGGGTATTCGGTGTTCAGCTATCTCCCGGTCTATTCCCGGCATGTCTTTGTAGGACCATGCAAAGACGTCTTTGAATTCCTGGAGGAGGTCCGTGAATTGTTGTCTCTCCTCGGGATCTAAAGATAGGCCCAACCTAAGCATCTGAGGTTCTAAAGGGGTTCCTACGTTGATGGAATCGGTTTCTTCGATTACCGAATCTCGGGATTCCCTTTGCTCAAGTTGCTCGATTAGATGCCGAGGCAATGGTACCTATTCGTCGGGTTTCTCAATGTCATTGCAAGTAAGATTTTTGAAAACATTTTGAAAATAAGCCAAGTCGTAAGCAGAACGGTTATCGTTATTATTGATAGTAAATTTTGAAAAGAGCTCGAAGAGAGCTGCCATTTGATCGTTGGTCAGAGGCGGGATAGGGAGAGCCCTCGGGACAGACTCCGGGGCTCCCGATGGTGAGGCTAAAGAAGGGAGAGGGGTTACAGACTCGATCCTAGTACTGGACCCTCAAGACTTTGACTCAGACTCAGACTCCGACTCAGACTCTGACTCGGACTCGGACTCGGACTCAGATTCAGACTCGATAGCATGCATATCTCCTTCCCCAGTAGTTAGCTTGTAGACTCGACCCTGACTGTCGGTCCACTTGGTTGTCTTCCTCCAAGCTCTCTTCCCAGTGTTGGCATCAACTTCCGAGATCAGCTTAGTTGGATCAAACCTGCTGCTGCGAAGGATCAAGCTGACTAGCTCTTGCTTAGGGGTCGGGATGACCTTGTCTTCCCCGAAGAGTAGTCCCAGAATGGGCTCAGTATTGCTTGGGCCCTCCTTTGATTCGGCCTGGATAAGGGCGAATATGTCGTCTGGAATGAAATTGCATTCTCGAGCCAGTTTGGTCCCGGGATATGAGATGGTGGGCCGATAGAGGCCCGTTTGAACAGTTTCGAATACCGGGGTGACGAACGTGACCACCTTGGTTTGGTTCGTGTAGCCGGACGCCATAGTATAGCCTAGACCGAGGTGAGATTGCCCGTTGTTCAGGGTTTCGATGATCTTTCCCGGTGGAAGATATGGCCTTGATGTGACTCCCGGTAGGCAACCTAGGTTTTGTAGCATCGTATAGATGCTAACGGTGAAGTATGGCTGGAAAAGGTACTCTTCTCCGATCATTCCTACAAAGTTGAACCCTCGTGGGTCGGCTGAGCCCGTCGTGTTACAGCTTGACACGGTTATGGGAGTGGCTTCGAGAGTGCTGATCCCGTCCTGTAAAGGTAGTTTGACCTTCCTATGAAGAGTGGAGGACACAGCTTTGACCGCGTGAATCCATGGTCTTCCAAGTAGCAGATTGAAGGATGAAATAACATCGATCACTTGGAATTCTAACTCCTTTTTGATCGGGCCCGTTATGATGGTTAGTTTAACGGCCCCAGCAACTTATTTTGGGCTCCCATCAAAAGCCTGGATAGTCTTTGCAGTCGGAAGGTAGTCAGCCTCGGTAATGCCGAGGGCCTTGGCTG
Organism: Agrostemma githago; assembly: GCA_958450325.1. Lineage (NCBI taxonomy): Eukaryota > Viridiplantae > Streptophyta > Magnoliopsida > Caryophyllales > Caryophyllaceae > Agrostemma > Agrostemma githago. The sequence continues at coordinate 3,687,367 of OY288242.1, forward strand.
TCCTTAAAGGAAGGACGTTAACTGCGGACCCGTCATCAATTAGGGTCATCGGGAGATATTTGTTTCGACAAATCACCGTAATGTACAGGGCCAAGTTATGCGTGGTCCCGAATGGTGGAAGGTCGGACTCGGAGAAGGTGATGAGTGGGCCTTCTCCTTTGGGCTTGTCCTTGAGATATGGCATGATCGTGGCTACCATTTCAGTGGGGGTAACCGATGAGTCGATCTTGATTTCATCGAGGGCCTTAGTAAGTGCCGCTCGATGCTCCTGTGAACTAACCAAAAGCTGCCATATAGTAATATCGGTTCGGACCCTCTTCAATTGTCTGACTAGGGCCGTGTCGGCGTTTGGTTCTTCAGGAGTGAGTTCTGTCCTGGAAGGTTGAATGACGGTTTCCGGGGTGGCTGTGATGGTGTGTGTATCGGCCAGAGCTTTGGCTTTAGCCCTCCGGACTTCCTCGATAGTGACGGGGACGGCCTCCCCTTTAGCCAGGTAAATATCGTCTTCATCGTCATTCCATATCCCGTTGATTTGGGAAATGAAAGGTGAAATGAGATGAGTGCAGTCAACTATCTCTCCAGTAAAAATGGCATGAGTAGCAAGAGGATTGTTTTTGTTACTTGGCTTGTCACTGGGTAGCGGTATCTTCCCATTTTCGATCAGATCTTGGATAAGATGCTTCAACTTCCAGCATTTCTCCGTGTCATGCCCATTGCCTTGGTGATAGTGGCAATAGGCCTGAATGTTGTAGCTTTTGGACCGTTTTTCTACGGGAACTTCCGGAGTTGGGCCTATCGGTTGGATTAGGCCCTTCGAAGATAGCCTTTGTAAGGCATTAGCATAGGTTGTTCCTATGTCAGTGAATACCCGATTTGGAGTATTCTTCTTGGTTGAGGTGTCAAGTGAGTTTACCTCGTCAAAAATGCTTCGGGCCGCCGTTGTGGTGGCGGGCTTGCTGGAGGAGGAACTGGATCCTTGATACCCTTTGGTAGAGGCCTTAGTAAGGCTCTCTAACCTTAGATCGTCTTCGATTCTAGTACCCATTTCGGTCAAAGTGGCGAAGTCGGGTATGATAGCGTACCTGAGATGGACTCGGTAAGAAGGGAGGAGGTTTTTGACAAAGGCCTCCACTAGAACTTTTTCGCTGGGCTTGTCGACCAGCTTAACACTTTCGGTCCGCCACCTTTGGAGGTATTTGGTGAAACCCTCCTTAGGCTCTTGGGCCATAACTTCCAGAGTACGCATGGTAGTCTGGATTTCAGCATTATCCGCGTAGTTCCGCGCGAATTCCATTGCAACATCGTCCCAAGTTTTGAATTTCTTAGGATCAAGCCTGTAGTACCAGGCTTTTGGGTGTTTCTCCAGAGAGGAAGCAAAGAGATGCTTGAACATGGTCGATTTGACCCCCTTGACAGCCATGAAGTCTTTGAAAGCCCGAATGTGAAGTACCGGATCTTCGGTCCCATCGAACATTGGTAAGCCCGTTAAGTTAAGGTTAGCGGGCAATTCATCAGTTAGGGTCGAATAGGTATGGGCATTTTCCGTGAGAATGGTGTTTCTGGTGGTCGAGTGGACCTGTTCCTGCAGCTTTTGGACTGCGCCGGCTAGTGCGGCCAGGGGTCCGTCATCTTCGATCGAGGCGTTAGGGGTTCCCTGTTCTACGGCACTAACCCAAGTGACAATGGCGATCTGGTCTTCCCTCATTTGCCTCAATTGGGTATGGATTTGGGCCAACGTGGTGTTCAACTCATCTATGGCTTTTTGCGTCATGGTTCGAGTGAAGGGTGGCCTGTCTGTAAGAGCACCGCGTAATTAGCAACTTAACCCGAATCCTAAGGAAAGTACATCCCGAGCAAGGGAAAAAAAAGGAAGAAGACTAAAAAGACGGTAAATGACTCGGAAAAGACACCTAGACGGGTGACTTGTGAAGAGGTGGGCCTTCCTCAGGATCCAACGCTGTGGGTTGGGCCCTGTCCGAAGGAAGGTTCACGTGAGACATTCCAAGACTTTTAGACTCGATTGTGTAAATGGGCCAACCTTTGTAGGAGTATGTCCTACGTAGGTGGGCCTTGCCTTAGTAAGGTAGGGCGGACTAGGATGGGGGGGAAACCCGTGATGTAAGATCGACGGAGTTTCGACGCTAGAGACTTCAACGACTTATGACGCGACCCGACACTGCTAAATACGGGAAGTCTAAGAAGAGGAAGTTTTAAAACATGAATTTTTGAAAAGCCCGAAATGAATCGGGTGGAGAAATCCGGCCCTTTTTCGAAAAAGAAAAGGGAGTGGGCCGAATGACGGTTTTAAAAGTTTCGAAAACATTTTCGAGTTTTGAATTGGGCATAATACCGGCTAGAAAAAAAAGGCTATTTTGAGTAAAATCATAAGTCCTAAGTTCGGTATATGACCCGGGTTTTGAAAATTGGATAGTTTGAAAAGGATGCAAAATTTGAAAAGATGACCGTTTTGAAAAAAAAGATGTGGATCAAGTAGCACGTAGTCATGGAAACAGTATAACGACGCCATGTATGCTCTTAATCTAAGTCTCGGTCAGTCTGTAAGGGTCTATACCAGTGTACATAGCCTATCAAGAATCGGGGCGGACTCCCTAACTCGAGTTGAGATTAGGACATGCCGTAAAACCCATATGAATCGGCTAATGGACACCTTTGACATAACCAATTTGGACTATATCAACGGTATAGTGGGACGTCGGTCGCGAGTACCGGCCCGGGAAAGTGGGGTTATGCATGAACCGTAAAACTCAAAACGCGCATTGTACTAGTCAAACGATTTCTATTCGAGTCTCACCCTGAGGACACCGAAGGTTATTAACTCATCGGAAAATCCCCAGCGGAGTCGCCAAATTGTGGACATGACATAGGTCCACCCCGACGCGGCCACGCGCGGGTTTGGGGAGGCGAATGAATCTCCATGAGATGGTCAAATGGAAATTTAAATCGAAGTCGGAGTCGCCACCGAATTTTATGGTTATTCGGAACCGTTCGAGCCCACTCTATGTCGTAGTGGGCCGTGTACAAAATACGGCCCATTTCCGATGTCAGAGTTTATTGGGCTCGTCCCTTTGCATATCGATATAGATGCCGACTGGAGCGGTTAATCGTATATTGAATGACTCTCGTTGCCAATGGTTTCGGACATCCGGAAACCACGGTTCTGAGTAAGGGGTGAGAGTACGTGTTGGGAAGCTCACTAAGAACACCCAACCCCGCCCGCACATTAGCGGCCTCTACTAGGATATCGAATGACGTTTTAATGCGCGCGTTAGTAATACGATGAATGATATGCAAACATTATTTTCCTAAGCATGTGAGAAATTGAATGGGTTGCTAAGTGGTTTAATGCATGCAAAATTAATTGATGTCAAAGTCAAATTTAACATGTGAGATTCGTTTTAGTGTAATAAAACAAATGAAATAAAAGATGAATTTGCTACAAAACAAACAAACGAGTTAGTATCGATTTGTAAATAATAATAGCAAAAATAAATAAACGAAATCGAGAAAATAAATATTAATCGAAATCTGAAAAATATTGTTGAAAAGAACGTTGTTTTGTATAAAAAACGAAGTTCAAAAAATAATAAAAAGGACGGAAAAGGCCGCGGCATGAAAGCCGGCCGCGCGACTCGCCCGGGATGCCGGCGGGTCGCGTGGTGACCTGTTTTGGTGCCGGTTTTCGAAAAAGTCGATGTTCGTATTAAATCGCGTATGAATATTGCATGATTCGTACTCGACTTAATATTTTCGATATTCGTTATATTCGATAGTTGACTACGAAATCAATATCAAATACTTGGAATAGTTTTAGAAAAGATGTAAATTTTAGAAATCGATCGAAGAATAAATAATAAAACGAACGAAAAAGTTAAAAAAACAGTCCGGATTTCAGGCTCGTGCGCGAGTCGCTCGGGCGTGGCGCGACTCGCGTACGGGTCTGTCCGGTTTTTATTTTTTGTTCGAAAATTGTTATTTTGATGAATCGCGTACAAATTATGAATTAACTTGTATTCGATCCATATTTTCGATATTCGTCGTATCCGATATTCGATTATGAAATCGATATCGGATGTTTAGAATGAATAAAAAAAAGTTTTGTAAAATAGTTTGTTTTGAACGAGAAAAGAAAAGAATTTTTAACGAGGAAAAGATGTAACGATTTTTAGTATCGTCGAAGTATTAATATAATTCTTTTCGATACGATATTCGATTATAGAAAAATCGATATCGTATGTTTAAGAATATCCGTTATGAAAATAGTTTTTCGTTAATAACGATATTAGGAAAATAAAAAAACGACTCTAGACCCGTAACGAAAACGGACGAAGAGGAGAAAAGGAGAGAAAGGAAGAAATCGGGTTTGATTACACCCTCAACCTACATGCTTTTGTTGACTCGGATCGGGACTCGTCGAAATGTGGCTAGGCACGGGAGCGTCGAGTTTTGGTTCGGCTAGGAGGTCGGTTCGGATGGGTGAAGGTTTCGGGTATGGGGCCGGTTTTCCTTCGGTTTTTTGGACGTAATATCGGTTTCTCGATGCTAAAGAATTATGTGTGTGTCGGGATGATAAAGAATTGATGTCGGGGATTGTATCTTTTCGGTATAATGGGTGTGTATCGTTAATCAAAATTATGTTTTTTGTGTTGGATGCAAGGGGCTATTTATAGGAAATTCCCGACCTTGACTTAGGAGAGTTTGACTACCGCTTAGGATAGGGAACATAGGAATTTGAGGGAAATAAGGATTCCGCTTTCTTGTGGAGAAAGAAAGGGAAACCGGCTGGTTTTGGGCTGTTCCGGTCGAGTGTTTTACACTCGGTCGGATGCTCGAATCGGTTTTTGAATAGGACTCCTGTTTGAGCTAGAATTACCGCTTGAGTAAGAAGCTGAGGAGAACGAGAATTCCGTTTTCTTGTGAGGGAAGAAAAGAGGAAATGCCGGCTGACTTGTGTACTTGGCCGAGTGGTTGCACTCGGTTGAGTGTTTGAGTCGGTTCTCGGATAGGATTCCTACTCGGGATCGAATTCTACCTTAAACGGAATTGTTTATTATTTTTTGTATGGCTGTTTTTGTAGAGTTGGAGTCCGAATAGGACGCGTGAGGTGTCACGGTCAGCCTACGAGTTTCGGGAAATATCTTTGATCGGGTTTTGACTCGGTCGCTAAAAGACGGTTTTACCCCTGGTGACGGATTCGACCCAAATTAGTGTTATTTGACTCGAAACGACCCACTGGGCCTGAATTTGAGGTTGGTTTTGTGAAATTTGTACTCCGTAAAATGCCTAGGCCAAATGCCATTGATTTCGAGCCCATTTTCGAGTACGTTTAAAGCACGTTAGCGTCCGATCATCATCGGGTGTTTGTCGGAAACTACTATAGACACCTGGCGGTCAAAATGTGGGTGTCTACAAAGATGAACAAGTTATTTAGTGCGTAATGTTCTTACAGAATTGCAAGACCACACACTTTCAGTTGTACAGTCACACTCATTATGTTGTAGAATCACGCAGCTGTACACTCATTGTAGTCACATATTAAGTTGTATAGTCACACTCACTATGATGTATAGTCACACTCTTTATGTTGTAGAATCACTCAGCTGTAGAATACCTTCACAATCATTTCATCTTCATGCTTGTTTTACTTTTCATACTTTTTTTTTGTATTTATAAAATTATTCATCTTCATTATCCAAAAAAAATGAAGATTAAATATGGATTAAAATGAAGGTTGAATATGAATGAATGAAGATTGAATATTTAATGAATGTTATAATTTGTATAGTCACACAGTTGAAGCTGTAGACTACCACGTTATAACATATTAAGTATGATTGTCTATCATATTTAGTGTGACTGTCTATCATATTAAGTGTGACTGTCACATCCACGTTATAACATAATACAACGTGTGACTGTCTATCATATTAAGTGTGACTACCACGTTATAACTGTGTGACTGTCCATCATATAGAGTGTGGTTGTGACATTACAACTGTATAACTTTTCAAATTAACAAACCAAACAAAAAAATGGAATTCCAAATGCAAGATACCAAATATATATGTATGTACTCATCTTACCTCCTGCATGTTGAACAGAAATTTTCGACCGGACATTTTCGAGCACATACGAATCTTAAGGAACAACACCATTGGAGCATGGAGATGTAGAGGGTTTAGTTATTTTGCACCATTGGAGCATGGTTTCTTTATATTTATTATTGTTGGTATTTTGTATGGTTGTTATACTTATGATTGTTATATTTCTCAACAGCGATTGTTGAGATGAATGTGTGCGTTGCAAGATTGATAGTGTGTAATATAGGGTTTCTTTTTATCACACAGTTGTATAGTCACAGAGATTATGTTGTATAGTCACACAGTTGAAGTTGTATAGTCATACTCGTTATGTTGTATGATCACACAGTTTATGTTGTATAGTCACACAGTTAAAGTTATAGTCACACTCATTATGTTGTACAATCATGCAGTTGTAGAGTCATTGTATTGTAGAATCACACAAATTCTTGCAGTGATTAGTGTATGTAATCATCTTTGCTAATGATGATTGAAGTATAAATAAGTACGAGTATAATTTAGTTGTATAGTCACAAAGATTTTAAGATTTTGTATAGTCACACAGGTGGAAGGATAAGTGATTTTGCTATAAACCTCGCGTGATTAATTATAAAACCAGAAAATAGCGATGAAAATATATTTACATTGGACAAAGTCCATCCTTTACATATAGTACGTCAAACATAAAAACATACTAACCCACCAAACATCATTTACACATAGTACGTTCATCCTAAAGCAAATATTTTATCTCACATAAACACACAAGAGCTTAACGATGGTCTCCGGTACGTGCGCAATAATACATTGTCCAATTACGTGGTCGGTCGTTGTATCTTCCACGACCTTCTTATTCCCACCGCCCCTTTTACCAACATTCCTCTTTCCACCAACTATTTCGCTGCAACAAAACACACAATCAATCTAAATCACACACAACACAACTGAATATATGACTACAATGACTCTACAACTGCATGATTGTACAGCATAATGAGTGTGACTATACAACTTTAACTGTGTGACTATACGAATCAGAGCAAATTATTTAAACATTCATTAAATATTCAACTTTCTTTCATCCATATTCAACCTTCATTTTTTTTTGTGAATAATGAAGATAAATAATATTATAAATACCAAAAAAAGAAGGAATGAAAAATAAAACAAGCATGAGGATGAAGATGATTAATTATTTTAAAGATGCTCTAAAAAGATAAAAACAAATACCTGAAAATCATCGAGGTTCGGAAGTAGGGATTTGACGAACGTGGAAACTTGAATGTAGATAAAAAAATACCTGAAAAAAGTCACACAATTTAAGTTGTATAGTCACACACTTTAAGTTGTACAGTCACACTCAGTATGTTGCATAGTCACACTCATTATGTTGTAGAATCACGCAGCTGTAGAATACCTTGGGATTAGGGTATCATGCGTTTAACCATCTTCATTTTCATGCTTGTTTTATTTTTCATATCTTTTTTTTGTATTTATAAAATTATTCATCTTCACTATCCAAAAAAAATGAAAGTTGAATATATATGGATGAATGAACGACTGTGACTTTAAAAAAAATGAAAATATCTAAACATTCATTAAATATTCAACATCCATTCATCCATATTCAACCTTCATTTTTTTTGGATAATGAAGATAAATAATTTTATAAATACAAAAAAAAAGTATGAAAAATAAAACAAGCATGAAGATGAAGATGATTCAACGAATGATACCTTAATCCCAAGGTATTCTACAGCTGCGTGATTCTACAACATAGCGAGTGTGACTATACAGCATAATGAGTATGACTATACAACTGAATATGTGACTACAATGAGTGTACATCTGCGTGATTCTACAACATAATGAGTGTGACTGTACAACATAATGACTGTGACTTTGCAATTCTGTAAAAACATTACGCACTAAATGACTTGTTCATCTTCATCTTCATCTTCAAGCTCCATTCATTCCACAAAAAAAGAACAACTTCATCTTAAAGATGAAGTTGTTCTTTTTTTTTTAGACAATGAAGATGAATAATTTTATAAATACCAAAAAAAAAGATATGAAAAATAAAAAGATGTTTGAAGAAGATGAAGATGATCGAAGATGAAGATGAGGATGAAGAAGAACAACTTCATCTTCAAACTCCATTCATCCCACAAAAAAAGAACAACTTCATCTCCAAACTTCATCTTAAGATGAAGTTGTTCTTTTTTTTTAGACAATGAAGATGAATAATTTTATAAATACAAAAAAAAAGATATGAAAAATAAAAAGAAGTTTGAAGAAGATGATCGAAGATGAAGATGAGGATGAAGAAGAAGCTAAAAAAAATGAAGATGATCAAAGTTTATGCATAAACATACCTTGGTATAATTATCCGTCATGTTGTGTTAAAAACGGAGTATGATCGAAGTTGTTGACGGAGTATGGTTGGAGTTATTAATGGAGCTTATTTGATGGAGTTTTGTTAGGGAGAGATGAATTGAATTAGGGAAATGAATTGAAAAGGAGAGGAGGGAAGTAATGAAGAAGGGAGAGTTTGATTAAGGAGAGGATGCTCCCTCTCTCCACTGCTGCGAAGTGTGATTGAGGTTGAGGGTTGCTTCCCTCTCTCCACTGCTGCTTGTCAGTTTGTTGTCTCCTTTTTTTTTTACACATCATCCATCTAAGCCATCCATTCAACCCAAAATCAAGGGCCAAAAACACAACTTCCCAACTTCCCACTTTTCACCAAACTCCCTTGATCCCTTTTATTTATATATATATATATATATATATATATATATATATATATATATATATATATATATATATATATATATATATATATATATATATGTATATAGAGAGAGAGAGAGAGTGAGGATCCGGTGAGTCTCCCTCTTTAGATGAGTCCGTCCTTTCAATCTGGACCACACAATCAAACAAGATTGAATGGCTGAGATTGGACCACGTCATTAAGGAAGAGTAACAAGGCTGCCTTTGCATACACAAACATCATAACTCTTTAATTCCATATTACTGTGATATTATTACTGTGACATTATTACTGTAATTTATTATTACTGTGACAGTGTCACAGTAAGATATTTGTGTTACTGTAATAGTGCTCTGTTACTGTAACAGTGCTACTGTTAATCTCATGTTGATGTTACTTTGTAGTGTCAATTGATAAATGAATTTGACATTATTACTGTGACATTATACTGTGATTTCTTATTACTGTGACAGTGTCACAGTAAGATATTTATAACTCCTTAATTTCATATTACTGTGACATTATTACTGTAATTCCTTATAACTGTGACACTGTCACAGTAAGATTTTTGTGTTACTGTAATAGTGTTCTGTTACTGTAACAGTATTACTCTGACATTATTATTGTAATTCCTTATTACTGTGACAGTGTCACAGTAAGATATTTGTGTTACTGTAATAGTTTTTTTTTAATAAAAAAAAATAGTTTTCTGTTACTGTAACAGTAAGATTATATACGATGAAGATGACGCTGAGATTGAATCTCAGCCATTCATGTGATTTGATCATATGGCTGTGATTTGCGGGACGGACTCATTTAAAGAAGACCAACTCACCGGATGCAATTTCTATATATATATATGTATATATATATATATATGTATATATATATATATGTATATATATATATATATGTATATATATATATATATATATATATATATATATATATGTATATATATATATATATATATATATATGTGTATATATATATATATATATATGTATGTATGTATGTGTGTATGTATATGTATATATGTGTGTATGTATATGTATATATGTGTATGTATATATATATATGTATATGTATATATATGTATGTATGTATATGTATGTATATGTGTATGTATATGTATGTATATGTATGTCTATGTATGTATATGTATATATGTATATGTATGTATATGTATATGTATGTATATATGTATATATATGAATGTATATATGTATATATATGTATATTTGGTACATTTGTCATATTTGGTACAATTTACCTCTTAATTGTGGCCATTGGATCTCACATGATCAAGAGCTGAGATTAAAACTCTTTAAATCCCTAAAACATTTTTTTCTCAGATTTTTATAGTTATTTCGATGTACAAACAAGATTATTTTAATGAAGAAGCATAGTTATTTTATAGTTAACTCAATTATTTACTGAGAATAATGTTATCATGTTATTTCAATGTAAATACGTAATGATTTCAATGTAGAAAGTCAGTTATTGTATTGAATAACTTGTGTTATTGTATTGAGATGAAACTCAAATATAATAAATTTTAGAATAATGTTATCTAATGTTACGTAGTTATTCCAATGTAGAAATGCAGTTATTATAACTCGTGGTATTGTACTCAGAAGAAATTCAAATATAATTAACTTTATAATAATGTTATCTGATTTTACGTAGTTATTCTAAAGTAGAAATTCAGTTATTGTAGTGAACAACTCATGTTATTATATTGGGCTGACACTCAAATATAATCAATTTTAAAATAATATTATCTGATTTTACGTAGTTAGTAGTCCAATGTAGAAACTCAGTTATTGTAATTAATAACTCATGTTATTGTATTGAGATGAAACATCTTGCAGCATATCATTGAGGGTGCACCCAGCAAAAGAAAATTCACTGAAAGACAAAAACAAAGAGGGGTTAGTTACATTACAAAAATAATTGAAGTAGAATAATCACATATATGCTATAGAATAACTATAAAAACACTATAGAATAACTCTGGTTATAAAACATAGTAACGAATATAATAAAGTAATAACTTCAAGAATAATATAGAATAACTGCAACAATAGTATAGAATAACCGGAATAACATAATAAAATAATTGGGTATTTCATATTAATAATAATGTACCAAAACTAGAAATTCATGATATGTAGTTATTTCAATGTTCATATTCAAGTATTTCATTGTTCATATAGGTATTTTTAGGGTTTTGATTTCCCCCCAAAAAAATTGAATAACGTGAGATTGAAAAAAACTGGACGTCATTGAAAAAAATTGAAAAACGCAGTACATAAAAACTGGTGAAATTGAAAACTGGACGTCATTGAAAAGAAATTGAAAACGCAGTACATAACAGCTGATGAGATTGAAAAAATTGAAAAATCGTATGTACAGTACAATACGATTGAAAAACAATACAAAAAAATTGAAAAACATTACAATATATACGATTGAAAATTTGAAAAACTATACAATTGATACAAATAATTGAGATGAATGAAATTGATCCTATATTAATTTAATTAGATCAAAATTAAACTAATATCAAAAAATTAAGGTAAACGTAGTACATAACGCAGTAAATTGAAAAAATTGATATAGTACAATACGATTGAAATTGATCAAACAATAAAAAAAAATTGAAATACCTAATTTCCCTCAAAATTATTGTGATGTGATGGATTTTCAATGAGATGGTGTTGAATGTACGTTTTTATTTTGTGAGGGATTTGGGGATTTTGAAAGTGGCAAGGATTTGAAAGAAGCAGGAATAGGGTTTGAGGATTTTGAAAGAAGCAGGGATTTTTAATATAACCTTGTATCAAGTTTTAATCTCAGCCCTTGATGCACTTATATCTAATGGCTGATAAAGGTAGGTAAATTGTACATAATGTGACACAAGGTAAAAGATCTCACTTATATATATATATATATATATATATATATATATATATATATATATATATTACACAAAAAGACACAGCCACAAAAAAAAAATCCAAATCCCCGTATCTTAGTGGAAACCAAATCAACAAACAATGAAATCAATCCCCAATTCCTTCATTTTCAATCAAAATCAATTACTCCATTGTCAAGCAGGCAACCATCCCATCGTGAAATCCCCAATTATTTGTCCTCGACAAAACCCTAGAAACCTGAAACCACGTCAATGGCATCGGAAAATGCGATCGGACCGCCGGCACAGAGCTCGAAACCCGAGGAAGAGCTAGACGATGACGGGAAGCGAGATAGAGAAAACCAAAATCGAAAACCACAGCCACTGTTGCTAAGTCGAAGGCAGAAATCACCGTGAAAGCTTCGAAGGCAAAGAAAGATGACTATTGTTGCTAAACCAACAATGAAGAAGCCTGATCCGGTGACACATGCGACGGTGGAACTTGGTCGTGATTCATGTCCGCGGTTCTCAAAGTTTACGCTTTATGCGTGGATGGCGCGAATCGAGGTGGTTGTCTAGCTTGTTCGGTAGCAATTCTTTGGGTCCCGACCTCCTTTACACTCGACGAACCATGATGTTTGGATGGCGGACGCCACTTCTCGTTACTTTGGCCTCGACGGTCCACAAGTCTCGACTTGACTTAAAACATTTGAATGCCCAGATGAGCCTCGACCTGACTTTATTCGTCATGTTTCTTGGGTGGTGTACTTGACACAGATCGTCATGTTCATTTATATGATATGTCGACGACTAGACAACGCCTTGCTAATGTCATTCACGACTTCATGTTGATGCCAATTGATCGATGTACTTCGACGACTTGCAAATTGGTCGAAGAAATCACTGCCTTGATAAAATTTGATTGAGTTTGAGGACAAAATTTATGCTTATCCATGATCACACAAATCAATAGTATTTTTTTTGTCGATTGATTTCGCAAACCTTAAATTTGATTTTGGATTTTTTTTTTCTTTTGAGAAATTTGAGGGTGATTTGAGAATCAATTTTGTTGAAAAATTTGAAGGTGATTTGAGAATCATATATTTTATTTTGTAACGTATTATTGGTGATTTTGAGCTTACTCCAAATAATCGTTAAAGTTTATAACAAGACCCTGGTGCTTAAAAGCTTTCTCTGAGTGCAACTTTCTTTGAGTAGAGTGACGCAATGACATCTTTGAGTCAAATGACAACGAAATGGTGCTTGTGAATTTTCTCCAATTCTTGCTAGTTGATTTTGTGGTGGAATAATCACGGTGCTTAGAAGATTTCTCCGGATTAACTTTATATTTGGTCTATCGATAAAGCTTTGGTGCTAGAGAGCTTTCTCCAATTTCCATCTTTCGACTTCACGGAAACATCTCAGTGCTTAAGAGCTTTCTCTGATCAAATTCCGCAAATATTTGAACACCTTTGACGAAATATAAGGGTTGTAAGCTTTGGTAAATATTCGTCGTGGGATACATTGAAGACTTTTGGTGCTTATAAGCTTTCTCCGAGTCTTTAATTTTTACTTCAAAACCGTGCAACTTGGGATCAAGTAAAAGATTTGATACCTGAAGATGCCCCCAAGATCCGAACTTCGAAGTTTTTTTTGGTAGTGAGACTCAAGCTGCCTACGTACTCGTGGAATGATAAGTCATTTCGTGAGATCAAGCCGACGTAGTTCATGGATTTTTTTTGAACTTTTTTTTTGATTGATTTTTTTTGGTATGCAGTTTCAACTTGTGGTTAAGAGTTTCGTCAGTTTGGAGTTTCAAGAAGAGGAGTACGTCAAGTCGATTCATTGCCCTCATTTGTTTGTTCGGAGGATCAATCACGGCTCCATTTGTTGTCGAGACTTACTTTCGGTGATGGCCACATCTTCTCGTGAAACTCCACTTCTTGCTTTGATTTTATTGGCGGGAGAGAGACCCTCCGTGGCTCGCGATCACCATCTCCATGTCGTGAGCTCGAGTTGCCAATTCTTGAAATGTCCTTGGCTTAATTCCTTGAAGAATGTAGACCAATTCGAGGTTCATTCCTTGAATGCACATCTCCACTGCCGATTTTTCACAGAGACGATCCTTGCACTCTAAGCTTAATACACGCCATCGATCGATAAAGTCGATTACAGACTCTTCTTCATTTTGCGTGGTGTTAGTCAGTTCGACCATGTTAACCACTCGCCGGGTGATGTAGAAGCGGTTTAAGAACTCATCTTCCATTTGCTCCCAACTGTCGATGAATTGGTGGGCTAAATCGGCGTACCAATCGAACGCAATTCCTTTGAGAGAGTGAACGAATTGTTTCACCATGAGGTCACCTTCTGAGCCGGCGTTGCTACATGTTTCAACGAAGTGAGCAACGTGTTGTTTTGGATTGCCTTTTCCGTCGAATTGCTGAAACTTTGGTGGCTTGTATCCAAAAGGAATTTGAAGTTCATCAACTCGCCTTGTGTACGGCTTCATGTGGAGATGATTATCGTTTAGAGTTTCACCAAACTTTTCTTTGAGGAGCTTCGTGACCATATGTTGGATCTTCTTCATGGAAAGAGCGCCGGTCTTTGAGCTGCTATCGTCATCATCGTTCTCGGAGCCATCATTGGATTTCTCCTCGATTGATTGTTTCTCTAACTTCCTTTGAAGTGCAGCGATTTGAGCATCTTTTTCTAGAGTTTGCTTCTGGAGCTCTTGAAGGGCCACTTTCATTTTTGTGAATTCCTCTTTGATTGTCATTGCTCCGATCATCATCACGGGAGCGACAGGATCAGTTTGCATCATCAAGGGCTCTTCGCTTTTGTTTGTGCGTATGGATGTGCGTTGATCGTCAAAGTCGACACCAGGACTGGTGGATACTTCTTTGGTTGATCGAAGCGTCACGTTCTCTGTCTTTGCACCATGCTTTATTGACGGTGAAGTCATTCGGGCGAACTTGATGATCTGGATTCGGGAAGAAAGAGATGAGCGGTAAAAATGGTCCCCCGGACGTGCCAAATTTGTAAACACAAATTTGTGATTCTGCAATTAAATGACAAAACACAAATATGGTAACAAACTAATTTTATCAGAATATAAATATTTCGGGTACAATTTCTAATTTGATCCACTGATTCGATCTCCACTTGATTTGAATGACGGTTTTGAAAGATTGGCTCGATGACTCGATTTTCTTTGACAAGATGACATTTCTTTCCTTCTTGACTGCACGATTTGGGATGCTTAACGTCAAATTTGAAGGAAACGATTGATTGAGAGGAGGGTCGTTAGACTTGATCTCCTTTGATGGACTGGACTTGGTGAAGATGAGTAGTCGGCCTTGATCTCCTTTACTCCTGGGATGACTGCACAAGTTAGAGTGTTTGACGTCGAGATCCTCGGAGAAGTTTTCTAGAGAAAGTTGAAGAGGTCGATCTCTAGTCTTCTACTTTGTCGGACTTGAAGGAAGAAATTTCTAGAGAGAGTTGAATGTCGATCTCTAGTCTTCACTTTTCTTGGATTCGAAGAAATTTGATTTCTAGAGAGAGTCGATAAGTCGATCTCTAGATTTCTATCTTTCTCGGGATTTGGGAGAGCTTTGACTTCTGGAGAGAGTCTGACAAGTCGATCTCTAGCTTCCGTTTTTCTCCCCATTCCATCTCTTAAATGAGAATATTTATAGAGAATGAGCATTTAAAACCCTAGGGTTTTATCGGGCTTGGACTTGAAAGTCAACTTGGTCCGTCTTAACTGATTTGGCCCATTTCAGTGAATTTGACCCATTTGACGGGTTTAATCACTTTATGAGACAGTTTTATTTAAAATAATTAAAATGGACTATTTTATTTAATTTTGTCCAAAATAAATTGTTTCAATTTTTACGTCAATTATTTGACGGGTCAATATTTTGACTTTGACTTGTCTCGTATCCGACGTGGCGTATTGACAAATTTTATGTGTCTACAGTAGGATCACTCTGTATCAAATATTTCTTGTGGCCATGTGATCGATTGGTTGGTCCTATTTGTGATTAAGATAAGGGTTAATCCTTTCTGGCTATGTGTATGGTCTTGTATAATGTTATCATGGTTATTGCATCTTAAGTCAATATTAATTGTCGTGATATCGAGTGTCGTTGTGACCAGGTGTGATGGTGGTGTTGGTGCGAATGACGATTGCGTTGATGCGATTGACTATTTGATTGTACGCTCGTGAATTGACTATTTGGCTTTATGCTCAAGAATTGAGGGTTACTTGGCTTTATGCCCGTGTATTGAGTGACTACCTCAAACTAGTCTTGGTGCAATTGATCAAGGACCTTCCCCGATTTCTCCTCCTAGTCGTGGTTAGGAGGGATGTGCACATTCGAAACAACGAGGCTCAGTGTTTGGGGTGGAGGATAATGATTCCTATTATTTTGTTCGCGTGAACCAAGGGTGCGTGTTGTCACGGTTGGCTTGTTGCCCAACCGACATTCTCGAATCGGGCACACTTCACGGATCAAGGAGTCGAGCTCAACGGATGATTGGAGAAGAATCCGGAAGTGTCCATAATTATCTAGAGTTTTGGAGAAGTCTCTAGAACATAGTAGAGTCATCTAGAATATTCTAGAAAGATCCGGAATATTCTAGAATATGGTAGAGTATTCTAGAGGTATCTAGAATACTAAAGAGTCTTCTAGGTTGTACTAGATTGTTCTAGGATGTTCTAGAATAGTCTAGGAAGGTCTTGTACATACTAGAGAGTTCTAGGCGTCATGTAAATATAGAGTTTTGTGTAGAAGAGTCTAGAAGGCTCCCAAGAATTCTAGGAGCCTTGGGGTTCCAGAGGGTTCCAAGGAGTCCTATAAATAGGGATGCATGGTTCATTTGCCAACCATCCACCAAAATCCACAAATCCACAAAAACCACACAAGTTCACAAACACTCTCAAAGCATTGTAAAACTCTCCTTGTAAAGGTTTTTTAATAAAGCTATCTTTCCCTTATAGACTTAACTTGTGACGGGACTACAAGTTAGGTGGCACACGAGTATTTCCTAGGGTGTGAAAGAGTCATCTCGTGACAGTGTGGCATCTTTATGAGCGGGTGGTTGCTGTTGTCATGAGTTGAGTATGATCGGTAAAGTTATGTCAGGTCGTCGTGGTCATATGTGTGATATGTGATTGTGGTAATAACTAATAAGTATTGTTTCTTATAATTATTCTATTCAACTTTTGCTGACCTTGGTTACGTGTCTTAAACTGTCCACCAACTTTTCTTTGGTGGCCTATGACAATGCAATTGATATTCTACTCATTTTGAGAGCAGTGTACCGTGCAAGTGATTGTTCAGGTTAAGCTTTGGGTGATGGTTGCTTGTTCGGGTTGGGTCTAGAGCGATAGTTGAGACCATGTTTAGTTGATATCCTTGTTCTTAATGTCAATGGTTTAGTATTATGATGTTATCACTAGACTTCTGTTGTTTTGATATTATCATTAGACCTCGGTTTTGGATTTCAACTTTTGTAACTGTATTTAGTAATAAAATATTCTAGATATTCTATTATGCTTATAATGATGTCCCATACTTCTATTCTCCGAGATACTTGGGAATGTCTCGCTAAGGCTCTAAGATAAATCGATGTATTACAAAGTGATATCAGAGCGCACGATATTGAAAGCGCTATTTGAACTTGTTTAGTGACCCGAATTTGAAAGCGATGTTCGAGTCGCCACATAAAGTTGTAAGGTGTCCAAAAACCGTTCAAGTTAGCGTTGATCATTAGTCAGGGCCAAAACCGAATAACATGAAGACCTAAAGATTCAGATGTGTGCCCTGAAGCATCCACTATCCAAAGATTCGAGTAAGGGGTGAGGGTACACGTAAGCCAATATTAGGAACATCGACACCCAATCTTGCCCGAACATAGCAGCCCCTACTAATCAATTGATGTCAGATATCTTGCGCTCTTAAGAAGTGAAAATTAAATTAACAAATAATCATTTTAACCTTAATATGCATTGGACTACGTCGGTTAATTCAGGAGCAAATAAACTAACATCGAAGTCGAGATTTAATGTTCACTAGTTGGAAAGCCCGTGCGATGCACGAGCCGCTTTTTAATGACACTAGATGAAAGCCCGTGCGCTGCACGGGTTAATTGGCGTAATTACACTGATGATTTACATTCGTTAAATAAGATACTTAATCAATCTATATCATTATAACAAATAAGAAGATGACCTTGTATTAGTAATCAGGTTTGATTTCAGTTAAGTTTACGGTCTTAAGAACTTATTTTAAAACTTAAAATAATACATGACAACTCTTATTTATAATATAAAATTTCATCAACTTATTATAATTTTTCGATGTGGAAATAATTTTACGTTCGCTGTCTTATTAAGAGATTTTTTAAGACTCAAAAGTTTTTTTTGATTGATATCTAAGAACGAATGAATTTTTTGGTTGATATCAAAAAATGAAAGATTAATCTTATTTATAATATAAGATTCTATCGCCTCATCATAAATTTTCGATATAGGATAATTTACTCAAGGTTTATGGTTTTAAGATCCGCTTTTAAGACCCAGAAAAACGCACGATTACTCTTATTTATAATATAAAATCATCACCTTATTTTAATTTTTTCGATGTGAGATAATTTTACTTTGATAGTCTTTTTAAAAGTTTTTTAAGACTCAAAAGATTGTTGGTTGATATTTAAAACCGAAAGATTACTTATTTATGATACAAAATTCCATCACCTCATCATAATTTTTCGATGTGTTATAATTTACTTAATTAAGTTTATAGTTTTAAGAGCTATTTTTAAGACTTAAAAGAGTTTATTTTTATATCTAAGTTAAAGGATAGATAATTACTTTTTATTTATATAATTGAATTTGATCATCTTATTGGAGTATATGTTTTTGATGAATGATTAGTCTTATTTATAAAATAAAAAAATTCACCTTATTTGTGGACATGACATAGGTCCACCCCGACGCGGCCACGCGCGGGTTTGGGTAGGCGAATGAATCTCCATATGAGAATGGATCGAATTGAAATTTAGGTCTATGTGGAGTCGCCACCGAATTTTATGGTTATTCGGAACCGTTCGAGCCCACTCTATGTCGTAGTGGGCCGTATAGAAAATACGGCCCATTTCCGATGTCAGAGTTTATTGGGCTCGTCCCTTTGCATATCGATATAGATGCCGACTTGAGCGGTTAATCGTATATTGAATGACTCTCGTGCGCCAACGGTTTCGGGCATCCGGAAACCGAGGTTCTGAGTAAGGGGTGAGGGTACGTGTTGGGAAGCCCACGAAGGACACCCAACCCCGCCCGCACATTAGCGGCCTCTACTAAGAATTCGAATGACTTACAATACGCGCGCTAGTAAAACGGGAAAATGATATGCAAACAGTATTTTCCCTAAACATGCGAATTGAATTGAAACGGGTTTCTAAGTCAATTTAATGCAGCTAAGATTAACGTCAAAGTTGTATTTTAGCATGCGGGTTCATTTAGTACAACAAACGAACAAAATTAAATTAACAAGAGAAACAACAAACGCGTTAGTAATGATATAATAATATAACGAATAATAACGGTTTGTGCAAAATTGAATTGAATTAAAAAGATGCAAATATGAAGATGCATGTTTTGAAAAGATAGCATACACGTGATTAATTATGCACATGTTGACCTAAGTCGTAAAATACTATCGAGTTTGAAAAATAGAATAATGTACGACTCGTGTTTGAGTCGTTATGAGGCCACTCGATCGAGTGGTCGATGGACTCGATCGAGTGGAACCAAAAAAAATGATTCTGTTTTGCGTCAAAGACCGTACTCGGTCGAGTTATTGACTAACTCGGTCGAGTACATGGCCACTCGACCGAGTCACTGTGAGACTCGATCGAGTGGGTGTCATAATTAGCTTTCTGACTCGATTTTAGGGTGTCACTCGATCGAGTGACTAAGGCACTCGGTCGAGTGGCACCTGTACGAACTTTATTCGTTTGCAATTTAATTATTGATTTTGAAATTGCTTTTGGTTTATGATAATTTGACGGTTTTACCGAATCGGACATAAATATTGCATAATTTATGTTCGACTTGGTTTTATAAATCGCGAATTTTGCTGAACCGAATATAAATATTGTTGAATTTATACCCGATTCTAAAATTGAATACTCATCCTATCCCATATTCGATTATTGAATCGATATGGGATATTTAGAGTGAAAAAATAAAAAAGATGGATTAATTTTAGTCGCTTTGAATTAATTATCGTGATATGAATAAATCACGTTAATTAATTCATATGACTTGATTGTTAGATTCGATATCCAATTATGGAATTGGTATCGAATCTAAAATCGACGCTTTACTTGAATAATAAAAAAAACTTGATTCCCTCGACTTTTCCGACATCGAAATAAATCCCTAGGGATTGTGATGTCGGATCCGTGTCAACGGGTTTCGACCCTTATGAAATAATTACTTGAAAAAAAAGATGAATGCGCGATAAGATAAATAATAAAAATAACCGTAATATTAATAATAATACATAATAATAATAATAATAATAATAATAATAATAATAATAATACGTAATAATAATAATAATAATAATAATAATAATAATACGTAGTAGTAATAATAATAATAATAATAATACGTAGTAATAATGATAATAATAATAATAATAATAATAATACGTAATAATAATAAAACGTAATAATAATAATAATAATAATAATAATAATAATAATAATAGAAAGACGAAGAAAAGAGAAGAGAAAGAAGAAGGAGGTTTGTCACCCTCAACCTACATGTTTCTGTCTCGGATTAAGGCTCGTAAACGTGGCTATGGCACGGGAGTCTTCGAGGTGTATGGAGGCTAAGTTGTGGTGGCTCGGGTTGAATTCCTAAAACTAGGTTTAGGGTTTTTTTGTGATGTGTAGATGTCCTAGAGTGTACTAGGGTGTACTAGGGTTTTTGAGATTGTGAAAGTTGTGTTGATGGTGTGCATGGGAGGGTGTTTATATAGAAGAGATTAGGGCACCCGGGCTAGGGCACTCGACCGAGTAGGTAGCCAACTCGGTCGAGTGGCCCGTTATGTCAGCCGCCGGGCTCAAAGCAGGCCCACTCGATCGAGTGGATGGGTCACTCGATCGAGTGGCCTAGATGGGTCGCGCGGGTCTTGTTTGGACCTTGACCTTGATGGGTTTTGTGTTTGACTTGGACTTTTGATGATTGATGGGTTGTTTTTGTGTGTCTCGGAAACGACTTTGACCGGGGTCGACCCAATCGTGAAAAGCCGGTTTTAATTCTGGTGTCGGTTTTGGCCCGAATTAGTCTTGTTTGACTCGGAATGATCCACTGGGCCTGGATTTGAGGTCCGTTTGGTGAGATTTGTACTCCGTAAGTGTGTTAGCCAACGATTAATGGATTTGAGCCCGTATCCGAGCGCGTAGAAACATGTTAGCGTCCGATCATCATCGGGTGATTTTTGGAAACTACCATAGACACCTGGCAGTCAAAATGCGGGTGTCTACAGAGCCCCCACTCTGACTGAGGCTTGGACAAGGCGAAAGTCAGAGTAGCTACCAAGCCTGTTAAGACCTGGTAGACTTCCGTCGGGTCGTTTATAGTCCGTTAGACTCGCGTGAAGGGCTCGCCAGCCACAAGACAGAAATCATACCTGAGCTTGATGATTGTACTCCGTGGGGAATTTGGGCTTGTCGCGTAAGCCCTGGGTGCGCCTGTGTGTTGGCCCATCCCGTGCCATTCCGGGAAAATGTTGTTGGGGAGATTCGATTGGCTTGCATGCCTTGCTTGAGTCGTACCTGTATAAGCTACATAAAATGCATGCAACACGTAGGTAGTAAAATGACTCGTGCTGGGGACAATGATTTTTGAAAGTTGAATTTTTGAAATCCTGAAAGCACTCACGGGCTAGGTTTTCAAAATGGAACGGGGTAGAAAAGAAATTCGCAGTTTAAATAGACTGAAATCTGACCTTGTCGAAAAGGATCTTTTTTCAAATGGCTAAATTTTACAAATCTCAAAATGGAGTTTGAAGAGAGAGACCTACCGACAGACTTGACTCTGGACAGGACGAGTTGACTGACACGGACTGGACTCTCTAAGGGTTGGACCGTGACTCGGTAGAGTAGTGGGCCGCCTAACAAGACTCTCAAGTTGCGTTATCTCGTAACCTAGGCGAGTGGCAACACGGTCGTATATCGAAATGGGATAGATATGCTATAGGGGACTGGCAGTAGTCCGTGATGAGACTGTTTTAGCCTGGTGCCCTTCCGGATTTCTTATTTTAGGATACTTTTCCAAAGTGGGTGATGCCTCGAGTCCTGACAGATTCTTGTCTTCGACTGAGCCGAGTACTAGGACACACTACAGAAAGAAGGCTAGATTTTTTGTTGGATTTATCTGGATTTTGTGAGTGGATAGAGAACTTCTGCCTAGGAGAAGCCCCCATGACAACAAAGTTAGCTGTTGAGAACATGATGGTGTCGTGACCGGAATAATGGCGCTTTTTGAATGTGTGTCAATGTGGGTGGTTGTGCCTCTGTTGAAAGGCTGCCTACGTATTCACGTGTGGTGAAATCAAACCATGCCGTAGTTCAGTGGATTGAAAGATATATATGGTGCCTAGTCTAATAGGACTTTGTGTGTAACTAGCCATAATGACAGTGTAGGCTAGGTGCATTCCCAGTGATGTCTTGATCAAAGGGCTAGAATGGTTAGGATGTTAATCCTGTGACTGTGAGCGTTCTCCGGGGTAGCCCCCAGAGGTGGTGTGAACTATTTGGGCATGTTCTATGCCGACTGCAAGTTGAGTTCCCGTGTTTGGGGTTGGTAACTGGTTTGGATGGGATTTTAACGAGTTTTGTTCTCGGGATTTCTAACAAGTTCTGCTCTCGGGGAATTTTAACGAGTTTTGTTCTCGGGATTTCTAACGAGTTCTGCTCTCGGGAAATTTGATGTTTTTGGAAATGTGGTGCTAGGAAGTAAATGGCTTTGATGACTCGAAATCTGGAGCTCGGTTCTGTGGAGCTAAGGCTTCGAGGGCTGGTTTGATAATGTGGGATCTGGTTTTGATGACTCGAAATCTGGAGCTCGGTTCTGTGGAGCTAAGGCTTCGAGGGCTGGTTTGATAATGTGGGATCTGGTTTCCATGTCTGGCCCTAATTGTTAGGGGTATCCTATGGAGCTTGAATCCTCAGAATTCCGGGCTGTCTCTGGCCTGGGTCTCGGGAAGGTCTTGAGGGTTGTAATGTGGGAAGGCTGAGTGTGGTGTTAGCTGACCAAGTTGATTGTTACTCCCCTATTGGATGGCATGGATAATTTTGAATTTGACCGTACCACGGTCAAAGGGTTTTCACTTGAGTTGACCGTTGACCACGGTCATGGGTATTTGATTTTTGATCGACCTCTTAGCCGCGGTCATGGGTTTTGATAATTTTGACCGTACCCTGGTCGTGGGGCTTTCACTTGAATGGACCGTTGACCACGGTCATGGGTATTCTGAATTTTTTTGATGATGGCTTGCTTTTTTTTTTTGGCCTTTTGTTTTTTTTTCATGGACTTTCGATTTTTTTTCTGTCCAGTTTTCTTTTTTTTTGATGGCCTTCTTTTTGCTTTGGCCCTTTCTTTTTTTCTTTCTTTTTTTTTGTCGGTCAGACTAACACCAAAGGTAGGGATCGGTTGATCTTATCGGATGGGTGTTTATTGTGGGAAATGAGCTTACCTCCCGTCTTAGACCCAAACTAGAAGACTACCCAGATTTGTCATAGGATTCGATATGCTCCTGCTAAGGGTAGTTATGTGGCTTTTCTATACCAGACATGGAATAGGTAAAAGGAAAACACGGGCTCGGTTTCCTGCAGTCATTATAGATGTGCCTATAATAGTCACGTGCATGTGCTCACAGTGTATGATGGTGTTCATCATGTTCTCGGAAACACATAAGGAAAGTGTATATGAGAAAGAATATTGAAAGCTGATTTTATTTGAATTTGAAAAGAGGACAGAATGCAAAATACTCTGACTCTGATTTGGAAATGAGGATGTAGGGTATCCTAGACTCGGACTCAAACTTAGACTCGAATCAAATCCGGACTCGGATTCTCGGTTGGTTGTTTTTTTTTGGTAAGGTCTTTGATTGGAGAGAACGACGGGTGCCGCGACTCGCCTAAACTCGGCTTTGCGCAAGAGAGAGAGTCAAACTAGACACGGCCCGGGGAGACGGGTCGACAAAGACTCTTGGACCAGGATACCTGAATGTTGACCTAGACGAGGTAACGACCGCAAACTAGACTCGAGCTGCAGAAGGGTGAGTCCGAAAATGGGGCGACCATGTTTGACTCGGGTTAGACCCTCCTAGGACAAATGTGTAGGGTACGATTCTCGGAGTGACTGTGATTAATCACTCCGTCGGAGAATAGCCCCCAATGTGAAACTAAAGACCTAGACACGACTCAGATGGTGTGACACCTAAGTGACTCGAAAGTGGAGTACGTGAGACACGTGTAAGACATGACCCTTAGAGCAACCGTGATCGATCGCCCTGCTAAAGGGTAGCCCGGAGTGGGATCGATAATTTTGTTAAGACTCAAGTGTCGGACGAGTGACCCTTAGACGTAAGGACCGTGAACCTTTTGTTATAAGGCTATGCCTTGTAAAAGGTTGACTCGGAAAAAACACTTGGATTGGTGACTTGTGCAAGATGGGCCTTCCCTAGGATTCGGCTATGTGGGCCTAGTCCTGTCCGAAGGAAGGTTGACTCGATTGTGTAAACGGGCCCTCCTTTGTAGGAGTTTGTCCTACGTAGGTGGGCCTTGCCTTAGTCTAATAAGGCGGACCGGGATAGGGAAGAAACTCGTGATGTAAGATCGGCGGAGTTTCGACGCTAAAGACCTTGACAACTTAAGACACGACCCGACCCGACACTGCTAAATACGGGAAGTTCTAGAAGAGGGAAGGTTTTGAAAATTGATGATTTTTGAAAAAGGACCGAGTGGACTCGGTGAATGGCCCAAATTTCCGAAAAAGAGGACGAAAAGTCATTGGGTCATGAGTTTTGAAAGTTCGAGTTTTGATTTGGGCAGCATACCGGCTAGAAAATAGGCTATTTTGAGTAAAATCATAAGTCCTAAATTCGGTATGTGTCCCGGGTTTTGAAAATTGAATATCTTGAAAAGGAGGATGTAATTTTTGAAAAGTTGATATTTTTGAAAACGACTCGGAAACCAAGTAGCACGTAGTCACACAAGCATTATAACGACGTCATGTATGCTCTACACTAAGTCTCGGTCTGTAATCCCCTATAAATTCTAACGCAATACAGTGGCGGAAACACTGTAGATTTGGGATTAAAACACACTGATGTTCTAAATTTTACAAAAAGAACGGTCAGTCAATACAAATGTCACTTTTTACAAAAGGACTAAAAATAAAAATTCTCCAAATGGGTTTAACAATCCAAAAAAAATATAAATGAAGTAGAGTAGGATCCATGCCACTCGCTAGCTCACACCCAAAACCCAGCAGCAAATACCTGTCATGTTATAAACATAACAGTCACAATTCAGTGGGGAGTAACGACGACGTTCTCCCAGCCATATTACATGACATTAAAGCATAATTACTATTATATCAAAATAGTTCAAAATGGAAAACGTTTAAAACAATATAGTAAAATAATTCAAAACGATTGCCAACCTGCAAGTCAATATCAATCAATAATAATAATGGCGTTATGGATATGAATCAGTGCAACAGAATAGACTTTCACTAGGAGAATACTAAAAACTAGCTTCGAGAACTTAGTTCAAACAAATCAAACTTCGATCTCTAACCAGGCTACTCAACCATAATAGGACGGCGACTTATCAATGCGAGGTCCTAGCTTAAGTAAATATGCACACCCCTCCTGGAACACCAAGTGTGCCCAGTTCAACCCGACGGCGTCTTACATGCGAGGTACGAGTTTAAGGTCAAAATGAACATGCACTCCTGGACAAGAACATGCCCAGTTCAACAACCAATGCATCCCGCTCGGATACACAAGCCTTATAGTTGATGGCAAAACGTATACTCTAAACTGTATTACTCTACCCGTACTCTTCTCTTATTCCATAACTCCAAAACAAAGTCATTATCAAAATTTAATAGAAATATAGTTCATTTTTCAAAAGAGAAAACTTTATAGATATAGAACTTTCTTAAAATAATAACTTTTTAAAAGTAGGTACTATTATAAATAGAAATAGATTAAAATAGGAGTTATATAAAATAGTTAATATTAGGCTTCGAGACGTAAACATTATATTTATTATATAAATGTTTAATTCATGATTAAAAGTCAACTAAAGTTAAAATAACAATTATTTATAAAAAGATTGAAGTTTAAGTGATTAAAAGTATTTAAATAACAAGTTGACAGATTTTCCAGATTTGTACTGTCTTACTATAAAATTCGTAATTAAATCATTAAAAATCAAAACATCGTAAGATTAGTGTGGTTGAAAACTTTAGAAAGTTAGTTACGACTTCTATTTCTGAAGAAAATCCAAATTTCGAATAAAACATGGGTTTTTGTTCGTATATTTAAAAACTGTCAGAACTAGACTCCCGTTTGTATTTATTTAATAAAACACGTTTAAAAATTGATTTTAAAGAAAATCCAATTGGAAACATTATCTAGACTCTTCATAGTTTACGTACGTAAATTACCAAAATTAAATAAAATGTTTAACATATGTTTCAATTTAGATCTTATCACAACTGACAGAATCGCGGATTAACTTGACACCTGTTCATAAACAATTTATTGTGACCAAACCACTTGGAATTATTTTACGAAATTAAATAGGAATAAATTAGACTTAAAATAAATAGTAGTCTATTTTCAAAGTTTTCGGAAATAAAATCTTTAAAATAAATTATTAATTCGCACAAAAACACTATCAGATTCTGAAACATGCTGTAACTTTAGTAAAAACAATAAAATTTTCAATTTGACACTTTATATCAAAAATCACGAAAATTGTTAGATAAATTATTATTATGTGTATGTTTTAGTCTCGGCCTTATAATACTTTTTAATAATCAAAAGAATGATTTATTCGCAAATCTCGTAAAAACGATTAAAACAACAAAACATGTGAAGATTTACGATTTTAAAGTTTTTGTTATTAAAAACGAGACATAAATATATTGTCTAACAAAAATCTAATTTCTATACATGCAACTACAACAATAACATCACATAATACCGAGTAACGTGTCAATGTTACCTTAACCGAAATCCGAATCAATTAAATAATCGTCTTCGTCGGATCTAGAACGATAGCCTACGAAATAAATAAACATATGGTATTAAAACCACATTATAAGTGAATAGAAAAGAGAAAACGAGATGAAGAACGAATAATAGTAATTAATTTACCCTCGAGATCGGAAAGAATTAGAGATGAATTAGGATCAGATTGATGATGAACAAATAGGAGGAAGTTTAACGTGAAACAAGAGAGAAGGAGACTTGTGTTGTGAATAAAATAGACTATAATGAATGAGAATATAAAGAGAAATTAGGAAGCTAAAAGATAGAAATAATTGAGTTACAACTTACAAGGACTCTTAACTCCACTAGGAGACGAGATGGTTGAGTTGGAAAGAACAAACACAAACCGATGTAATAAGTTTTCGATTAAAACAAATACTTTAAAATAAGTTGGATAAAAATTAGATGTAGTGTTGATAAAAGAAGGTTCGTAAAATAATATAAATGTTCACGGAGAAATCAGATTAAAACGCGTTAGAAAATAATTATTTATGAAATCGCGTAGTAAAATAATTAAACAACCATTTTTCAGAAATAAAATATTTTTGAGCTAGAAATTAATTATAAATATAATCGAGCATTTTTAGAAAAAGAAAAATAAATAATTCAAACTCGATTTTAAAACTATTGTTCACTGAAAATATGATCCTTCAAAAATAATTAAATATTCTTGCGATGAAAAGAATTAAATGGCTTTTCGAATAAAAATAAAATAATTAAAATCCTTTTACAAAAATAAGTAATTTTAGCCTCGATAATGAAAGAGACCTCGAAATGGGAAAAACGTAATAGACGAAATATTACAGAGTTACGATATAATGTAACGGAACAAATAGCAAAGTCAAGAAAATTGCGGGTGTTACACGGTCGGTCTGAAAGGGTCTATACCAGTGTACATAGCCTAGACGTTGATCGGGACGGACTCTCTAAGTCGAATTGAGCTTAGAACATGCCGCGAAACCCACTCGAATCGACTATGGACACCTTTTGACATATCCATGTTGGAATACATCAATGGTATAGTGGGACGTCGGTCACCAGTACCGGCCCGGGAAAATATGGGTTATGCATGAACCGTAAAACTAACACGCGCATTGTATTTGTCAAACGATTTCTATTCGAGTCTCACCCTGAGGATGCCGATGGTAAGTCACGCATCAGTTAATCCCCAGCGGAGTTGCCAAATTGTGGACATGACATAGGTCCACCCCGACGCGGCCACGCGCGGGTTTGGGTAGGCGAATGAATCTCCATATGAGAATGGATCGAATTGAAATTTAGGTCTATGTGGAGTCGCCACCGAATTTTATGGTTATTCGGAACCGTTCGAGCCCACTCTATGTCGTAGTGGGCCGTATAGAAAATACGGCCCATTTCCGATGTCAGAGTTTATTGGGCTCGTCCCTTTGCATATCGATATAGATGCCGACTTGAGCGGTTAATCGTATATTGAATGACTCTCGTGCGCCAACGGTTTCGGGCATCCGGAAACCGAGGTTCTGAGTAAGGGGTGAGGGTACGTGTTGGGAAGCCCACGAAGGACACCCAACCCCGCCCGCACATTAGCGGCCTCTACTAAGAATTCGAATGACTTACAAT
Source organism: Agrostemma githago (assembly GCA_958450325.1). Taxonomy (NCBI): domain Eukaryota; kingdom Viridiplantae; phylum Streptophyta; class Magnoliopsida; order Caryophyllales; family Caryophyllaceae; genus Agrostemma; species Agrostemma githago. The sequence goes on from OY288242.1 coordinate 3,716,131, forward strand.
ACGCGCGCTAGTAAAACGGGAAAATGATATGCAAACAGTATTTTCCCTAAACATGCGAATTGAATTGAAACGGGTTTCTAAGTCAATTTAATGCAGCTAAGATTAACGTCAAAGTTGTATTTTAGCATGCGGGTTCATTTAGTACAACAAACGAACAAAATTAAATTAACAAGAGAAACAACAAACGCGTTAGTAATGATATAATAATATAACGAATAATAACGGTTTGTGCAAAATTGAATTGAATTAAAAAGATGCAAATATGAAGATGCATGTTTTGAAAAGATAGCATACACGTGATTAATTATGCACATGTTGACCTAAGTCGTAAAATACTATCGAGTTTGAAAAATAGAATAATGTACGACTCGTGTTTGAGTCGTTATGAGGCCACTCGATCGAGTGGTCGATGGACTCGATCGAGTGGAACCAAAAAAAATGATTCTGTTTTGCGTCAAAGACCGTACTCGGTCAAGTTATTGACTAACTCGGTCGAGTACATGGCCACTCGACCGAGTCACTGTGAGACTCGATCGAGTGGGTGTCATAATTAGCTTTCTGACTCGATTTTAGGGTGTCACTCGATCGAGTGACTAAGGCACTCGGTCGAGTGGCACCTGTACGAACTTTATTCGTTTGCAATTTAATTATTGATTTTGAAATTGCTTTTGGTTTATGATAATTTGACGGTTTTACCGAATCGGACATAAATATTGCATAATTTATGTTCGACTTGGTTTTATAAATCGCGAATTTTGCTGAACCGAATATAAATATTGTTGAATTTATACCCGATTCTAAAATTGAATACTCATCCTATCCCATATTCGATTATTGAATCGATATGGGATATTTAGAGTGAAAAAATAAAAAAGATGGATTAATTTTAGTCGCTTTGAATTAATTATCGTGATATGAATAAATCACGTTAATTAATTCATATGACTTGATTGTTAGATTCGATATCCAATTATGGAATTGGTATCGAATCTAAAATCGACGCTTTACTTGAATAATAAAAAAAACTTGATTCCCTCGACTTTTCCGACATCGAAATAAATCCCTAGGGATTGTGATGTCGGATCCGTGTCAACGGGTTTCGACCCTTATGAAATAATTACTTGAAAAAAAAAGATGAATGCGCGATAAGATAAATAATAAAAATAACCGTAATATTAATAATAATACATAATAATAATAATAATAATACGTAATAATAATAATAATAATAATACGTAGTAGTAATAATAATAATAATAATAATAATAATAATAATAATAATAATACGTAGTAATAATGATAATAATAATAATAATAATAATACGTAATAATAATAAAACGTAATAATAATAATAATAATAATAATAATAATAATAATAGAAAGACGAAGAAAAGAGAAGAGAAAGAAGAAGGAGGTTTGTCACCCTCAACCTACATGTTTCTGTCTCGGATTAAGGCTCGTAAACGTGGCTATGGCACGGGAGTCTTCGAGGTGTATGGAGGCTAAGTTGTGGTGGCTCGGGTTGAATTCCTAAAACTAGGTTTAGGTTTTTTTTGTGATGTGTAGATGTCCTAGAGTGTACTAGGGTGTACTAGGGTTTTTGAGGTTGTGAAAGTTGTGTTGATGGTGTGCATGGGAGGGTGTTTATATAGAAGAGATTAGGGCACCCGGGCTAGGGCACTCGACCGAGTAGGTAGCCAACTCGGTCGAGTGGCCCGTTATGTCAGCCGCCGGGCTCAAAGCAGGCCCACTCGATCGAGTGGATGGGTCACTCGATCGAGTGGCCTAGATGGGTCGCGCGGGTCTTGTTTGGACCTTGACCTTGATGGGTTTTGTGTTTGACTTGGACTTTTGATGATTGATGGGTTGTTTTTGTGTGTCTCGGAAACGACTTTGACCGGGGTCGACCCAATCGTGAAAAGCCGGTTTTAATTCCGGTGTCGGTTTTGGCCCGAATTAGTCTTGTTTGACTCGGAATGATCCACTGGGCCTGGATTTGAGGTCCGTTTGGTGAGATTTGTACTCCGTAAGTGTGTTAGCCAACGATTAATGGATTTGAGCCCGTATCCGAGCGCGTAGAAACAAGTTAACGTCCGATCATCATCGGGTGATTTTTGGAAACTACCATAGACACCTGGCAGTCAAAATGCGGGTGTCTACATTATTATAATTTTTCGGAATTTCCTCATCTCATCATAATTTGGAGAAGTGGTTACTTTTATTTATAATAGAATTCCATCGTCTTATTATAGTTTCAAAAGTTTTTTAAGACTCAAAAGAGAGGGAGTATAATTTTTTGATGTGCGATACTTTACTTAAGTATATAGTCTAACAAATAATTAGTCTTATTTATAATGTAGAAATCCATCATCTTATTATAATTTGTCGATGTGTGATAATTTAACTAAAATTTGTAGTCTTATTTATAATATAGAATCATCACCGTACCTTCTTTTATTTGTTTCGATGTGGGATAATTTTAAATTTTAAGTCTTATTAAGACATTTTTTATACTCAAAATATTGTTGGTTGATATTTAAAAACAATAATTATTCTTATTTAGTAGAAATTCATGATACTTAAAGTTGATTGTGGTTGATGTCTAAGGAAGAATTATTATTAGTCTGATTTACAATATAAAATTTCATCACCTTGTATAATTTTTTATATAAGTGTATAGTCTTAAGAAATTTTTTAAAACTCAAAAGATTTTTGTTTGATAAAACTTTATAATTTTTCGAATGTGGGACAATTTTACTTAAGTTTATGGTCTTAATATATTTTTAAGACTCATTAGATTTTTGGTTAATATCTAAGAGCACAAAATTATCTTATTTATAATATAACACCTTATTATAATTTTTCGATGTGAGATATATATTATCTAAGTTTGCAGTCTTATTAAGAGATTTTTTAAGACGTAAAAGTTTTTTTTTGATTGATATTTAAGAACACATTATTAGTCATCACCTCGTAATAATATTTCGGTGTGAGATAATAACTTAAGTTTATAGTCTTAATAGCTCTTTTTAAAAAGAAAAAAAATACATGATACTCTGACATTACTCTTGATTATAATATAAAAGTTCATCACATCACTATAATTTTTCAATGTGGGATGATTTTAAATTTGTAGTCTTATATATTAAAAACTTTTTTAATACTCAAAAGTTTTTTGTCGATATTTAAAACCGAATGATTACTCTTGTTTATAATATAAAGTTTCATTACCTTATTATAATTTTTTGATGTGAGATTATTTTTATTTAGGTTTGTAGTCTTATTAAGAGACTTCTTAAGAAGTAATTGTTTTTATTGATATTTAAGAACGAATGATTAGTCTTATTTATAATATAGAATTCATCAACTTATCATAACTTTTCGATGTGGGATAATTCATCTTATTATATATTTTGGAGAAAAATTATCATTAGTCTTATTATAGTTTCTCGATGTGAGATTATTTTTAATCAAATTTATAGTTTTATTAAGAAACTTTTTAAAACTTAAATGTTTTTTTATTTATTTTTAAGAACGAATGATTGGTTTTATTTATTATATAGAATTAATCCCCTTATCATAACTTTTCGATGTGAGATTTTTTATTTAAGTTTATAGTCTTCCAAAAAAAAAATCATGTGAGATTATTTACTTAAGCTTATAATCTTAAGAGCTCTTTTTAAAACAAAAAAAATTACATCATACATTACTCTGGTTATAATATGAAGTATAGAATTTCATCATCTCACTATAATTTTTTAATGCGGCCGGGATGATTTTAAGTTTGTAGTCTTATATATTAAAAAAAAATTGTTGATATTTAAAATCGAATGATTACTATTATTTATAATATAAAATTTCATCATCCCATCGTATTTTTTTTATGTCGATATTTAAAACCGAATGATATATACGTAATAGTATTACCATATTATTATATAATAGAAAAAAATGAACATCACATCATATTATATAATAGAAAAAATATTACATAACACATTCAAATAATAATAAAATGCATTATATATACGTAAAACTTGAGAATAGACAAAATTTGTAGACACGTACCTGGTTGAATGATTTTTTGTGACAAATTCAACCGGTATTTATACATTATTATTTTCCATATTTTTGAGAAAATAATTAAGGTAACCCTTCTATGTACTATTATTATATATTATTACGTAATATAGTATATTATTCTATATTATTATTATTACAATTGATATTATATTATTACTATTACTATATTATATTTATGATTATGTTTCCATAAAACTTAAATAAAAAATAAACGTACCAATGAGATCACTCGAAAAAAGATACAATTCTAGTAGTATAGTTTATAGTATAGTAATAGTAGTACTATTGCTATACTACTATTACTATTTATGAGATTTATGATATAATATACTGTATATATTATATTTATATTACTATATGTAATATAAATACAATTCTTTGATATTTATGAGATTTTAAGTTTATATTACTATACGTAATATAGATTATATTATATTATATTTATGATATTATATTCTATTACATATACTTTCTTATATTATACTATTAATTATTAGTATTAGTAGTATTATTGTTACAATTCTATATACTTTCCTAATACTATTATTATACTTTTATGATTATGTTTTCCATATTAATAAACTTAAATAAAAAATAAACAGACCAATCAGATCGTTCGATGAAACGGACCAATGAGATCGCTCGAAAAAAACCTAAAATATATATATATATTTATTGATTGATTGATAAGGATACTAAGTTTGGATGATTGTATAAATTGGTGAGACTGCACAATAATATCTAATAACGAATTATTACTCTTATTTATACAATAGAAATCGATGACCTCATTACAATTTTTTGATGTGAAATAATTTTACTTAACTTTATAGTCTTAAGAGATTTTTTAAGACTCAAGATTTTTGGTTAATATCTAAGAACGAATAATTACTCTTATTTATATAATAGAATTATGTCACATTATAGTACGGAGTATAATTTTTCGATGTGAGACAATTTAAAGAGCGCTCTTTTTAAGACTTAAAAAGTTTTTTTGTTGATATCTGAGGACGAATGATTACTTTTATTTATAGAATTATAAATCTTTAATGTGGGACAATTTAACTTAATTTTATATTCTTAATAACTCTTTTTAAAGTTTAAAATATTTTTGGTTTATAGTCTTAACAACTCTTTTTAAGAATTAAGAAGATTTTTTTTTGTTTAAATCTAATCACGAAAGATTCTTATTATTTATATAATAAAATTCTATCGTTTCATTATAATTTTTCGAAGTGGAAAATTTTACATTTTTTATACATGCAATAATAGATTCATCACTTTTTTGAGTAAATAATATGAAATTTATACACTAATGAAAGCATTTTATGCCACAAAATCTAACTATTTCATTTGTATATTTTTGTTACGTTAATTTTTTTGTTAAATGAAACTTAATTTTTTTTAAATGGTAAAACATCACATTAATATAATGGATTAAATATATAAATATTATTATAATAATTAAAAGATTCTCTACTTTATTACTTTTTTATTTATTTATGATATTTTCTTGAATTGAGTTTTGATGAAACGGACCATATCGTAATTTTTTTATGTGCGATAATTTTTACTTAAATTTATAATCTTAGAAGGGTTGATATCTAAGAACGAATGACTACTTTTATTATATAGAATTTCATCACCTCATTATAATTTTTCGATGTGAGATTATTTTTTCCCTACACAAATTTCTATATATTCTTTATTTAAATTAAAAAAATATATTAAAACTATAATAATTATTATTTAAAAATTCAAAATTATAATTTTATTTCAAAATTATAATTTTATATTTTTTGAGGATGAATAAATAAATATTAAAACAATTATCAACAAAATTAACTAAGCGTTCGTTGTCGCTGTCCATTTTTTTGCCTTATGAGGTGATATCGTCGGTTTATATATTGATAATTTTTTGAGTCTAAATGGAGCATGATTGTTTTTTTCTTATACAAATTCTTATATTCTTTATTTAAATTTTACAAAAATCGAGTCTCAGGTAGAGTAGGTTTTTTTTTTCATATACAAATTTTTATATTCTTTATTTAACTTTAAAAATATATAAAAAACTTGGACCAATCATATCGCTCGAAAAGTTCATGCTTTATTAATATATATTGATTAATTGATTGATTGATTGTAAGCAATGTGCGATAACACGTAACAATTAGAACATGAAATTTGCACATAAAAGGGAGAATATGGTTAATACTTACTCTAGTTATTAAGGATATATGCGAATCTGGAAAACAAGTTTAACGCGATATTACGAATATTAGTTAATTAAGTCGTACTAACCCGCCCGATAATCTGCTTAGAGTGCATCTTGTGTCAAGCACCTCAATGTTGAGTTGCCTGGTGTGGCGCGCTTCAGAACTGGAACGCCTGACTTTGGGCACTCGAACTAATACCTTGCTTGACTACCGATTATTTTATTTCATAAACATACCCGAAACAGAAATACATACAGATACTGACGCCTCAAGTTAGATGACTCTAAATTGAGACACCTGGTTACCAACGTTTCAGTTCAACTAAACCAAAACCAGATACAAGTTTCTATGTCTCGTTTGTTCAGTTCAATTTAATTTTAGTTAAGCTCAATCCACCTCACTCCAAAGAAGGGGAGTTTAAGTTTTAATCCAAGTTTGGGGAAAATATCTTTTTGCCGCCAAGCAGTGTAAATAGAGGGAAGCAATAAGGACAAAGTGGTCAATTAGCATCCCTCCAATAATCCCCCCTCGCTTCCTCCACCTCCTCTACAAAACCCTATCTTCATCCTTCGACTTTCCCCTCACTATCTTCCGTTTTCTTCGCTTGCAGACTTTCCTTCGCCCCCAAAAACCCTAACCCTAATCCCCTTTTTTTCAAACTCGCCAAGGTAAGCTCCTTTTCAATTCAATCCATCAGATCTCTCTTCTGTTCTACTTCAATTTGTTTTTATCATCACTATTTCAATCGAATTTGATTGTGAACTTCTGGATCTTGTATTTCTATTCGCGATTTCTAGGGTTTAATATTGATTGATTGGTTGATTGATTTGCAGGAAAATGGGAGAAAACAGAGATAACGACGCATACGAAGAGGAGCTTCTTGATTACGAAGAGGAGGAAGACAAAGTTCCAGATTCCACCGTTGCTAAAACTAACGGCGATGCCGGGAAAAAGTTCGTTCTTTTTTACAAATTTAAGTCTTTAATTCAAGTTTGCGTGGGACGTTTATTCGTAGATCTTGACTTTGAGTTAGATTTGATTATGCTGTTTGATTTTTTATTGCTTTAATTCGTGTTTTTGGTCTGAACATGATTTATCGGTTGAGTCACCGATTCGATTGCATAGATTGTTATTGAGGTTGCTAAAGTTTATTGCGCTTATAGTGTAATTGCAAATTTCAATTGAGTTTCTAGTATTTCCCAGACAATGGTTTCTCTTAAGTAATTCAACTTTGAGCTGTAGGATATTGTGATCAATTCCAATAGAGGTTTTCTGGAATTGTATACGGAGTGGCGATCCTGTGACTTGTGAGTTGCAAAAGTTAATCATGTCTATTGATCGTTATTTTTGCTTAATATTTTGACCTGTTCATATTGGGAGGTATAAATATTGGAGCTTTCACTTCAAGTCCTGGTAGATCGGACAAAATCTAACAAGTCTAGTGCATAACTTTACTGTTTTCTGTTTGGTCTTGGACAAAATCTGAAAGTTGTTCATGAACAATATCTGAATTTACTACTGTCTTTTTTCTATTTGGTCTTGTGCTAAACTTTTGTACTGTATTTCTCCCTATAGTATTATATTATGGTTCGAATTTGGAAACTTTGTTCTTATATTGATCTCATGTTTTATTTTGTAGGGGATATGTCGGTATCTACAGCTCAGGTTTCAGAGATTTCCTGTTGAAGCCGGAGTTGCTGCGAGCTATTGTGGACTCTGGGTTTGAACATCCGTCTGAAGGCAAGTGTTTTAATAAGTCAGCTTCTTCTGTTTGGAAGTATTCTATTCCAGCTGTTCTAATATTGAGCTAGCAGCTGTGTTAACGACGTCTAGTAGTCTCTTTGGTAATATGCTCATTTGCGGTCAAGTGTACGACTCTGCCTTGAATGAATACTGCTGTGTTTGCTGGCCACATGAGATCTCAGGATAATCATTGCCTTGTTAAACATGCCAAAATGCCCAAGTCCCAAGACTATCAGCTGTTTTACTTTTGCCTAATTCTATAATTTTTAGTAGCACCTGTAGTTTCTCTAATTTTGTTTCATGTATTACCAGGTAATTCACTTCTATAATTCAAATTGGAGCTGTAAAATGGTCTGGTAAACTTTCAATTACAAGGATCGGGAGCTCATATTGTACTCACTGCGATTTCTCTCGCTCCAATTTTTTGGTATTTCTCCAGTTCAACACGAGTGCATTCCTCAAGCTATCTTGGGCATGGATGTCATATGTCAGGCCAAGTCTGGTATGGGGAAGACAGCCGTGTTTGTACTGTCTACCCTGCAGCAGATTGATCCTGTGGCTGGACAAGTTTCTGCACTTGTTCTGTGTCACACTCGAGAATTGGCTTATCAGGTATTGGAGATAAATATAGCTATTTTTCAAGAGTATTTTCGAAGAATGTATATACCACCAGTCTTTTACTACGAGTCACCTGTATTTCAAATTTCCCATCATGTATTTCGATTTATGATCCTTGATTGTGGATTGGTGGTAGTATATGTTGTCTATGTGGTAACTTATCCAATATATTTACACTGATAACTAATATCAATCTCCTCTTGTTATTTTTGTAGATCTGTCACGAGTTTGAGAGATTCAGTACTTATTTGCCGGGCGTCAAGGTTGCCGTTTTCTATGGAGGTGTCAACATCAAAATTCACAAAGACCTCCTGAAAAATGAATGCCCACACATTGTTGTGGGCACACCTGGAAGGATACTTGCGTTAGCTAGAGACAAAGACCTTTCTCTAAAGGAAGTCCGTCATTTTATCCTTGATGAATGTGACAAAATGCTTGAGTCCCTTGGTATGTCTTTTTGACATCATTGTACCTTTTAAGTTATTTCTTGTGTTCTCATTTTTTCGCTTGTATTCAGACATGGCTTGAATTTATGTCTGACTGTAAGATCTGAATTTGATGGCAGACATGAGGAGAGACGTGCAGGAGATTTTCAAAATGACCCCGCATGATAAGCAAGTGATGATGTTCTCTGCTACTCTCAGCAAGGCAATTCGTCCCGTATGCAAGAAATTTATGCAAGATGTAATGTTTCATGGCCAGCTCTTTTTGAATTATCAGTCTTCCATTTACGAGCTTTCCTGAGAAGATATCTTCATATAAAATTAATGCTCCGAGAAGTTCTCTGTTAAATGGGACAACAATGCTGAGTTATTGATTTCACTCTACCCACAAGAATAGCCAAGGGGGTTCCAGCATATTCGTACGATGGCATTTGATTAAATCTATGCACCGGATACTCAATTTAGTGTGAATTGCCATATTTGATATTTGGTGGTGTAGGCTGCTTGCAAAAATGGCTGAGTTTAAGTAGGATTAGGCTTGGGGGAGGGGGTCGTTGGGGCATCTTAAATATATAACTTATTGGCTCTTTCCTGTGTCTAATTTTTATGTAGCCTGTGGGTTGGGGTGTCTTCAGTCACTTGGTACTGCTGCCTTATGCTTGAGTGATGTGTTTTGAGGGACAGTGAGGTTTGTTTTGAGTTTTTCCATAAATGAGGTCATATCTGGATGAACAAGGCCTACTTATAGATGTTTTGGTTCCACAAGTCCAATATTGCTGAAGTGCCTTGATGTTAAGCTTCTGCCAGAAGACATCTTGGACCTGACCGGGATCCTCAATTGCTAAAAGGATTCCTTACAATTTAGGAAGACCCTAATATTTTTACTATGACGTTCTTTTCATTTCAGCCGATGGAGATCTATGTAGATGACGAAGCCAAGTTGACGCTTCATGGTCTTGTTCAGGTATAAGGAATATGCTTTGACTGTTTTTCTTTATAAGCTACAGAGTATGTTTTTAGGACTTGTCTACACTGTCGTATATGGCTATTTAAATCAAACTTTTAAAATTTTTAGTCTAAGTTTCGTGTTGGACATGTCTCCACACATGACACGGCACACAAGTGATGTGTTGGAGTAATATATATTGTAAGTGACACAGACCTGTTCTTATTTGCTCTCAATCTTTCTTTTGTATAGCACTACATCAAATTGTCCGAGCTGGAGAAGAATCGCAAGTTGAATGACCTTTTGGATGCCCTGGACTTCAACCAGGTGGTCATTTTTGTTAAGAGCGTTAGCAGGGCTGCTGAACTGAATAAGCTGCTTGTAGAGTGCAACTTCCCTTCTATCTGCATACATTCTGGCATGTCCCAGGAAGAAAGGTTTATTAGACTTTTCATCTGTTTGTATCGACTTTTATATGAACTTTTGGTCATTGGAGTTTTCCTTGTTATTTTAGTTTTGGTTACGTGCTTCCTTTATAATCACAGAGACAAAAGTCTGCTTTTATTCAGAATGTTGTTATACATAACTGTAGGGCTGTTGGTGAAACTTTTATATTTTGACCTCGTGGACATCTTGAGGTGGTTGTTGATTTTTTGTTTTGTTTTGTGTTCCGATAGTATATGAAATATGTATGTGCTGAACTGCCTATTGCTGTTTAGCCCTATTTCTGTTGCTGTGAAATCGTGGTGGCATTAGTGTTTATTTGTGTCTTGTTTGTATGCTGTATGTTTAATTTGTCTTTTTGTATTTTATTTACAAAATTTTCGTGACTCATGGTAGGTTGGCTCGCTACAAGGGTTTTAAAGATGGGAAACAGCGAATTCTTGTTGCCACTGATTTAGTTGGCAGAGGTATCGATATTGAGCGCGTTAACATAGTTATCAACTATGACATGCCAGATTCTGCTGACACCTATCTACATCGGGTTGGTACTTGACTATCTGTTGTTGACATAGTGCTATTTTGAATGAGCACCACTCATTTTTAAACAATTGCTTCTGCTACTTTGTAGGTTGGTCGAGCTGGAAGGTTTGGAACCAAAGGACTTGCTATTACCTTTGTTTCCTCTACCTCAGATTCTGAAGTTCTTAATTCAGTGAGCATGCTTTCCTCCTGTCATCAACCTGTTTTTCTGTATTTTGTTGTGCTTATAACATGGTATCTTTAGTCTTATGGTCTTTTGACTTTGTTGACTAACTAAGACATGGTGATTTTGCAGGTGCAAGAGAGGTTTGAGGTGGACATCAAGGAGCTGCCTGAGCAAATTGACACGTCCACATATAGTATGTTTTCTCTCCCCTTAATTTGTGTTTCTTACTCTAATGCTCAGCGGATGTAGATGGTATCCTCTTGTAACAAAACGAAGAGGCTGTTTCTGAGTGAGCGAAGATAAAATCTGTGTTGCCAACTGCATCTGATGATTGCTAGCTACCATCTCTATTCACTTAGATCTATCCTTTTGCATTGGAGTTCAGAACTTTTAAACTTTGACAGTACGTCCAAAACTCTGTAGAATTGATGTGTAACACGTGTGTACCATTTGATACCCTTAATAACATAACATATAAATAGAGAAAATTGAGGTCAAAGTGGTGCTTTGTAGAAACCCCGATGGTAAATATGGTTAAGTTGGAGTGCAGTTAGTTTAGTGAGTCATTTGCATCATTAAATCATAACCCAGAGCATAGAATAATGAGTTATTATCGTTTAGACGCTCATCACCTATTAAAATTTAACTAATGCTGTGATACATTGTTCCACTTTTGTTTAATATTTTGGTTTTGTTTACGTCCCTCGATGAAAAGTTGATTACTGATTGGAACTCTTTTATGTTGTAGTGCCGTCATAAGGCCTCTCTGCTAGAGCACTCGATGTGCTGTTGATGGTGCTGATTGCTTCACGCCTTCACTTGTGCGACATAGATGGCCTCTGTGAAAGATTCACCCTTGGTATCATCAGAATGAAATGAATTTCGGATGGTGTTTTGGTTTATTTGAACAACTGGTGAAAGTAGTGGGGGGTTCATCCCTGAGGTTTGAGTTATGTTTTCTTTCAGCCTATGTCATCTGTATCTGACTATTAAAACTGTTGTTGTAGTTTCTGTGGATCTAGCACTTTTACCAATTTCGAGCTTCTAGTTTCGTTTTGGCATTTAGTTTTATATTCATGTAAGTGATGTTGAGACTTTTACTAGCAAGTTGTATGTGCTCTAGATGGTAGCAAAAGGCGTACATGACTTTGCAACACTACAGTGATTGTTGCTTTGTTGTTTTCTTCACCGTGATTCTTGTTCCTGTAATATGTTTTGGGATAAGTTTCCAGATGCCTTATAGAATTCTTTGCAATTATCGTATTTTCTACTCTGGGATTTTGGACTTATTTCCTTTGGGAAGAATATTTGCAAGCTGAAAAGCAAGTAGTTGTAGACGGTAGAGTTGGGTAGTCCATTGATAGGTAAATCTGTGCAGAATATTGTATCGGAGGGACATTTAATTGGGAATATTTGTGTTGCAAATTGTTACCTTGGTGATGTCTTGGTGGTTCAGAGGTTGAGGATATTTTGATTGACCCACCAAATATTCTGTTATTTTCAAAAAAACTCTTGTTAATGCTATATGAGTAGTACTAGAAGGTAACAATTTTTGGCAATATGTTGGTCATTTCTGGTGGAAATGTTTAGAGTTTTTGGTTTTCTTTTTATCCCGTTTCGTTAGCTGTACATGTACATATACATATCTAAACAACAGGCAAATAGGTCTCATCCTTGGAGTGGTTGATATTTTACACTGACCAAGTGACCATATGTCCATTTTCGATTGTGAATGCCTGACTCCTGACTAGGGATAGAAATGTAGGCAAGGAACCTTGGGACTAACTGAGGCCTGTTTTCCTTTAGCATTGTTACACACGGCATATGTCTGGTTTTGAGTTACAGTTGAAGTAATATTTATCTTCTCCATGAAGATGCCGGTGCAGGCCACCGTGCTACTGCAGTTTAGGTTAATCGCTACTTGGGTTGCTGATGTTCCATGGATGCCCCTGTATGTCACCCCGCTAATTGCCACGGCTGATCTCTGTACAGCACCACATCCATGAATCAAATCAATTACCGAGTCACTTTTGTGACAATCATAGAGAAGGGAGGTGTTATTACCTGAGGTTTACATTGGCCTCCACAGCAGTAAAATTGGTCTATCATGATTGGGTTCTGTACGTTGATGAGAGTAATGCCTTCATATGTGATATCCCTCGCATAACCCGATCCACCCTGTGTGGAGTCGAAAAGGAACTTCAACAATCTTTCAAGAAGCGCTTGTTTTAGAATGCGAGCAAAATGTGGTTATGACACAGACCGGTTTATGTTACCTGCCATGTTTTGATTCTTGCACCATTGGTACTTCCTTTAAAGATGCAATTTCTGACATGCACTTGTTCTACTTTTGCATATCCCCCATTCCTTCCTAAGCTTCCAACGCTGAAAAGGCGTAGAAGATGGTAGACTCGAGGTCGAGTACAATTATTAGAGGGTAGGATTCGTAGTTGTGAGAACTAATATAAGCGTAGACATTGGACAAACTTTTATCAATAGTTGTGGTAAATAATTTTAGACAAACCTTATTCCGTGCCCAGGACCGCAAGTCACGCTGGTCACTGTAATCCAAGATGACCCCGATCCAATAGCTATACAGTCGTCACCTATCATTGCCCATTTTAAGAGACAAAGTTAGTTGCACGAGCACATAGAAAGGCTGAGATATCCCGAGGCTCGAAAGTAGAGACCTGTAGCGATAAAAGAGTCGTGGATTTGAACATGGTTGGAAGCGACAAGTTCAATGCCGTCAGTGTTGGGGCTGTTAGCAGGAGCTTGAATGTTGATGTTTGAGATGGTGGAGTTATTACAACCTGTGATTGATAAATGGGCTCTTGGGCTGTTCACTTGTGATATTCCTTTTAATTGAAGGCCATTGCAATCGCAGAACGACAGAGCCTGTTATTCACAATTCATGCCATACATATACATCGTTGTTATTATTATTCGGATCCGTTAACAAATGTGATAGAATTATATAGAAATGAAAGGATGATCCTTACTTTAGGGTTGTTACATGAGGACATGCCATAACCATCCTGTAAATCAATGAAGGTTTGTTAATTGTTATGTTAGTAAAATGAATACTATCTGGTGGATGGAGTAGTATATATATTTCCGTCAAAAACAAGAATTCACGTACTGTATGTGTATGTGTATGTGTATGTGTGGATGACGACCACCAAGTAGAGCCTTGACCATCAATCACTCCCGATCCAGATCCATCAATAATAAGGTTTCTGATGTGTTGGAAAAACAGCCATGTATTGTCACTGCAATTTTTCCAACCATAACGATTACTTGGTGCCACCAATTTTCCAAACATCTGCATATAATCACTCTATCAATTAACACGTACGGAGTAATACTACCTCTATCCCACCAAAATTGTCCTATTTCATTAAAATACGTCTCATATATAATAGAAAAATTGAACGATCTTTTATGGACGGAGAAAGTATAAAACTCGCGGAATATATAAATAAATAAATAATTCAATTATGATGGAGCATTGAGTTTTTTTTTTTTGCCGGCTAGTACAAACATGAATCAACGTTTCTGGCGTGCTTTGATGGCTAGTCCATGCGCACGTTTATTAAGACTTCTAGGTAAATATTCGACACTTAGGCAATGAAAATACATAAAACAGTCAAGGAGATCTTGTATGATTCCACGGAGGTCGTTGAGAGGGAGAGTCTCAGCCGCGATAGTTTCAATAAGACGTAGACAATCAGTCCTAATGACTATGTGTAGGTATCCATAATCGAGGGCCCAACGACAGGCGTGAAGGAGTCCAAGAGCTTCTGCAGAAGTAGGCGAGTGAGCAGTGAAAGTATGAGCATGCATAGCGATAGTTCCCCCATCCCTCCAATTGGCAACCCAGCCGCAGGTACAGAGAGATTGGGAAGCCAGGAGGCATCAGATTCTATAATGATAGTTGGACAGGAAGAAGAGGAGTTGCCAGTAAGATGAATAGGGGTCCCGTTACGTAGTGGATGTCAAAGGTGATCAGCGTCTTTTGACCCCTTGGTCTCCAGATTAGTGATCATTGTTGGTTTCAAATTATGAATGAGATGAACGACATTGTCCGCAGTCCATTGCTCTCCATCGAAAATACACCTGTTTCTGGCAATCCAAATAACCCAGAGAGTTCCAACAAAGTTGCAAACAAGATTGTACTCTTTGTCTTCCTTGTTGATATTGAGACGGTATTTAATCCAGTTAATGATCCAGACCGGTAGCGGGACATCATTACTGGAGAGGCTTCTAATTCCGAGCGGTCCCCCCAGCCAGATTCGCGAGGAGAATGGGCAGTCTCTGAAGATGTGGGCAGCTGTTTCAATTTCTTCATTACCCGAAGCTCTGCAAAAAATACAGCTCGGGTCAATAACAATCTTTCTTTTGTAAAAATTAGCACCAATGGGTAAACAATTGTGAAGAATCCGCCACAGGAAAACAATCCATTTTGCAGGGCAGCGCAGTTTCCAGAGTTGATGTCGACAAAAGGTCAGAATAACATTGTCATTCAGGCTGCCGTAGTGTTTAAGTCGAGGATGGTCTGATCTGAACTGACTAAAGGCAGCTCGGTACCCCGACTTGACCGTATACTGTCCATCGGAGGAAAGAAGCCAGTAAGGCGTGTCGTCGTCGTCAAGTCGGGGTATATGAATAGAAGAAATTTCCTTGACCAAATCTAAAGGGAAAAGATAAGTGAGGATATCATTGTTCCAAATCCCATTATGAGAGATGAGGTCCCTGACTTTGGTGGGAAGACACTCAGAACGTGTCACGTCAATGCCCGTTTTTAGAGTCGGGATTGAACCAAAGACCCATCTATTACTCCATATGTCAAGGGAGGAATTTTTCCCAACACTCCAAGCAAGGTGCTGGGAGATCAATTTCATTCCCCAGTGGATGCCCCTCCAACCCCAAGAGCAACCGTTATATCTTTTGTTTAAACAGCCCACAATGTCTCTAATAGAGCATTTATATTTTTCGCAGAGGGTTCTACTAAGGAGAGATTGATTGTCGGTTAACACTTTCCAGGCAGCTTTCGCTAAAAGGGTTTGTTTGAAGCATGCTATATTCCTTATACCAATTCCCCCATCAAATTTCGAGAGAGAAAGAAAATCAATGCTCCTCCAATGTATAGTTCTTGATCCCTTGAAACCCGCCCACCAAAAATGTGCCAGGATCGAGTTGATTCTTCTGGCGACACTTATCGGAATACGAAAGACCGATAGAAAGTAAATAGATAGGGAGGAGAGAACAGAGGAAATCAAAACCATCCTTCCAGCTTGAGAGAGCAGAGATCCATTCCATGTCGAAATTTTATGTTTAACCCGATTAATAAGATCATTATAAAAAGCCCTTTTATTCTGCTCTATAAGGAGCGGAATACCCAGATAATTGCCCATAGGATTATTGCTTCGAATTTCTAATGCGGAGAGACAATTTGTTACATTCGCCATAGTGGTGGAGGGGCTGAAGTGAATGGCCGATTTGTCGAAGTTGATTCTTTGTCCCGATGCCTGACAAAAAATTCGTAAGATAGACTTGAGGGAGCTGAATGATCCATTATCACAGTGAGTGAAGAAGATAACATCATCAGCAAAGAAGAGATGTGAAATTGGGGGGCATGTCGGCTGATACAAATACCGCGAAGTCTACCAGTATCTTGAGCAGCAGATAAGGTTGATGATAAGGCCTCCATACACATGATGAAAATATATGGAGAGAGCGGGTCGCCCTGTCTGAGACGGAAGAAAACACTGTAAAGGAGCACCATTGACCAGAATCTCATAAGTCACCGATTGAACACAAGTCATTATAAGATGCAGCATTCTGTTTGGAAAGTTCATCGTAAAGAGAGTAGCTTGAAGGAATTTCCAATCAACTCTATCAAAAGCTTTACTCATGTCAATTTTGAAAGCCATCATCCCACCGTCTCTGCGATTGCTTTTGTTTATGTGATGTAAAACTTCATGGGCGAGTAGGATGTTGTCACTGCAAGATCTTCCAGGAATAAATCCATTCTGGAACGGGCTGATCAGTTTGTTGATGACCTTTTTGATTCTGTTGGAGATGCATTTGGTGACAATCTTCATGAAAACATTACATAGACTTATAGGTCTGAAATTTTCCACCCGTTCAGGGGAATTAATTTTAGGAATAAGGGTAATGAAGGTTCGATTGAATTCACGAAGGATATGTCCGGTGTTAAGGCAATGACTAGCCGCAAGGATGACATCGTCTTTAATGAAATGCCAGAGGCGCTGGTAGAAGATGGCAGAAATTCCGTCGGGTCCGGGAGATTTTAAGGAGCCTAATTGAAAGACCGCAGTTCGGACCTCTTGGGGACGAAATGGGGCATCGAGATTGTTGCGATCCTCGTCATTAAGTTTAAGAGTGATGTTACTGAGTAGAGAGTTGTAAAGGGGATCAGTCTGGTCCACCGGACAAGGATCAGGGGAGTAAATCTTCTGAAAGTGATCCAGAAAAGCTTTATTAATGTCGGCGGCATCAAAGGACCATTCACCGTCATTGAGTTTCAGTCCGGCTATGAAATTTCTGCTCGATCTGCCTTTAACCTTATTGAAAAAGAATCTGGTACATGAGTCACCATAAGAATCCCATGCGACTTTGGCTCTCTGTTTCCAATATAACGAAGAGGCTTTGCAGTAGTCAACAAGCTCTTGATGATGTTTGCTGTAATCTGAAGTTTCATTGGAATTTTTTCCCTCAAAAATACCATGTAGGTCTTCTTCAAGAATATCATCAAAGTCACTCCATTTCCGACCCCAGTCCTTATGTTTATTAAGAGACCAACGTTTCATAATTTTTCTGCTATACTCCAATTTTCGAGCAAGCTTGAAGGGTTGGGAGCCTCTAACAGTAGTCCATAACTCATCATCTATCCAGGCGGTCTTGATTTTATCTTTGCAATCTTCGAATTCGAGCGCCCAGGCTTCTATTTTATAGGGTTTATTTTTCTTGTCATAGCACAGATTTAAGTCGACTTCAATAATTGCGTGGTCACTGATTTGAATTGGGAAGTGTTTGACAGCCGTATTGGGAAAGGAAGTGAGCCACGAGGAAGTAGCAAAAGCTTTATCGAGCCTTTCATAGATTCGATCAGGCCCTTCTCTATTATTGCACCATGTAAACCTCGGTCCTTTGAAAGGAATATCAATGAGATTACAGTCGATCTTCCATCTGGTAAAGTCATCAGCTCCACGGAGGGAGAGATTATTATATCCTAATTTATCTTCAGCATATTCAATTTGATTGAAGTCTCCAATAAGAAGTGTAGGATAATTCAACGTGCTGATATGTGATTGAAGCCGGTCCCAGACGTGCTGTCTCGCATGCAAATAGGGACTGCCATAAACAAAAACCAAATAAAAGAAGGAACTGTTTATTAAGACTCTCATGGAGATAAAGTTGACACATTTGTAAGCTACATCCATCGGGAGGTGTCCCTTCCAACCCAACCAAAGACCCCCACTAGTACCTTGGGCATTAACCCCAACATTCTTAAAATACCTTAAGGACAGACCAATCTTGTTAATAGACTCCACATTACATTTTGTTTCACATAGGAATATAAAGTCATAATATTTATTTAAGACCGTCGCTCTTAGCTTTGGAATTGCAGGGGAGAGCGGGTCATTGAGACCCCTGCAATTCCACGACAGTCCTCTCATGGATGGGGTGGAGGCTGTGATAGGCCAGCCTCCAAAGCCCCAGGAGTAGTAGTTGTAGCAGTCTCAGCAAGGTCGAAGTCGGCGTCGGTGATTTTCATAGTGAAGCTAGCTTTTGGTGAGTGATCTTCATTAGTAAACTTGAGCTTTTTGCCTAAGGAGAGCAAGTAGTTCTTAGCCGAATCCCTGCAGTTGATTGAGTTATTCATGAGAATGATGAGATCAGGGTCGGAGGATGATTTACGCTTGGGACGCAGCTTCTTCGTGGTACTAAAAAACAGAGGAGGAGGAATCATGTCATCCTTAGTCGGGGAGAGATAACAGTTGTCAATCTGCTCGAAAGGCTTTTCAGTCGATCGATTGAGTAAGTCAGCTTCAAGGGGTCCAAATAAATCAGTTGAGAATCCGTTAAGTCTGTTGTCAACAGACTGCAACAGACTAATTGTTGCAGAGTTAGTAATGACATTCATCTCAGGTGAAGTGATGGGTTGAGCGATTACCATATCTAGGGTTGTAGCACCAGTATTTTCAGCAGCAGTAATAGGAAGAGAAAAATTCAGAGCATCCTCGAACCTTTGCTCAGACGAGGGGGAATCAGAAGAAATCGGGATCGGGGACTGGTAATTGTTGTGCTCTTCAGAACTGTAAAGCGAGTTCTCAGTGGACGAGTTGATACTGCTTTCCCCGTTGAGGCTATCATCTGAGTTATTGATGCTAAAGTTGGCTTCATTGCTTGTGTCCTCATGATCCAGATTGAAATTTGGATTGACAGCGTCAACCCGCCTGCTGGTTGTACTCCCGAGCAGGTATAGGTGGCTCATGGAAGGGAAACGCGAAATCGTTTGGGGGGGAAAAAAGTCTGACCATGGCCCCTAGCATCTTCAATTGCAAAAGCCACCTTGTAATTCCCCTCCAATCTATGGCTAACTGATTCGAAATACTTCGCACCCCGATCAAATGAGAAGCTCCATTCCATGTCACCGTTTTGAGGAGTGAAAAAAGGTTCTTCAGAGAGGCAGACTGGCTCAACAAATTTTTTTGCATAAGGAGTTTCAAAGGGCTCTCCCCTCCATTCACGACTCCCATTTTTGAAATTCCCTGTATTTGCTGAAAAATCGGGTTCATCAAATTCATATACCCTCCCTTGCTTGTTGGAGAAACTGGCGTTGAAGTGTGCGGTTTGAAGGGCGGGTCCCTTGAAAGGGATCGAGGTGACCAGGAATTTCATGCCCGGCCTAACCTTACCCCCAGGGTAGAGATCCAGATTGAAGTCGATGTAGTTTTCGACAAAGAGATCTGCCGGCATAACTCTGGATGCAAAGTTTCCCACTCGGAATCTTGATGTGAGGCATTTTGAAGTAGTAGTAAAAGCCCTAAGATCGAGGTTGTACATTGTGTGTCGACCAACCCCCTCGAAAATATCATATCCCTTCGCATCGAGCTTGCAGAAAGTGGCATCCAAATTAGCAGAAATACTAGAAATGAGTTCCTTGCAGTGACCGGATTTGTGACCAATACGGCCACACCTCGTGCAGTACTTGTAAACCTCCTCGTATTTAAATTGTACCCAAAGGAGATATTCTTGATTGCAGCCTAAAAAGAAACCAGGCAGCAGAGGTTCACCGAGTGCAATTGATGCTCGAATTCTAAGGTAATCATTCGGAGGAACTACATCGAAGGGTTCCACCTCGAAATCAGAGCTTAAAAGCTGCCCTATAGTGTTGGCAGTCGCCATATTGAGGTATTCAAAAGGAAGTCCGCAGACTCGGACCCAGAGTTTGATTGTGGGAAATAGGACAGTACATGGGACTGATTTAGATTTCCATTTTGTCAGGGCGATAATAGCCCCATTGATTGAAACAAAAGTACGTTGGAGAAGATCCGCACGGTCTTCATCATCCGCACAGTGGAAAATCACAAGGTCATTCATCTTATGAACTTTGATGGGTCCCCTGGTGACCCAATGATCCTCAATGACGTTGTTGATAGTAGCAGCACTGAAGGACCTATAGTCGGCCATGTAGCCCAACAAACAACGGTTCCAGAAGGCGAAGGAGTCGCCCAAGAAATCTGGATTCATGCTGATAATAGCACTAGTACGGGGGTAGCGCCAAGAGGTAAAGAAATCAACCTCAAAACCAATGTCGACTCCTTCTGGGATGTTACTGACACGGGGTATGCTAGGCCCCGCCTCAGAAAGTAAGTTAGGATTGAAACTAAAAGATGCAGGGGAATTGAGTTCATTATTGGATAAGACGCACTCTTTTGAGTGTGAATCTCACCCTTTTTTTTAATCAACATCAAACAAGAGTTCCATATATGTTGTGAGTAATAGGTCTTGGAGACGGTCTCTCATTAACTTTACTGAGAGACTAAGTACAAATGGAAGTAACAGTGGTAACAGACCTAATAGAAGTAGGTACGACTAACATAAAAGAGTGTACAAATATAAAGAGGGTACACTTTTTATAAAAATAGGTACAATAAAAATAGGTACAAAACAAAGTTGTCATTTAAGGGTACGAATAGAACATAGAGTGATACTGAAAAGTGGTCTCTCAATAAGTTATTGATAGACCGTCTCTTTCAAGATTTTGTGATAATATAATAACCAAAGTTCCAAAGCTCTTGGTTGAAAATAAAAAAGGCACTCCATCATTAACTAGAGACGATTCTTGGTATGAAGGAATATTTTTTGAGTGAATGACAATTACGACAAGGAGAAGAGATTTCAAAAGTGCAATTTATTATAGCTACGGTCTAGACTTTAGGATGCACTCATACGGACACAGATACAATGATTTGGAAGAGTGTTCGTGCTACCTAGATTACTGTAACTATCATGCCTTCTCTCTTCTTTTATCTACAATTATTGTGCCCACAATTCAATGGTATATACCGGGGAAGACGTACTCCAGAATCTCATTCACACGTGTTGTGTTATTCATTGTGAGATGTATTTTAATCAAAGCAAACAAATGAACGAGACAGAGGGAGTATTTTTTGGACCACTTGAATTTGATTTAAATATCTTGTCACCTCTTGTCAATTACAATAAGATGTGATTTTTAGACGCACGATTTATATAAAGTTGTTGTCTTACGTTTTCAAAGGGAGTAACGTAGTATTCTAAATTCTTTACTTCTTTTCGTCTCAAAGTCGATTAAATTGAATTTAAATAAAGCAAGTGTAAATTAAGATGAACTTTATAGGAAAACAAGTCGAAAAGAATAGACATAGATGAGAGTGGGTGTAATTAAAACAAGTTAGGGAGGGAGGGAGGGACCTGAAGGTGAATGGTATGGGAGTTGCAAGGACCAATGAATGCGATTGGAGAGAGCAAGAATGTCTTCCCTGCTGGAACTGTGAGCCGAGGAATCTCATTTCTCAATCGAGCTCCGCATGCTTCTCTCCATGCTTTTCTAAATGCCTTCAAACCAAACCAAACAAAACAAATTAAAGCTCAAAATTTATACGGAGTACTTATATCCACCACATCAAATATCGTCAAAAACTACCAAAAAAAATTGAAAATAATGTCACCGATCCATTTTTATTTTATATTCACATTGATATTTGACATAATTTTTTTTATATTGAATATAAAATGATAAATTTAAAAATATTGGGGTAGAATGGTAAGTGTGTAAATAAGAAATAATAATAAAAGTGTAAAATGTCGTAAATAGTAAGGGTAAGAATTTAGAGATAGTAATTTTTTAAAATAATTTTAAGATGATACTCCCTCCAGATTTAAATTATTGTCACATTTCAATATAATACTTTTCACAAATATTACCCAAATGGGGCAATAATTTAAAACCAGAAGGAGGACTATAATACGGAGTCCTATATAAAAAGGAAAAACAAGAAAGTTACTCTCTCCATTCAAATCCAAGTGTCTCATTTGCTTTTACACATTTGCCGAGATGCGTTTACACTAGCGATATCTTTCATTTTACATTAGCAAAAATTATAAAAATTTGATATTCTTAATGTGTTCATAAAGACGAATCAAACAAAATCTCACATGACTATATTCTCACTTATAGATTGTCGAGGATATCGAAGATTCCTCTCAAGTGTGAATAGTGTCAAAAAGTGAAATGAGACACTTGGATTTGAATGGAGGGAGTAATTGTTACTCGTATAATAAAAAATAGATGAAGTATAAACTTGTAGTCCGACAATTCTACGATATGATCATTATTCAATGCAGAGTAGTCCGTACTTGTATGATTCATAAAATAGAATGATTTGAATGAAACTACGTACTTGAGAATCATCTCGATTTCCATCTCCAAAAGCTCCATAATCAAGCACGTTGAAGTTTGATGGATCTCCTATGCATAAACCCAGGATATACGCAACTAGTGCTAACACCCAATAACAATCCTGCATAGGAGTATTATTTGTGTGAAATACTCCGTATTTAAATCATAGAAAAACAAATGATTGAGATAAAAAGAGTATTTACTAGTACATAATTACAAGGGAAATGATAAACTATATGGAGAATAAAATACTTTTAATTTTGATTTTAATATATAAATAAAATATTAATTTGTTTTTATCTAATAATGTTTGGAGTATTATTATTTGTTACTCCGTATCTTCTAACTTGCTAATAAAATTTCTATTGATCTGAATTTATAAGAAAATGTATTTTGATTCGTGACCGTTGGTTTTGTGATAAATTAAACAAACTTTTAATCAAATAATCAGATAAAAATTATACGAGTAAAATATTATTATAGGCTCCGTAAATAAAAAATATGTTGATTAAAATTTAAAATATTAAAATGTATATTAAAAGATACCCGTATTACTCGATTATCATTAAATAAGATTAAATATGTGAAAAATTAATAGATTACCAATCACGGATTATATAATCACTAAATATAAAATTTTAAGGTTTTTCTGCATTGTATCCTCATGTTTTTTTTTTTCGTTTTCTATCATGTATCTCTTCTATTTTCTAAACCCCTACTTGTACCTCTATAGTTTATTATTTTCATTAAACGTGACCTAATCACAAATTTTTCTACTAAAAAAAATCCTAATTAATCTCCATCAATGTCTTCTATATTATCTCCAATTCTAATTTTCAAGCATAATTTCTGATTTTTTCTTTATTTTATCATAATTTTTTCACAATGTCTTTAAAATTCATGATCTTACAATATCAATGTTTTGTTTGTTAATGTAATTGAATTAATTTCGTTAGAAATTAGTAAAAATATCATTATTTTAAGCAAAAGAATAAGCTAAGGAGAAAATGGCGAAAAATCAACAAGGTAAAAAAGAATAAGAAGTTTATGTATAAAAGGGAGAAAATTAGGGACACTTTGGTTTGAGGTATTTAGGAAAGAGAAAGGGAATCAAAGTTCATGATTCCCTTTGTTTGTGTTTGTTTAGCCAATTCAATCCATCCCTTTCCCCCAAACTCCTCTAACTTCTTACCCCCACCTCCCAAGGTAATGAGATTCTCTTTCTCCACTCCCCACCTAGTCATCACCATCACCATCACCATCACCAACAACCGCCACCATCACCACCACCACCACCACCAAAGTCCACCCACCACCATCAAGGCCCACTTACCATCATTACGAACACCATCACACTTTCGAGTCAGGTCAAATATGAGTCGAAGTTGGGTCAAAATAATTTTTTATGCCTTAATTTATCAATTAAAAAGAAAACATATTTTTTAAAATTTATCGTATTGTAGTAATTATTACTCCGTATATTTACCGTATTTACAATTAAAAAAGTGTAAAAATAATACTTCTTATATTACAGGTATTTTATTATTAAAAGATACTACAAAATTTATTTTTTATTATTTTTATAATTTTATATTTTACATAAGGATAAATAATGTGATGACCCACCGCTAATGTTGAGTTTGAGTGAAGGTTGAGTGAAATTCATTCTTTCATTGAAACCAAACAACAACCTAAATTTGGGGTAATCCCATTTCTTTCCGTCTGTTTTCCTTTGTTGATTTCATTCCCTTTCCCTTTGATGAACCAAACGTCTCCTTAATGAAATAGGAGGGAAAAGTTGGGAAAGTGGAGGTAAAACAACTAGGTTGTCAAAACTAGCTATGTCATAACTTAGACATTGTCTTGTCATCTAATTAACGGAACATTAAACGAATAATTCTGATTAAGTCACGTTTCATGAAGTTAATCAATTACAAGGGTATTAGTGAGGTTTAGAAAATAGGAGAGGTACATGATCGAAAACAAAAAAAACAGCAGGATATAACGTAGAAAAATCCCTATTAAATATAACATGCATTATTACGCGAGATCTATACTAGTGTAGATGAAGTCATTATTTAGGAGAAAGATTAATGTCATAATTTTCTTGGCCTATCCAACAATAAGACATGATGTCAAAGTTTAAAAGCTCGGACTAACCAACTCTGAACCACCAGGCCACTTAATCTACTCTTCTATAGAGTATACTAATACTACTACGTATTATTAAAAAAGCTTACGCATATATAATTAATTTAATTTATAGCATCATTTAAAATTTAACCAAACTCATATAAAAAATCATGTTGGAAAAGAGAAGTTACACGACATAATGTAAATGAGATAATCAGACGTCTCAACAAAAGTGGAGGCCCTCGCCCTTAGCTACAATAAAAAATTCTCGTTGGAAAGGAAAAATGAGATATACACTTCAAATAAACTATGAAGACTTTACTATATATATGGGTATGTCATAGAAAAACTTATTACGGAGTATTACAATATGACGTAGACTTCAAAGGGGATTGATCTCACCATTTAATTTAATTTAATTTGGAGAAGTATTACTCCGTATATCTTATCACACAAAGAAAAATAAGTACCGTCTTAAAAATCTCAATTATGGTATATATAGAGTCTAATAGAGTAGCACTTTGAGTCTTCGACACTTCACCCTGATTACGCATTTAATATTTATAGAATGGTTGTGCCTTGTGAAGTTAGAAAAACTTTTGGAACAAGTACGGAGTATGAAACAACTTGGCAAATCTACTCTTAAACATTTATTTTTCAACAGTTTTGATATGTCTATATCTAATACGAGTACTCCGTATCTATTAAGTTTGAGCTCTATTGTTACTTTGACGAACAAAATTCACCCAAAAACACCAATAAGAAGATTATACAACCACTTGTACAAAACTCTATTTATAACTGTTTTTATGATTTTGAGCTTTATCACAAAGGTTTCGAGTTTTATTGTAAACTTTCTGGACTTTAGTATAAAATTGTCAAGTTAAATCATATAAATGTTTAATTAAGCTCAAAAACTTACAACTCAGCTCAAAATCTTATATATATAAGCTCGGTAAATATATACAAAAGCTCAACAACTTTGCCCTGGTTGTATAATGTTATTGTATTATTCAACCAGGTGTATAATACTATTTTCCCAAAAACACTTATTCCAGAGTTGCGAACTTGCGATAGATAACTATCTCAACCAGAAGATACATGCTTGATGTAATATATACGGAGTATATTTATATTTTATTACGCATCTTACTCGATTGTTCATTGGACTTGGAGAAGGGTTAGTGTAACCTCCTACAATAATGTGTAGAAATTCTACTTGTGAGATTTTTCGAGGTTATCAGGATTTGAGCTTGCGACTTTTACTTACTCGAACTAGTTATGAATTTCTGATACCCTAATAGATGAATCATCTCTATAAAAAACTACAGTGATGGTCGATAATATTTATACTCCGTATCATATTAGATTTTGATTTGAAGCATTTATTTATTTTTTTAGCTAATGGTGACAAACAAACTACATACAACTGTAAGAATTATGGGTCTACACAATATATGTGGACAACATTATTTGGACCTATTGTATTTATTAGCTATCATTAAAGTTGAGCCCAAATACGTGATCAGTTATAATACAAATACTACGGACTTATTTACATCTTATAAAGTATGAGTCAGATACTATAATAGTGTAGAAACCCATTAGGGCTTTATGGGATATATGATGAGCTTATCCACTAAAGGCGACTGATATAGGTCATCAGGGTTTAACCACCCCTCCCTATATATATGGGTTTCTCCATACCGATGGGATATATGAAAGATTAGGTCTAAAGTGTGCTGTCAGGGAGTATAACCCTGACTATATATATAGGGAGAGGTGGTTAAACCCTGATGACCTATATCAGTTGCCTTTAGTGGATAAGCCCATCATATATCCCATAAAGCTCTAATGGGTTTCTACACTATTATAGTATCTGACCCATACTTTATAAAACGTAAATAAGCCCGTAGTATTTATATTATAACGGATCACGTATTTGGGCTCAACTTTAATGATAGCTAATAAATACAATAGGTCCAAATAATGTTGTCCACATATATTGTATTAGACCCATAATTCTTACAATCTCCCACTTGGGTCATATACTGGTATATGTAGGACACTGAAAATTGTATTCATTATAACCGTATGAGCTCAATAGTGCTATCAAACATTCTAACCGTCTTATGCAATTCGGTCCATCAATCATATGTACATAGAACCAAAGCGGCCTTTGCCACAGTTTGTCGTAACAGGACCCATCAATGATCACATATGCAAACATGGCTAACGACATGAATCTAGTATAGGAGTGTAGCATGGAAACAACAACCGAATGTGATCCAAATATGCATATTTCCAACTGGTCCACCTTAAGCCTTAGTGAGATCAACCAAATAAGACAGAGTGAAACTGAAAAATGAAAACCTTATTTCTGCAGAACTGAGTAACCGTATATCATAATGTGTCTAATGTGACAAACTCCCACTTAACCTGAATATCCTCAGAACTGAGTAACCGTATATCATAATGTGTCTAATGTGACAAACTCCCACTTAACCTGAATATCTTCAGAACCGAAACACCCATTTGAGCAACATGCTCAAGAAAGTCCGTGAGTGATAATTCCTTAATAAGCGGATCCGCAAAAATTGAGTTTGTACATACAAGCATATCTTAGACGCCTTTCACTCTGAATCGTTTCTATAACAACACATCACTTGTATTATTACTTGAAACTATAATAACCGTCA
Source organism: Agrostemma githago (assembly GCA_958450325.1). NCBI lineage: Eukaryota > Viridiplantae > Streptophyta > Magnoliopsida > Caryophyllales > Caryophyllaceae > Agrostemma > Agrostemma githago. The sequence goes on from OY288242.1 coordinate 3,744,140, forward strand.
AGTGGTCACAAATAACTTAAATGGTCTTTCAACACCGAACTTAGCTTGCAGCCTTGTGACAAATAAGCATTACAAAATAGGAGTCGAAATACCGAATGTTCTCAACCTGAACCGATCTCCCATATGATAACATTGTTTTGCTCCAAATATAAATGACAAACAATATTTGGCTGCCCTTAGTGGATCTCAATATCCTACTGATTTCCCTTAATATCTGTCAATTAAACTATATAATGTACACAATATCAAAACATGTACAAGATAAGTTTAATTATACCTTATTACTTAAACACATGAAATATATCTTGAAGTACATGGATTTAAGTATGTGATACTGTGTATTATGAATATGAATATTTCCTTAAGGACATTAATAAGACTGCATTAGTCCTATTTACTGAAAGGGTATAAAACTTGATATATTTTCATACTCCCACTGAATCTTGAGTATCTACAATCATGTACCACATTCATAAAAAACCAAATAAGATGATATCATGGTAGATTGATGTATTCTTTGACGGAAAACCTTATTTGAGTTTTCATTGAATGATTATTAACCTTAATTTGCAGAAACTTTACCTTGAATCTAACGAGTCAAGATTTCCAGTATCTACAACAATGGGTCTATCAATGTCACCATTGACAAACCTGTCTTTACTATTAATCCAATGTAACTCCATATATATATATATATATATATATATATATATATATATATATATATATATATATATATATATATATATATATATATATAGAAAAGGGATCAAGGGAGTTTGGTGAAAAGTGGGAAGTTGTGTTTTTGGCCCTTGATCTTGGCTTGAATGGATGGCTTAGATGGATGATGGATAAAAAAAAAAAAAAGGAAAGGAGACAACACTGACAAGCAACAGTGGAGAGAGGGAAGCAACCCTCCCCTCAATCACACTTCGTAGCAGTGGAGAGAAGGGAGCATCCTCTCCTCAATCAAACTCTCTCTTCTTCATTACTTCACTCCTTTCCTTTTCAATTCATTTCCCTAATTCAATTCATCTCTCCCTAACAAAACTCCATCAAATAAGCTCCATTAATAACTTCGACCATACTCCGTCAACAACTCCGATCATACTCCGTTTTTAACACAACATGACGGATAATTATACCAAGGTATGTTTATGCATAAACTTTGATCATCTTCATTTTTTTAGCTTCTTCTTCATCCTCATCTTCATCTTCGATCATCTTCATCTTCTTCAAACTTCTTTTTATTTTTCATATCTTTTTTTTTGGTATTTATAAAATTATTCATCTTCATTGTCTAAAAAAAAAGAACAACTTCATCTTTAAGATGAAGTTTGGAGATGAACTTGTTCTTTTTTTGTGGGATGAATGGAGTTTGAAGATGAAGTTGTTCTTCTTCATCCTCATCTTCAGCTTCGATCATCTTCATCTTCTTCAAACTTCTTTTTATTTTTCATATCTTTTTTTTTGGTATTTATAAAATTATTCATCTTCATTGTCTAAAAAAAAAAGAACAACTTCATCTTTAAGATGAAGTTGTTCTTTTTTTGTGGGATGAATGGAGCTTGAAGATGAAGATGAAGATGAAGATGAACAAATCATTTAGTGCGTAATGTTTTTACAGAATTGTAAAGTCACACTCATTATGTTGTACAGTCACACTCATTATGTTGTAGAATCACGCAGATGTATACTCATTGTAGTCACATATTCAGTTGTATAGTCATACTCATTATGCTGTATAGTCACACTCGCTATGTTGTAGAATCACGCAGCTGTAGAATACCTTGGGATTAAGGTATCATTCGTTGAATCATCTTCATCTTCATGCTTGTTTTATTTTTCATACTTTTTTTTTGTATTTATAAAATTATTTACCTTCATTATCCAAAAAAAAATGAAGGTTGAATATGGATGAATGGATGTTGAATATTTAATGAATGTTTAGATATTTTCATTTTTTTAAAGTCATAGTCGTTCATTCATCAATATATATTCAACTTTCATTTTTTTTGGATAGTGAAGATGAATAATTTTATAAATACAAAAAAAAAAAAGATATGAAAAATAAAACAAGCATGAAAATGAAGATGGTTAAACGCATGATACCCTAATCCCAAGGTATTCTACAGCTGCGTGATTCTACAACATAATGAGTGTGACTATGCAACATACTGAGTGTGACTGTACAACTTAAAGTGTGTGACTGTACAACTTAAATTGTGTGACTTTTTTCAGGTATTTTTTTTATCTACATTCAAGTTTCCACGTTCGTCAAATCCCTACTTCCGAACCTCGATGATTTTCAGGTATTTGTTTTTATCTTTTTAGAGCATCTTTAAAATAATTAATCATCTTCATCCTCATGCTTGTTTTATTTTTCATTCCTTCTTTTTTTTGGTATTTATAATATTATTTATCTTCATTATTCACAAAAAAAAATGAAGGTTGAATATGGATGAAAGAAAGTTGAATATTTAATGAATGTTTAAATAATTTGCTCTGATTCGTATAGTCACACAGTTAAAGTTGTATAGTCACACTCATTATGCTGTACAATCATGCAGTTGTAGAGTCATTGTAGTCATATATTCAGTTGTGTTGTGTGTGATTTAGATTGATTGTGTGTTTTGTTGCAGCGAAATAGTTGGTGGAAAGAGGAATGTTGGTAAAAGGGGCGGTGGGAAGAAGAAGGTCGTGGAAGATACAACGACCGACCACGTAATTGGACAATGTATTATTGCGCACGTACCGGAGACCATCGTTAAGCTCTTGTGTGTTTATGTGAGATAAAATATTTGCTTTAGGATGAACGTACTATGTGTAAATGATGTTTGGTGGGTTAGTATGTTATTATGTTTGACGTACTATATGTAAAGGATGGACTTTGTCCAATGTAAATATATTTTCATCGCTATTTTCTGGTTTCATAATTAATCACGCGAGGTTTATAGCAAAATCACTTATCCCTCCACCTGTGTGACTATACAAAATCTCTGTGACTATACAACTAAATTATACTCGTACTTATTTATACTTCAATCATCATTAGCAAAGATGATTACATACACTAATCACTGCAAGAATTTATGTGATTCTACAATACAATGACTCTACAACTGCATGATTGTACAACATAATGAGTGTGACTATACAACTTTAACTGTGTGACTATACAACATAAAGTGTGTGATCCTACAACATAACGAGTATGACTATACAACTTCAACTGTGTGACTATATAACATAATCTCTGTGACTATACAACTGTGTGATAAAAAGAAACCCTATATTACACACTATCAATCTTGCAACGCACACATTCATCTCAACAGTCGCTGTTGAGAAATATAACAATCATAAGTATAACAACCATACAAAATACCAACAATAATAAATATAAAGAAACCATGCTCCAATGGTGCAAAATAACTAAACCCTCTACATCTCCATGCTCCAATGGTGTTGTTCCTTGAAGATTTGTATGTGCTCGAAAATGTCCGGTCGTAAATTTCTGTTCAACATGCAGGAGGTAAAATGAGTACATACATATATATTTGGTATCTTGCATTTGGAATTCCATTTTTTTGTTTGGTTTGTTAATTTGAAAAGTTATACAGTTGTAATGTCACAACCACACTCTATATGATGGACAGTCACACAGTTATAACGTGGTAGTCACACTTAATATGATAGACAGTCACACGTTGTATTATGTTATAACGTGGATGTGACAGTCACACTTAATATGATAGACAGTCACACTAAATATGATAGACAGTCACACTTAATATGTTATAACGTGGTAGTCTACAGCTTCAACTGTGTGACTATACAAATTATAACATTCATTAAATATTCAATCTTCATTCATTCATATTCAACCTTCATTTTAATCCATATTTAATCTTCATTTTTTTTGGATAATGAAGATGAATAATTTTATAAATACAAAAAAAAGTATGAAAAGTAAAACAAGCATGATGAAATGATTGTGAAGGTATCCTACAGCTGAGTTATTCTACAACATAAAGAGTGTGGCTATACATCATAATGAGTGTGACTATACAACTTAATATGTGACTACAATGAGTGTACAGCTGCGTGATTCTACAACATAATGAGTGTGACTGTACAACTGAAAGTGTGTGGCCTTGCAATTCTGTAAGAACATTACGCACTAAATAACTTGTTCATCTTCATCTTCAACATTCATTCATCCCACAAAAAAAGAACAACTTCATCTTCAAATTTCATCTTAAAGATGAAGTTGTTCTTTTTTTGTGTGGATAATAAAGATAAATAATTTTATAAATACAAAAAAAAAGATATGAAAAATAAAGATGATGAATATGAAGATGATAAAGAAAAAGAAGCATGAAGATGAAGATGAAGATGAATATGAATATGAAGATGATGAAGAAAAAGAAGCATGAAGATGAAGATGAAGATACCTTCGTATGATGATCGAAGTTACTGACGGAGTATGTTGGGTTAAAAACGCAGTATGGTCGGAGTAGTTGACGGAGTATGGTCGGAGTTATTAATGGTGTGGTCGGAGTTATTAATGGTGATTATTTGTTGGGGTTTTGTTAGAGAGAGATGAATTGAGTTGAGAAATGAATTGAAAATGAGGGGATTGGGAAGTGTATGAGGGAAGTAATGTAGGGATTGATTTGGGTGAGGGGATGTTTCCCTCTCTCTACTGCTGTTATGTCAGTTCATTGTTTCTTCTTCTTTTTTTTTTCTTTTTTTTTTAAATAATTGAACCCCTTCCATCCACCATCCATATTAGGATGAATAGATGGAGGGGATCAACACTAAGCAACTCTCCAAGAGTTGCTAACTCCCTTGATCCCCTATATATATATATATATATATATATATATATATATATATATATATATATATATAACCGGATATGCCAAGTGTCTTTATAGCCATTATTGACAAGACAAACCTTGCTGTCTCATTACCGAATAAGTTTGTCTTGGTAACAAATAACCATTTGAAACCGATATGCTTTATACTTTTAGGTGATGAAACAATTCCAAAATGTCTTTATTGTCGAATGACTTAATACTTTATTGATGACATATATAAATTCACATGTATTAGTTAGAACTTTCAATGATTCGGTAAGATGCTGAATGAATACTTTTCTACCGTTTCATCATCTAACTCTTACTCTTGAATGTATGCAGTATATAAATCTGTTATTACACTGTAATATGTCAGTCCTGGCATGAACACAATGTAATCCTCTGAAGCTGCATTCATTCTTTCCTTAGTGAATTTTTTTAATAACAATTGTTCTTGAGGTATTTGAGTTTGTTTTACTAGAATGATCTTGCAATTCTTTATGATGAGACGTCAGATCATGTCCATAAGTCCCTTTTCTTCCCCCAAACTCAATAACCTCAATGAACCCATATTATCCATATTAAAGTAACTTGCGCGTGGGATCATTACTTTATACATTACCCTTAATCCTTATAAACTTATACAAGAGGAGAATTATTGATTATCCATAAGTTCAACTGTTACCTTAAAACAAAAAAAAACATTCTTAATTAGTTGGACATCCCTTAGGTGTAAATAAATTACACTATAATTAATCAATCAATAATATTGTTGTAACTTTATCCACAAAAAAAAACAAGTTGCAATAACAGATCTGACGTCTTTTATTGTTCTTAGGCGAGTGTGTCTGTTAGAAGACCTAATCCAGAAGACCGACGTAAGTAAATCTATCAGTATTATCAGGTACGCTTCCGCTACAACTTATTACAGTTTAGTACCAATTAATTTAGTATGAAGTTTCAGTCTTGGGTCAAATTAAATCTAACAACAACTCCACAAATCATCAAATGTTGTCTTATTCAAAATGTAATTTGATTATGTCAGTTTTTCATGATGAAAAAACCCTCTAAAAACTAAAGACAGACTATTCATTATGTCAGTTTTTCAGTCACCAGCGGCTTCAAACTAAAGACAGACTATTCAGAATGCATATACTAGCGGACAACACTTGTTTCCTTTGTGGTAATGGAGCTAAGTCTCGTGAGCATTTATTTGCAGATTGTTGCTACATCAAGGAGTGCGTTCGGCTGCTTAACGCCTGGCTGGGGGTGAGTGTTTCTACAACTAACACTACTGATTGGTGGAGACGATTAAGATGCAGGTCACTATTATTGAAACAGATAGTCGCTGCAAGGATCCTTGGCATTTGGTACAATGTCTAGATGGAGAGGAATAGGTGCCGGCTGCTACTTAGTGTTCGAAGTCCCAAGTATTTAGTTGCCCAGATTCGACAGGAGATCACAAACAAATTACGTTATACAAAACGTATAGTCACTAGTAAATACTATAGAACCATAATCCATTTAATTAGTTGAGATTGAAGGGAGTACAAAACAACACAGAGTGCAAGAAGGCACTTATTTGTATTTTGGTCAAATTTCTATCAATATACTTACATTTGCACCAAAAAAAAAAACCATCTAAAAACCCTCTTTAATTTGTTTAACGATGAGAAGAGACTTCTTTCTACGAGTATTATTTGTTTATTCATAGAATTATTCTCTTCATTTCAATTATTTGTAAAGTACTTCATCCGTTCCAATGAATTGTTTGCCTTTGCTTTTGGCACCAAGGGAAACAGAACCAATGGGGAAGTGACATGTGGAGACAAGAGTCAAATTACATATAAAAAACATTCCTAAAATAGAAAGGCAAACAATTCATTGAGACGCCCCAATATGGAATAGGCAAACAATTCATTGGGACGGAGGGAGTATATAAATAAATACTCCATTCATTCCAATCAATTCCATACATTTGTTTTTTGAGCACTATTCATAGGTGAAAAGAATCTTCGATATAATTGTCATGTTATATTGTTTAAATTGTCTAATCAAATGAATTATTAATATCAAATTTTTATAATTTTTAGAAATATGTACCTAATTAAAGATATAGGCAAAAGAAAACGTGCATTGACGCACGTGTATGAAGCAAACGTATGGAATTGATTGGAACGGAGAGAGTACTCCGAATAGCGGGAATATCCGAATATCCACCTAAACTTGGGGAATCATTTGCGCTTCACTTTTTTTTTTGAGGAAAAATCCTGACCGGATCGTTAGATTAAATCTATGGACGCCAAGTCTAGAATTGCTTGCGGGAAGTTCGAGTACAATACATAATCTGATTCTGGCTTTAGAGCCGACCTAGCAACAAAATGAGCAACTGCATTACCTTCTCTTCTAGTGTCACCACATTGAGACAAGGGAAAAGATACCCCGTATTTCATAGATGCACAAACCAAAAGGACTCCTCCAAACATCCCCAGTCGTAGTCGCCTTAATCACCGTAAGGGAGTCACTCTCGAGGTACACATTCTCATAGCCTCCTTCTCGAGCCTTCACCAATCCCCACATCACCCCCACGCTCATACCCTCTTGCAACTAACCATGACGACATTTGCGGTTTACTTAATTTTTAACCATTTTTACTTTTTAGCCATTGTGAAATGTGATAGTCTTTAATCTAACCCAATATAATACTCCCTCCATTTGTAAATGATTATCCCATTTCATGCACGAATAGATGTGATGGCCGGATATTATATTGAAATGTGACAATCATTTACAAACGGAGAGATGAGTATTATATTGAAATTTTGCAATCATTTGCAAACGGAGGGAGTATAATCATAACTCATAAGTTCCAATTGAAAGTTAATGTTTACTTTATACACAATTATTGATAACTCACTAATTATTCATATTTTCACCCCCTTTTTATGTGTCGTTAATATAATTTATAATATTCTTTGAGCTATATAGTATACTTTTCGTTAATTTGGATATTCACTCAGGTAAATATTATTTTAGTATAATATTGACTAATTTGTACTAATTATGATATAGATACAAATTGAGCGGATGAATAAGAAGCGGAGCGAATCCATATAAAGAAAGATTACCGTTGATTAAGGATCGGAAGCAAGGAAAATAAGTCAAGTCTCAAACTAAAGACCACTTGCCAAATTGACAAGCTCACACCACATCATAAGACCCGAAGGAAATATTGGACAACCAAGGAAAATTGAAGGAAAAAAGGAAGGAAAAGCTAATATAATTCTTGTACAAGATTTGGAAAAAGGGTGTACAGCACTCACAATTATGGGAAAGAAGAAAAGGAAAATCACACCACCCATATCTATGGAAATTAACGAAGATACGAGGCATCAAATATGGAAACACAATATTCCCATCTCATCGGTTTCCATATTTCTACCCAGAAATTATATCTCAAATCTTTCCTAAATTTTGACACAGTGTAACTATAAATACCCGGTTCCCCATCATGAATAAAGCAAGCAAGCAAACACAAAAATACCAAACCCTATTAGTAATTGAAGTTAACGGTTTTCTGGAGCTGGGAGCAGTCCGTCGGGTGAAGCGGCTTCAACTCGAGGGAAGACGGAAGCACTAATTGTGGAGGTGTCGAAACCAATCAAGGAGGAGTCTTTCGGTTCTAGATATTAAGTTCTCTACTCCTTAATACTTGTTAATTTCAGTTATTAATTTTGTCTTGGATCTTATATGACGTTAATCGTTCAGTTATGAAATCAATTAGTTTTACCAATATTATTCTGTTAGTATTCAATTATATACTCGTCTTTATTGTTCAATAGCTAGTTGTATTATTTGGCGCGGCGTTAAATTATACAACCAAGTAGCAACTATATTAATTTAGGACTGCGAATTGTCACTAGATTAATCTAGGAGTATAATTTGATCTAGTTAATTTTAATTGACTAGGATTAATGATGTCTTTCTTGTCCTTAATGCGACTAGTTAACTTACGGAGCGTCGAAACTTACGTAATAATTAATTAGTTAGTATTGGTGGTCGAGCGGCTCGATACCGATTATAAGTAAGGAAGGATAGGGAGATTTAGCGGCTAAATTCTCTACAATTAATCTAGTAATAAAATAATATGGGTACGACGAGTCGATTTAGTAACTGAATGGGTAACTAAGTATAAGAAATATATGAGCCGAATTATTATGCTTGTTTCACTTGTATATATATTAGAATATTAGTTATAGTTTATTATGGAGTAGTTAATTAGTTTAAATTCTTCGAGACAATTAATTAAACCCCCCATTCCGTATATATACTTGTTAATATTGTTAATATTATTATCGTAAATATGTAGTGGACTAGTTAATGAATAAATCGTCTCTCCGTGGGATCGACCCTTACTTATACTATACTACGTAATTTTTAATATCGTTAGTGTGATAAGAGTAAGGTTATAAATTATTAATTTGAGTGCGGAAACGACACGTATCAAATTTTGGCGCCGTTGCCGGGGAGACATATAATTATTCATTCTATCTTATACGTGGGTGTATTGTATTTTTGATCCTGATTATATTATGTATAATATCATGTTTTAATTCTGGGTATGTTTTAATAGTGTGTGAATATACATATATGTTTCATGTTTCGCCTGTACACACACAATTTTTGGGCCTGTGTATATCAAATTTTTGCCGAGTCAAATTGGTCCGTTAATTTACTAAAATCTGGATGCACAAATTACAAATTTCTTATCATATATACTAAAAGTTTGCATGGTGATATATGTGTAACAATAGCCAAGTTACGTGTTGTGATGTTTGCATGGCTAAGATATGCATGTTGTTGTTATACATAATGTACAGTAGCATAGGTTATGTAGCTATGTTTGCATATTTTACATATTAATTTTAATTAAGTTGCTCAAATTTCTCTATTTCACACGTAAGATATGCATGGCTAAAATTTCTTATTAAATTTCATTAATTCTCTTTCCCCCTAATTCTTTATTTTTTAATTCTCGTCCCATTAGGTGTATGCATCATCATAACACTCGTCGATCCAGAGGACGGAGCTATAAATTTCAATCCCGAAATCGAAAGAACTGCAAGGAGGATAAGGAAAGAATTTCTTAGAAGAAAGGCCGAGGAACCATTAGAGCTTGACAAGTTTTTTATCGAGGAAGAAGTAAAGATGGCTGAGAAAACATTAAAGCAATTGGCTACACCAGATGTGACAACCACCCCATTGAGTATCGTATTTCCTACTCTTGAAAAACCTTTAAAGTTAAATTCCGGTTTTCTTAGTTTACTCCCTAAATTTTATGGTAAATCAGATGAATTGCCTAATATGCATCTAGTTGCTTTTGATTTAACGTGCTCTTCTATGGAATGTGAGGGGGTTAAACCAGAGGACATTAAATTACGGGCTTTTCCATTCTCGTTAGAGGGGGCTGCTAAACAATGGTTGTTTTACTTACCACCGAGTTCTATTACTAGCTGGGATACCTTAAAAATTGCTTTTCTAGAAAAATTTCAACCCGCTAGTAGAGTCGCTTCTATTAGGAAGGAAATAAGTGGTATTAAACAGGGATATGATGAGTCTTTAAGTGAATATTGGGAAAGATTTAATAGGCTATGTGCATCATGTCCTCAACATCAAATAACTGAGCAACTGTTATTGTTTTATTTTTACGAGGGTCTTTTAAGTAAAGATAGACAGTACATTGATGCCGCGAGTGGGGGAATGTTGGCGGATAAAACACCGACCGAGGCTAGGAAACTAATAAACAATATGGCCTTAAATACCCAACAATTTAGTTCTCGGAAGGATGTAAGTTTAGTAAATGGAATTAGTAGTGCTGATATGACTAATTTAAAGGATCAAATTCAAGAAAATGGCCAACAAATTGCGACTTTGACTACTCTTGTCTCGAAACTTGTCACTGATCATTCGAAAAAGACCGTTTTTGCTGTAAGTTCTGGTAATTTGCAAGTTAATGATGTTAGTCAGCTTGGTATGTCTGAAAATGTGAATGCTATGGGTGGTTTTAATGGTAACCAAAATAGGAAATATGACCCGTACTCGGACACTTATAATGAGGGATGGAAAGATCACCATAATCTGAGATACAGTTCAGGACCTAGACCCTCTAATCAAAATAATTTTAGACCTCATACATCTCAACCCTATTCCGTGTCATTAGAAGACATGGTAAAGCAACTAGCTAATACGGTGGGTCAAGTTCAGAACCAAGGTACGTCGTACCAACAGAAAACAGATGCTCATCTTCAACAATTAGATTCACAATTGGGGCAAATATGTACGACCTTGAGTAATATTGAAACCACTCTCTCAGGTAAGCTTCCTGCACAAATAATCCCTAATCCAAAGTAGTAATATTGGGAAGTAGAAATATTGTGATTGAAATATTATTGGGTGAAACAAGGCGAATGGTTGGATTAGAAGGTATGTTTAAGATGGCGGTTGCGGAATTGTCGGACTTTTAAGAATATCTTAACTACGTCGAGCCAAAGACGTTAAATTAGGCGCTTCTTGGGAGGCAACCCAAGCTTAAATGTATTGTATTATTTTTATGTATATTTAGTCGAGTCGGCTTAAGTGCCTCCCTGAGTTTCGCAACTTTTTTAAGGGGATGTTAATAGTGTCGGTTGCACAAAAATATTATTTTAAGATAAACTAAACTTCATAAGACGTGTCATTGTTGAGAATTTTTTGGGTATTTCGTGTTACACGTGTTTGGGTCTAGTGCTTCTATTTTGCAGGAATACTGTTATTGCGCACTTTTGGAGGCTGTGGAGGTTGTTATTATGGGATTGGAGCTAATACGATGAACATACAACCGGGTCGGTGCTGCAAAATTGGCTCAAGCATATAAAGAGGGACTACCACATACATATCATGATTCAAATGGATTTCCTTCGAGACACCTTGCCTCTAAATCCGCTAAGTGCTCTTATCTCTCTCCTTTATTTTTCGAATATACGGAGTATTTCATTTGCCATTGAGGACAATGTCGATCTTAAGTGTGGGGGGAGTTAATCAAAATCTTAATAAAACAAGTTTTTTAAAATTTTTTTTTTTAATAAGTGTGCTTTAAAGTTACAACCTAAGCGTTTTTAGGCTAACTAAAATAAGAGAGTCGACGACAAGCTCTAATCTAACAATTTTTCAAAAATTACTAACTTTTTTTTTTCTATTAAAAAAATGTTTTGAAGTTATATACTACCTCCGTCCCACTAAGATTGTCACATTTCATTAAAATACTCCTCACAAATAATAGAGAAATGGGACAATCATTTAGGGACGGAGGGAGTATACAATTATTTTTCCTCCCGATCGAACTTGGATTAATTAATTTAATAGTAGATGGTATTTTAAGTCTCTTTTAAATTTGAGTTATAAGTGAATTATAAAGAATAGCACTTATTTGTATTACCTTCACTACTTATTTTTTTATTGGCTCTAGAGGTACGAAAAGTAAGCCGGTCTTGTTAAATTAATTTGCTTTCCTAGGTGACTCCTAATTAGGGCTAAGGAAGATTAGACACCTCAAGAGTGAGTGAGTCGTTCTTGTGACTCGAGTTAGTAAATCCGAGGGGAACCTAGTCCTAATGGGATTGGGAGAATGCCTAATGCCTTGTCCGTAAGGGCGGGAGTCATTGGTTGAAAACTCGTTACATGGGTCACTTGATCGGGCAAAAAAAAAAGGAAAAAAAGCGAAAAAGAAAAAATCGAAAGAAAAAACAGAAAAATATACAGAAAAAAGAGGAAAAAAAAAGAAAAAATAATTATGGAAAAAGTGAGAGAGGTGTTTAGTTTGCCTATGTGCTCGGGAGAACGATCCTCGTACTGAACTGGTAATAGGAATGTACGGAAAGTAAATCCCCTTCCCCCAGGACCTTAAATTGCCGAAACTCGTCTTTTTGAGTCAATTTTTATACAATTTTTTGGATAGTTCAAATGAGTGTGAAAAATAATGAGTTCATTTATAATTTATATTTAGAAGCGGTCTAAAATATTATATATTGTTAAATTAATTAGTTGAATAGTTCTATGTGGAGGAAAAGTTTAGTGTATATGCTTCCTCATCTAACTCAAATATTTTTTTTACTTCTCTAACTTAGTTAACTGATTCATCTAACTTAAAATAATTTAGTTTGTCGTCGGTGATCTTGAGTTGGTTCGGCCGAAAGCATCAAGGTTGATACATTTATTCATAGCTCATGTTTTGTCATTGTCGAGGACGACAACAAGCTAAGTGTGGGGGAATTTGATAACTCACTAATTATTCATATTTTCACCCCGTTTTTATGTGTCGTTAATATAATTTATAATATTCTTTGAGCTATATAGTATACTTTTCGTTAATTTGGATATTCACTCAGGTAAATATTATTTTAGTATAATATTGACTAATTTGTACTAATTATTATATAGATACAAATTGAGCGGATGAATAAGAAGCGGAGCGAATCCATATAAAGAAAGATTACCGTTGATTAAGGATCGGAAGCAAGGAAAATAAGTCAAGTCTCAAACTAAAGACCACTTGCCAAATTGACAAGCTCACACCACATCATAAGACCCGAAGGAAATATTGGACAACCAAGGAAAATTGAAGGAAAAAAGGAAGGAAAAACTAATATAATTCTTGTACAAGATTTGGAAAAAGGGTGTACAGCACTCACAATTATGGGAAAGAAGAAAAGGAAAATCACACCACCCATATCTATGGAAATTAACGAAGATACGAGGCATCAAATATGGAAACACAATATTCCCATCTCATCGGTTTCCATATTTCTACCCAGAAATTATATCTCAAATCTTTCCTAAATTTTGACACAGTGTAACTATAAATACCCGGTTCCCCATCATGAATAAAGCAAGCAAGCAAACACAAAAATACCAAACCCTATTAGTAATTGAAGTTAACGGTTTTCTGGAGCTGGGAGCAGTCCGTCGGGTGAAGCGGCTTCAACTCGAGGGAAGACGGAAGCACTAATTGTGGAGGTGTCGAAACCAATCAAGGAGGAGTCTTTCGGTTCTAGATATTAAGTTCTCTACTCCTTAATACTTGTTAATTTCAGTTATTAATTTTGTCTTGGATCTTATATGACGTTAATCGTTCAGTTATGAAATCAATTAGTTTTACCAATATTATTCTGTTAGTATTCAATTATATACTCGTCTTTATTGTTCAATAGCTAGTTGTATTATTTGGCGCGGCGTTAAATTATACAACCAAGTAGCAACTATATTAATTTAGGACTGCGAATTGTCACTAGATTAATCTAGGAGTATAATTTGATCTAGTTAATTTTAATTGACTAGGATTAATGATGTCTTTCTTGTCCTTAATGCGACTAGTTAACTTACGGAGCGTCGAAACTTACGTAATAATTAATTAGTTAGTATTGGTGGTCGAGCGGCTCGATACCGATTATAAGTAAGGAAGGATAGGGAGATTTAGCGGCTAAATTCTCTACAATTAATCTAGTAATAAAATAATATGGGTACGACGAGTCGATTTAGTAACTGAATGGGTAACTAAGTATAAGAAATATATGAGCCGAATTATTATGCTTGTTTCACTTGTATATATATTAGAATATTAGTTATAGTTTATTATGGAGTAGTTAATTAGTTTAAATTCTTCGAGACAATTAATTAAACCCCCATTCCGTATATATACTTGTTAATATTATTAATATTATTATCGTAAATATGTAGTGGACTAGTTAATGAATAAATCGTCTCTCCGTGGGATCGACCCTTACTTATACTATACTACGTAATTTTTAATATCGTTAGTGTGATAAGAGTAAGGTTATAAATTATTAATTTGAGTGCGGAAACGACACGTATCAATTATTAAGGTAAGATGGGAGAAATGATTTGATAACTATTAAAATAATAAAGAAAGCACCGAAAATTATTAAAGTAATACAATGGGTCCCTTTCACATTGTTGTTTTATTGAAAAGTGTGAACTATTGATCGACCGACATACCTTAAAATGGAAAGTGTAAACTATTGATTGGGACGGAGGGAGTATAATACAATTGGCAACATGTGACGAGTATATCCGTCATAAATGTGTGACGGGTCAATATTATCCATTTGGGTAGATAAAAACAAGAAATTTGCTACTTCTTAAGATTGTTTTATCTATCCAAGTGAGATAACTTACCTATCATCAATTTGTAACAGATATATCCGTCACAAGATAAACTTGATCAATATAATCAACCGAAGTAAGCAGAAGAGTAATTATGTGACTCTCACAATAACGCCGATAAAAGGAGTTCCATCTTTGTATGCAACGTCGCTATTGGTCTGGGTTCATAAAACGTGTTAAATTACGTGGTCATGAAACAACAAAGGTTAACTCCAATGGTTACCCCTGCCAAAAAGTTTGAGTTTTGATTCCTACCCGTCATATGATGCACTAATTTGAAAAGGAACAAAATTATTACATGGTTATGTAATATTTTCCGTCCCACTCAATAATTATCATTGAATTTCTAAATGGGAGAGTTTTTAAATATTTTCGGACACTACTCATCGTCGTCGGTGATTTACTTAACGTCGTCGACAAATTTGATAGTAAGTGATCGAATCGTCCCTTGTTTAATCATTAATTAAATTAACCTAATTACTACTCCCTTCGTCCCAATGAATTGTTTGTCTTTCTATTTTAGAAATGTTTTTTATATGCAATTTGATCATTCTAATGAGTTTTGCTCTATATGTCACTTCTTCATTGGTTCCCTTAACCTTGGTGCCAAAAGGAAAGACAAACAATTAATTGGAACGGAGAGAGTATTTAAGCTAAGTAATTACAAAGTGCGAAAACAACACTATTTTATTTGAATTTAACCTAATCACTCTCGAAACACATTGAAACGCTTACATTTGGAATTTTCCATTATTCGTTGAGGATTGTTCGGAATATTGGACGCGGAAAACAATTTTCCCTTCTGATTTGATTTTGTCGTATACCGAAAACAATTCGGAAGACGACGTCGATGACGAGGTTAGTTTTAGTTTTCCTTGTTATGTACGCGGATGTAATTAATCTTGTCGATTATCGCAGAAAAAGAAAGTTCAACATTGAATATTAGTGACTTCTACGGCTACGCCCAAGCACAGTCGTAGAACTTCTACGACTACGCCCAGGCAGAGCCGTAGAACTTCAAAATCTACACTCAAGTACAGCCGTAGAACTTCAACGGCTACGCCCACGCTCTGTTTTTTTTATGCTATGTCATTGATGTCGATTGTTAGTGTCGATTTAACTTTTGCTCAGTTTCTCTTAATTGTCGAGTTAGAATAGAGTTAGAAATTTAGAATAAGTGAAACAATCGAGTAATTGAATAACTACGGGTTATGTAAATTGAATAGGTGATTTTTGTTTAATTGAGGGTTAGTAAGTGATTTCTGGAGTTTGTGAGGGTTGGGGAGAGATAGTATAAATGAATACGCAATTTTTGTTTACCAAGGTTAACAAAATGATTTTTGTTTACCAAGGTTAAGGAAAGTTAAATATAATGAATTAATTTGTTGTTAAGACACGAGAAAGAGGAGTAAATTGAGACAAAAAGCAAAACAGATCAATCTTATAAAATTGTCGACGATTTTAAGTAAATCGTAGACGACGAGTAGCGAAAGTGATATTTGGTTAAGGCATTGTACTATGAATCTATGATTTGAGTGTGTAAACCATTTCCAATGTCCCATCTTATTATCGATCGTGCCTTTTGCTATAATACTCACGCTGGATTTAGAATTGTTGATCACTTCTATTGATATTGTAAATCACCTCAAACCTTTCAATTTGTTTTGGCGGTTTTATGCACACTTCAATTAAGGTGTACTCTAAAATTTTCTCATTCTTATTCCATTGTGAGAGATATAATAATGAAATGGGAAGATCATTTTGATGCGGAGGGAGTACATACTTATAGAAAAGGTAACTCATATTGTTACATACTATCCGTGTATTTTCCAATTCACAAATTCTTTTTTGGAACAGAGACATTCGTAGTAGTCTTATGACGGTACAAACAACATGAATAGGACAAACATAAAAGGCACAAGGAAATACTCTCTCCATTTTATTCATTTATTTCTCTTTTATATTCATTAGGGAGTGTATTTGTTTTTCTCAAAGGTAAACAAATCAACTCGCGAGTTATAGGAAGTATTTTGAATCAAGTACGAGTATTAATATGGGTAAATCATTAACACAAAAACCTAACTTAGGATATTCTAGTCTCATAAATAGGCCAGGTATGTAATCCTCCTATTTGGATATCTAGTTGTAATCTTAACTATATGTCTATATAATGACATCTTAACAATCACCTCATTAGGGGATTCAATTATGTCACACTCACATGGTGACATCAAACTCTTTAATTATTAAGTTTATTTACTTGTGTTTTATCTTTTTCTGTTCAACAAAGTGCGCACATATGTAGTTGCATTATAATATAGGGGAAACAAGATTCGAACCAGAGGACTGATGATTATTGTCCAGGGCTAAAACATCTAACTTTAAGCAAGATCACAACAACGCGCTTTGGAGGTAGTCAGTTAGGCCCTGTTCTTTTCGGCTGAAATAGGGCTGAGCTGAGCTGAGCTGGTCTGATAAGAGCTGAGCTGAGCTGGTCTGATAGGAGCTGAGCTGGACTGATAGAAGCTGAGTTGAACTAGAAACTTATATAAATTATCTAATGATATTTTAAAAAACGAAAAAAAAAAATCATAGCACCAATCAATAATAATAATAATAATTATTATAATAATAATAAATAAATTAATAAATAAATTAATTAATATAATAATAAAAAACACAACATAGTAGTCCCTCCATTTCATTTGATTTCTACTTTTTTTTTCATACTTAGCAATCGAAAATTTGTTATGTATATATCTTTGATTACGTAATATACAAAATTTTAAATTTTGATTTTCTTAAATATTAATACAATACAAATAATACTCATATATATATATATATATATATATATATATATATATATATATATATATATATATATATATATATATATATATATATATATATATATATATTGTATGGTATATATATATTAGATATTCCATTTACTCAAAAATAGTGTAAGAAAACGTAAATTGTTCATGATGACATTGAGACAAAATTGTAAATATTTGAATGTAATAACTATTTCAAGTCCTCAAAATATTATGAAGTGCATAATAATATTAATTAATAATTGTTATAATAACAATGATGATAAAAAAATAGAAAATAATAATAATAACAATAATAATAACAATGACGATGATGACAACAACGACGATGACAATGATAATAATAATTTGTTATTATTATTAACATTAAAAAATATGAGTAATAAAAATAAAACAACAACAATAATATTATCATTATTATTATTTTTTTATGAAAAGAAACTTGCATCAAAATGCAATAATAATAATAATAATAATAATAATAATAGTAGTACCTAGTTGTAATTTATTTTGATCTTAATGCAACTTCCGTTTCATATAAATAAATAAATAATAATGATAATAATAATATAAATATTATTATTATTATTATTATTATTGAAGTATTATTTTAAGAACTGAAAAATATTGGAGCTGAGCTGAAAATATTAGAGCTGAGCTTATAGGAGATGGACTGAGCTGATAAGAGCTGAGCTGAGCTGATAGAAGCTGAGCTGGTCTGAAACGGGCTGAAAATAAGCTGAAAAGAACAGGACCTTAGTCACCTCCTTAGACAATAATATTCTCTTAAACTTATTTCAGTTCACTTTGATTTAATTAAGTTAAAACTCACTTCAGTTTAGTTCAACCCTATCATTAAGTTCATTTTATCTTAACTATTCAAATTATTTAGTTCAATTTAGTTCAATTCAAGTAATTCAGTCAAAAGAAAGGAAACATGCATGAATTTGTGATATTAATAAATCCATGTCTCATTTATTTAGTGTAATTTATTAGCACATCATTGTAATTTCGGTAATCCTTTTAATTTTAGCCCACTCGCTTAACAAATTGATTGGGTCGTTAGTACTCTCTCCATTCAAGTTCATTTGTCACATTTCATTTTTTGACACTATTCACACTTGAGGGGAATCTTCGATATTCTCGACAATCTATAAGTGAGAATATAGTCATGTGAGATTTTGTTTGATTCGTCTTTATGAGCACATTAAGAATATCAAATTTTTATAATTTTTGCTAATGTAAAATGAAAGATATCGCTAGTGTAAACACGTCTCGGCAAATGTGCCAAAATGAAATGTGACAAGTGGATTTGAATGGAGGGAGTATTATTATCACGAGTATCCTTGTAAGGAAGATTCTCAACAAACGCCGGAGACTATTTGACAATTGATATAGACTTAAAAAGCAGCTAATATAATACGGAGTACTTCGTAAGTAGATTATTTAATAAATACGAGTATTAAATTTCTTTTCTCCTATTTATATTTCTGATTTCTTTGCTTATTTTTTTTAATAAATACTCCCTCCCATTCACTGGAAAAACCCACTTTTATTTTGGAGCAAATATTAAGACAAGTGGGTAAGTTTGATCATTTTACCAAAATATCCCTCACCTTTTTGTTGTGGGGTAGTTGCAGGAGAGGTAGTTGTGGGGTAAGTAATAGAGGTATTTATGTCTTTTGTTTGGGTGAAACTTTTCATTTATGAAAAGTGTGCTTTTCCAGTGAATGAGCCAAATAAAGAATAGTATGCTTGTAGACACCCACATTTTGACCGCCAGGTGTCTATAGCAATTTTCAAAACACCCGATGATGATCGGACGTAAACATGACTCACCAAACCAACCTCAAATTCAGGCCCAGTGGGTCGTTTCCAATCAAATGAGACTAATTTGGGTCAAAACCGAGACCAGGGGCAAAACCGTCTTTTAGCGACCGAGTCAAAACCCGGTCAAAGATATTTTCCAAAGCATAGAAACAGCCGTGTCACCCCACGAGTCCGGTTTGAGCTCAAACACTACAAAAATCAGCTACAAAAAATATTAAACAAATCCGTTAAAGGTAGAATTCGATCCCCAGTGGGAATCCTACCCGAACACTCGACCGAGCACGAAGTATACTCGGCCGAGTACTCTTTGTCCAGCCGGGTTCCATGCCTTCCCCACCAAGAAACGGAATCTTCATTCCTCTCAAATTGCTTACCTTTCCTATCCTAACCGGTATTTCTTGTCACCCAAGCAAGATTACCTCTCCTAGCTTCAATCGAGGACATCTCCTATAAATAGGACCCTCTCACACATCAACAATTCACATAAAAAATTAGCGACAACAATTACAATTCCCGACATCACAACAACAATACACATCAACCAAAATTCCAGCAATCCTAGGCAGATTATACATGGTGAGCCTAGGTCGTATGCTCCCAAAGATAAATAATTAAGTTCTATTACCTTTAACAATATAGTAGAGGTAAATCGGGTGTCGAATCCACAGGGAAGGCGATGTAAATTAATGTGTGAATAAAATAAATAAACGTAACAAGAATAATGGGGGTTTTGTGCTTGAATTGTCTAATAACTAAAATAAGGAAAGTAAAATAACTAATAATGAGAATTCAGATAATTAAGAGACTCGACTCAAAGAAAATCCACTAACTAGTTAAACGATTGATCATCGACTACTAACCTTTATTTAATCCTTGAGTATTCTATTGTGAAACTGAAAGTTCCAATTGTTCCGTAGATAATATTACTTAGGTCGAAACGCGATACTAAGCAACCTAATTATTGAACAACCTAATCCACGCGTCTAGATTTAATTCAATAACAGCATGAACGATATGAACAAATCAATAGAAATAACGACCTTTAACACACGCGGTTATTGGTTCGAATTATATGTTTATTCCTCCTTTTCCCCAATTACGATGAAACGCATACAAATAATTAGGTCTAAAGGTTGCAACTTTATCAAGTGAATTGAACAATTACGGATTCAAACACAAAGAATTGCAATAGATTGAAAATTGTAATAATCAATTGGCCAAAAAATTAAACAAAACAACAATCATAAAATTAGCACAAGGAATAAACAATACTCAAGTAATTAAATCAAGATTAAGAAAGTCTCACAATCAATTAACCAGAAAGCTTCAAATCTTTGACCCGAGAAGGAAGATTAGTTACACATGATAAAATTAGGGTTCCTCTTCTAATATGAATGAACGTGAATTATGAATGATGAATGATGCTCAATAACGTAATAATATCCAACTCCTAGTATATAATCTAATCTAATAATAATAAATATAGGAAATTCTACTAATTTCCTAAATCTAATAATAATATAATAATCAATAATAATTAAGTTGACACAGACTCAAAGCAGTTCCGTCTTCAATCCCCGAGCTGCCCTTTGATTTTTCACTCGGTTTGGTTGGGCTTGTTCTTCACATTCTCCGTCTCAAGCCCAAATCACACATCATGGAATTAAGAGCTCTAAAAATCGTCTTTTCTTCAATAAAGCATAATTTACTTAATAAACCCAATTAGACGATTTCCACTCTAAATCCGCACCTTTAATCACCAAATCTAGCTCAAATATTCGTTGTAAATACATATAAAATACGCTAGATCAACTTCCCCACACTTAGACCTTTGCTCGTCCCGAGTAAAACTCGGAAACATCAACAATAAAACATCGACGGTTTTACAAAAGAAACACGGGAAGCTCGACATCACACAAAATTCATCCCTTCAACCACCCTCCTTATATCATCCTCAAAATTTAAGCACAAGGTCACAATAACATGAAAATTCTCTACAACAACCAAAGATTATGACCACAAAACAATACCAAAAATCATCGGGAAATAACACTACGCCCCTTATTTCTCCTAGTCCTAAATATGATCACATGTGCTACAAAATATCACCAATGGTAAATGATGTATACCACTATTCTCCACAACCCACACATGTGATCGACCTAAACGCCTCTAACACCTCAATACAAAACAAAACAACCCTCCAATCGCATAATATTTAGTGCTACGACTACACCGCACCGCGATTCTTCTCACCTTGACCAACTATCTTACCCGACCGACCTTCTATGTCACCCTTCTTATGACACCACGCCAAGAATGGAGAAAGTAAATGTGAATTTTTTTTTTCTAAATCCCTCATTTTGCCTAGAGTGTCCGCCCTTGCGGATTTTCACTCTAGCTTTTCATTTTTTTTTCAAACTCACACTACTCTCGTGGCACGCAACTCAATTTTTCTTTTTACCCGGAGTGCCCTTTCGGGTTTTCGCTCCGTCCTCGGCCACATTTCCCATTCTTGCCTAGGCGCCCTTCCGGGTTTTCACCTAGCCGGGTATATTTCTTTTCCATTTTTTCCAATTTTTTTTTCATTTATCATTTTTTTCCTTCAAATAACATCATAATTTCAACACAAAAGACAGTTACGAAGACGAGACAAATATATCCCACTTCCCCACACTTATTCTGAACATTGTCCTCAATGTGAGACTAAGGACATAGATAAAAACCATAAACGGGGAAAATGATCTTCAACATCGATAAACAACTCATTTTAACTCGTACCAAGACAAACTTCTATAATCAGTCTCACATGCATCCTCACTAACTCTCGTAACTCTCAACCACTAACTCTCGAGACAGAAAAAACACTGGCGCCACCAAACAAAGCCAACACTAGTAGCCAACTTCACCCCCAAAACAACAATAAATTCGGCCAAACGCAACAATACCAACCACAATCGACCCAACAATCTAATCAACAAGACAAGGCACAAGATGTTTACCAATGTGAGATCTCTGAACACCAGTGCCACGAGCTGTTTCAAGAAGGTAACCCGACTCGTACACAGCTGTTTGCAACACACCTCCCAGCTCACCATTAGACTGAGACGCACCGCACACGACGACGGCGAACGGAACTGACGGTGAATTGACCGTCAGACACGCAGAACCGACGAAAAACCTGAGCCCGACACACGAAAGAAACCTGATACCACACAGACGGTAGAACTGACGACATGACACGCCGGCAACACAGACTGACCGGAATACAATCACAACCCCGACTACAGTCCCACCTAGGCAACAACGACGACATGACGCAGCAGCGGCAACAGACCCGACAAGACCGGCGACAGCACAGACCCACCGGCGACAGCACAGACCGTGAACCGGGGTGTGCGATTGACGAACCACAGATTAGGAAGTAGTGGAGGAGAGGAAGTTGAATTGTATTTTAAAGTGAAGAGGAAGATGGGGAATAGATTAGGGATGGAGTTTTGATGTGAGTTGGAATGTGGTTAATGTTTATGGTAGATCTGAAGCAGGAGATTTGAATTGAAGATGGTGAATGGAAAAGGGGATGAATGAAGATGATGAAGTTAGGGATTAGTGAAGATAGGGATTAGTGGAGATTGGGGTTTAGGATTTGAATTGAAGAGGGGATGAGGAGGAAGAAGATGAAGATGGGATACTGGATAGGAAGAAGATGAAGATAGATAATATTATTTAGGTCGAAACGCGATACTAAGCAACCTAATTATTGAACAACCTAATCCACGCGTCTAGATTTAATTCAATAACAGCATGAACGATATGAACAAATCAATAGAAATAACGACCTTTAACACACGCAGTTATTGGTTCGAATTATATGTTTATTCCTCCTTTTCCCCAATTACGATGAAACGCATACAAATAATTAGGTCTAAAGGTTGCAACTTTATCAAGTGAATTGAACAATTACGGATTCAAACACAAAGAATTGCAATAGATTGAAAATTGTAATAATCAATTGGCCAAAAAGATTAAACAAAACAACAATCATAAAATTAGCACAAGGAATAAACAATACTCAAGTAATTAAATCAAGATTAAGAAAGTCTCACAATCAATTAACCAGAAAGCTTCAAATCTTTGACCCGAGAAGGAAGATTAGTTACACATGATAAAATTAGGGTTCCTCTTCTAATATGAATGAACGTGAATTATGAATGATGAATGATGCTCAATAACGTAATAATATCCAACTCCTAGTATATAATCTAATCTAATAATAATAAATATAGGAAATTCTACTAATTTCCTAAATCTAATAATAATATAATAATCAATAATAATTAAGTTGACACGGACTCAA
Source organism: Agrostemma githago (assembly GCA_958450325.1). Classification (NCBI taxonomy): domain Eukaryota; kingdom Viridiplantae; phylum Streptophyta; class Magnoliopsida; order Caryophyllales; family Caryophyllaceae; genus Agrostemma; species Agrostemma githago. Next base: position 3,768,250 of record OY288242.1, read on the forward strand.
AGCAGTTCCGTCTTCAATCCCCGAGCTGCGCCTTGATTTTTCACTCGGTTTGGTTGGGCTTGTTCTTCACATTCTCCGTCTCAAGCCCAAATCACACATCATGGAATTAAGAGCTCTAAAAACCGTCTTTTCTTCAATAAAGCATAATTTACTTAATAAACCCAATTAGACGATTTCCACTCTAAATCCGCACCTTTAATCACCAAATCTAGCTCAAATATTCGTCGTAAATACATATAAAATACGCTAGATCAATACACCTCCAATCCCGAATTTTCTTCTAGAAATCCTTTAGGAAACCCGAGATCAAAACTCGTCAAAGACCCGAGAGCAAAACTCGTCAAATCTCTTCCCAATTATACACATCATAACTCTCCTATATACATCTTAACGCTCCCGCGCTTAGGCCGCTACTACGAGTCCGTTTTCGAGATGATTAAGCGTGTAGGTTGAGGGTGTCACAAATCTCGCTTTCTCCTTTTCTCTCTTCCTTTTCTTCCGCCTTTCACGTTTTTTTTATTACTTTTTCTTTTTGATTTTTTTTCTTTTCTTTCATCGTTTCTGATGAGGGTCGGCAGCCTGCTTCGGACCGCCTGCTAAGCAGCCCCCCAGAAGGCTCCACCCAAGGAGCCCCGGGAACCGACTTGGCAGACAACTAGAGCAAAGTCACTAAAAAGAGAACCCACTGGGAACTTCAGATGACCGCCTGACCAACATGGCGACGCGGTCTGCTCAAACCCAGCCTTCACGACCCCTGCCCCGCCTGCCCTCTGGGAAAATCTCCGCAGGCAGGACAGGGATCACCAAGGGACGTCCTCGTCATTTCGCCTAAGGTAAATGAGAGTGGGTGGATGAGGTGAAGCCACTTGTCACCTCCTCATCCACCCATCCTCCTACTTTCCCTCTCTTGTGGGAAGGTATAAATACTCTCTCATTTCCCACAAGAAGGGGGTTGGATTTTCTCTCTCTAGAACTCTTACTCTAAAAACGCCACCTAGTTCCTCACGATCTAGGTTCCTTAAGGCATTCACGGACTGACTTAGGCATCGGAGAGGGTTTCCTCGAACAACCTCCGAGGCCCTGTGCGTTCTGTGTGCAGGGAGCCAGCCCATTCCGCCGAGAAGGTCCGACCAGTGGAGTAGGAGGAAGGAGAGGTTGGCAAGATCGACCGATTGTTAATTCAAAGCAACATCGAACAGTACGAACCCGAATTCCGAATCGGGTTAAATTGATTCCAATACCGGAACAATTTGGCGCCGTCTGTGGGGAAGATCTGGTTGTATCCACGAATTACCCACGAAAAATCAACCATTCCCAATTATAAAAACTAACCAATCAAAGTAATCATGCCTGAGATCGTTGACACTAGTGTAGGGATAGGTCCGACGGTCCTACCGGTGACCCCCCTATACGGCATGCCGCAGCCGGAGAGAGCCCCTGCCACCACGATCCTGGGGGTGAGGGGAACCAGTCTCCTGGGCATGCCAAATACAGCTGTGGCGCCAGGGCAGAGGACACATCCAGGGCACACCCTGAACTTAACCCCAGCTCAAATGGTACAGACAGCTGCCTTCTTCTCCGCAATGCTCAACCAGGAATTCACTTCTGAGGACCTGGTAGGCAGGGTCGCAACGACCCCCAGACAGCCCCGCTCAGTAAGCAGGGAGGGGGCTGGGGGCACGAAGCGAACCGCCGCCAGAAACGCCCAGAGGAAGGCAAGAAGAACAGCTCAAGGATACGCGCAGGTGCAGAGGCGCATCACAGCAGGCAGCCAAGAGCCGCCTGCCCAACAACAAGCGTTCTCCATACACACCACGGAGTCCGCATCTGGAGAGAAGAGGGGTCTGTCTCAGGGACTGCAGGAGCGGATGAGGCACAAGGAACCTGCGTCTAAGCGCCTGGGAGAAAAGCAGGGCGGAGTCTTTTTCAGGTTAACGCCAGCAGCAAAAGAACAGCCAGCTCCAGGGTTGTCCCAAAGCCTGCAGTCTAGGCTTAACCGGGGACAGCCGCTTGAATCAAGGTACCACCAAGATGACAACCTCGGTCAGTCCCGGAGAAAACGGTCCAGACAAATCTCTCCTGACACGGAGGACGAAGCAACGAGCAGGCGGCCACCGAGGCACCGCTCCCCCAGCACGAGGAAACCGATCCCTAGACAATGGGATATCCACGGTAACCAGTCTGGGGAAAGCAGGTCACGAATGGTAGGCAGGCCCACAAAAACTCCTCTTCATCCTGATGTACAAGAGTATCCCATCCCGAAAATCAAGATGCCCACCGTCAAGTTTGACGGGACTATAGATCCAGAGGACCATCTGGCGGCATTTGAGAGTTATATGGGCATGTATGACGTGGATGATGCAATCTGGTGCAAAATCTTCCCAACCACCCTGGTAGGGCTTGCACAGGGATGGTTCAGGGACCTTCGCCAGGGATCAATCAGCTTCTTTATAGAGTTAGCCGAGGCCTTCCTTGAACAATATGCAGGGAACAAAAGGAGACGACTCACTCGGTTTGATCTTATGACCCTGAAGCAGAAAAAGGGCGAAAGCGTCAGGGAGTACCTAAAAAGGTTTGACTTGTCCTACCAACAAGTCAGGGAGATTGATGATTCCACCGCTGCCTACGCCTTGACAATCTCCCTGCTCCCAGGGGAAATGAAGAATCAGATGATCAGGGCCCAGCCTGAGACCTTGGCCAAGGCCAGGAAAATCGCCGAAGGGTTTATTCTGCAGGAAGAGTTTCACAACCTACCGGACACCCCTGCAGGCCAAGCAAGGCCGCAAGGGGGACCGCAGGGTGGGCGTGGCAGAAACGAGCCAGGCAAACAGAAAGAGGAGGGGTATACCCCCAAGAAAGAGCGCACAGCTTACCAGCCAAGGTTTGACAGCTACACGGCCCTTAACAGGCCGAGGGCAGAAATCTTTGAGCTGGAGAAAGAAACAGCAAAATGGAATCGCCCAAATAAGCCGCGCAGCCCAAAGGGGGATCCTAAAAAATTCTGCACGTTCCACGATTGCATAGGCCACACCACTGAAGAATGTCGACACTTAAAAGACGAGATAGAAAAACTCATAAGAAACGGCTGGCTGAGTAACTATGCGGCAAAGAACAAGCCCCAAAAGGAGGCGGCAGACAAGCCTGAAGGTTCAGCCCAAAATCGCATGATAATTCATGTAGTGTCAGGGGATGCAGAGGGACGAACAAGCAGACGAAGCCAGAAGAGGCAGATCCGCGAATTACGGAACCAGATTTGCTACGCCGAGAGGGCAGGAAGCCCAAGAGGCACTACCCTGCATCACCCCTGAAGACGCAGGGAGAGTAGTGTACCCACACAGTGACCCTTTGGTCCTAACTCTTGAGATTAACAATGCAATCACATTGTCAAGAGATGCATGGTGGACACTGGCGCCTACACAAACCTCTTGTACAAGGACGCCTTTGAAAGAATGAACTTAGAGAAAAGACATCTGAAGCCAGCCCCTGGATCTTTGTATGGGTTCAGTGGGGCAGGTGTACTTCCCATGGGGATAATCGACTTACCGGTAACGTTCGGGGAGGGGGCCTCTGCCAGGAATTTCAGGGCGTCATTTGTTGTGGTGGATGCAAAGTCTGCATACAACGTCCTGATAGGCCGGGCCACCCTAGACGAAATCAAAGCCGCTGTGTCAATCAGAGCCCTCACCATAGCCTATGTGACAGACTTTGGCATGGAGGGGAAGGTCCATGGGGATCAGGAGTCAGCCAGACACTGTTACTCCGTGGCCCTGCAAGCCCATGAAACAGAAAGAAAAGAAAAACGAAAAGCCGAAGGTTCCCCCAGCAGGGAGGGTGAAATCCCGGCTGCTCAGCAAAAAGCAGCCCACTTAGAGCCTGAAGGGGAAAGCATGCTGGTGGACTTAGAACCAGAGAGGCAGGTCCTCATAGGGGCCGACCTGAAGGAGTCCTACCAGAAGGAGTTGATTGCAGTCTTGAGAAAAAACAGGGACGTATTTGCTTACTCAGCAGATGAGATGCCAGGGGTCGACCCGACTTTTATCGTTCACAAGCTGAACGTTAACCCGGAGGCCCGCCCTGTAAAGCAGAAGAAAAGAAATATGTCCGTAGAAAAAGACGCGGCGATAAAAGAGGAGATAGAAAAACTCTTGAAAGCAGACTTCATTGAAGTCTGTGATTACCCTGAGTGGTTGGCGAACGTTGTGATGGTGAAGAAGTCATCAGGCGCATGGAGAATGTGCGTAGACTTCACAAATCTTAACAAAGCCTGCCCAAAGGACTGCTACCCCCTGCCTAGGATAGACCAACTAGTGGATGCCACTAGTGGATATACCACGTTAAGTTTTCTGGATGCGTTCTCAGGGTACCATTAAGTGTACCTCTGGCAGCCTGACAGGGTGAGGTGTGCCTTCATAACCAGCCACAGAACGTACATGTATAAAATGATGCCATTTGGACTGAAGAATGCAGGCGCCACCTATCAGCGATTGATGGACAAGGTCTTTGAAAATCAAAAGGGGAGAAACTTGGAAGCCTATGTCGATGATGCAATTGTCAAAAGCAAGGGGGACAGGGAGCACCAGGCGGACCTGCAGGAAACATTCTCCTCCCTGCGATCGTACAAAATGAAGTTGAATCCAAAAAAGTGCACGTTCGGAGTCCGATCCGGCAAATTCTTAGGATTCTTAGTCAGCTCCAGGGGGATAGACGCCAATCCCGAAAAGATTCAGGCGGTCCTAGACCTCCCAGAGCCTAAGACCATAAGGGACATTCAACGGCTCACAGGCAGGATGAGCAGACAAGTCGACCCCTTTCTTCAAAGTGTTGAAAGGCAATAAGCAATTCAAATGGGAGGATGAGCAAAAGAAAGCCTTCGAACAATTAAAAGAGCACCTGAAAAAGCTCCCTACCTTGACGAGACCAGTGGCCGGAGAAAAACTATACCTATACATTGCTGTCACCAACTCAACGGTGAGTGCAGTCATCCTGAAAGAAGAAGCAGGCTCACAGCAGCCCATCTACTTTGTAAGTCACGCCCTGGGGGCAGCTGAAAGAAACTATCCTTTGGTAGAAAAAGTCGCCTATGCAGTCGTCATAGCAGCCAGAAAACTCAGGCCCTACTTCGACGCACACCCTGTTGTGGTCCTCACCGACCAACCACTAGAAAGAATATTGGAAAAATTTGAAAAATCAAGAAGGCTGCTAAAATGGGCAATTGAGTTAAGCGGACTGGGGATATCATACCAACCCAGGACAGCCATCAAGGCACATGCCCTGGCGGACTTCCTGGTTGAATGTTCTCATTCAGGGGAAGAGGAATCTCCCGCTGAAGAATGGATAGTATACACTGACGGGTCCTCAACGGCCAATGGTGCAGGGCCAGGTGTCGTGCTGACCAGCCCTGAAGGAGTGGATTTTGAGCATGCACTCAGATTCACCTTCCTTGCATCAAACAACGAGGCGGAATATGAGGCCGTACTTGCAGGAATAAATCTAGCTAAGGCTGCAGGTGCAGAGCGGATTATACTAGCAACTGACTCCCAGCTCATCGCCAATCAAATCAACGGAGAATATTAGGCTAGGGATCAGGCCATGGCCACCTACCTAGAAAAGGTGAAGCAGGGATTATCAAGCCTAAAATCCTATGAAATCAGGCAAATACCCCGATCACAGAATAGTCAGGCCGACGCCCTATCAAAACTGGCCAGCTCCAGCCTACAAGACATAAGGAGGTCAGTTTAGGTTGATGTTGTGCATGAGAAATCCACTACTGCCTGTCAGACAGTCAACATCGTCGAAGAGGAACAGAAAAACGGGATGACCCCCCTCATTCAGTTCAAAAAATACGGCATCCTACCTCCTGATCCAGTGCAAAAAAGGACAATACAGACCAAAGCAGCATGGTTCATAATAATTGATGAAGAGCTATACAAGAAATCCTTCACCTTCCCCCTGCTCAAATGCCTGAGGGCAGAGCAGGCCGCTGAAGTTTTGGATGACATCCACTCAGGGATCTGTGGGCATCACATTGGAGGAAGATCGTTGGCCCACAAAGCTCTAAGGACAGGCTACTACTGGCCTACCATGTTAGCAAATGCAAGGAGCCTAACTCGGAAATGCAGAAAGTGCCAACTCTTCGCTCCATCAATTCATGCCCCAGCCCAAGAACTCAGGCCAATTTTATCTCCCATTCCTTTCGCTCAATGGGGGATGGACATACTGGGTCCCTTTGCTACAGCCACAGGAGGATGAAAGTTCCTGATCGTGGGGATTGACTACTTCACAAAGTGGGTTGAAGCCGAGGCAGTCCCAAACATCACCGTGCCGACAGTCGGGAAGGTCATCTGGATAAACATCATAACCAGATTCGGCCTACCAAAAATGCTAGTGTTTGATAATGGGAGGCAGTTTGATAATGACCCCCTAAGAGCCTGGCTGGAAGGGCACGGGATAACCGTCGCCTATTCTGCCGTCTGCCACCCGCAGACCAATGGGCAGGCCGAGGCCGCCAACAAACAAATCCTAAATGGGCTCAGAAAGATGGTGGATGATCTCAAAGGAAGGTGGGCAGACGAACTACCAAGTATACTCTGGTCAATAAGGACCACCAGAAAAGAATCAACAGGTCAGACGCCATTTGGCCTGGTGTATGGGGCAGAAGCTTTACTACCCATCGAAGTGCGAATTCCTACCCTACGGTCTCAGCAGTACAACAAAGGTGACAACGAGGCAGCAATGGCCGAAGCCCTAGACCTGGTCCATGAAGTCAGGGAGGAGGCCAGCATCAACATAGCCGCCTATCAGCAAAGGATGAGAAAGGCATACAACAAAAGGGTACATGAGAGAAGGTTCCAGGTAGGAGACCTAGTACTAAGGAAGACACAGGCTGTAGGAAAATCTAGGGAGCATGGCAAACTAAGTGCCAACTGGGAAGGCCCATACCAGGTGACCCAGATTTTGGGAACAAGCACATACAAAATCGCCAACCCAGAAGGTCAAGAGCTGAGCGCACATTGGAACGCCGACACCCTGAAAAGATACTATGTTTAACCGAGTCTTAGGAAAATCTCGTCTTTAGGAAAAAGCACTGACGGAGAACGATCAGAATGGAATGTTGACGGCTCCGACCATTCTTATGTTTTAACAAAGTTTTTATATATAACACTCAAAGATTCATACTCGTTGTCTGTTTAAGCTTGCGCTCTCACACACAAACGAGCAGGGGGCAATAGGGGGAGGCCCCCCTGTTGCCAGAAACCGAGGAAAATGGACCCCCCAACAAAAATTCTAAACCCTCTACCTACCTCTGGGCAGGAAGGGTGCAGGCCTCACACGCCGAACTGACAAGAATTGGGGGCAGCTCCCCCAACCTTGTATAAAAAATGCAAAAGCCCTCCCTGCCTACCTCTGGGCAGGCAGGGGGCAGGCCCCCTGGACTCCAAGCAGAGGCCAGGGACAGGCCAGGCTACGCACAACTGACAAGGACTGGGGGCAACTCCCCCAACCTTGTATAAAAAACGCAAAAGCCCTCCCTGCCTACCTCTGGGCAGGCAGGGGGCAGGCCCCTTGGACTCCAAGCAGAGGCCAGGGACAGGCCAGGCTACGCACAACTGACAAGGACTGGGGGCAACTCCCCCAACCTTGTATGAAAAACGCAAAAGTCCCCCCTGCCTACCTCTGGGCAGGCAGGGGGCAGGCCCCCTGGACTCCAAGCAGGGGCCAGGGACAGGCCAGGTTACGCACAACTAACAAAGATTGGGGGCAACTCCCCCAACCTTGTATAAAAAACGCAAAAGTCCTCCCTGCCCACCTTTGGGCAGGCAGGGGGCAGGCCTCCTGGATTCCGAGCAGAGGCCAGGGACAGGCCAGGCTCCGCACAGCTAACAAGGACTGGGGGCAATTCTCCCAAACTTGGACCAGGCCATACCTTGAGGAAGAGAGAAAAAAGCAGACCGAAACAAGGAAAAGCATTCCATAACAAACCCATGAAGAGTAAAAAGTTTTCACAAAGTGACAAAGGCAAAGATCCGAAAAACTAAATATTACAAAACAGCTGGCCATAGCAAGGCTCAGCGCAGAGAATAGGGCTATTTCAAGAAAAGATAAACATTATGAAGCATCCTGGCTTGGACCGGCAGCCGCCTCAGGGGGTTTGGCCGCCCGAGCCTCGTTTTTAGCAGAGTAGAGACTTCGGAAGGCCTCTTCATCAAACACAGGGAACATCTCCCCAATCACCTTTATCACCAGCTCCAAGGAAGAGTTGGCCCCACTCACAAAACTTGCGTCTACCGCAACATCGGTCTCCTCCACAAGGGCATCTTTTTCTTTCTTCCATTCGCTCTTGGCCTGCTCAAAGGTTGAGTCAGCTTTGGACAGGCGTTCCTCCAGATCAGCTGTCTTCCTTTTTAGGTGCTCCATCTCAGCCAGAGAAAGGGTAGCCTGCTCCATCGCCAAGCGACTCTCCTTCAGCTCAACTTCAAACTTGGCTGCTTCCCTCACAGCTCTCTCTCCTTGAAGCTTCCACTGGCCTGCCTAGCTCTTCGCCTCCTCTAGCTCGCCCTCCTGCTTCGTCAGCTTGTCTTTTAAATTATTTATCAAAGTTATGTCCTTCTCCACCATAGCCAGACGGTCAGGAGGGGGAGCCCCGGGCGTGACAGTCAGCTCTTCGTCGCTCAAGCGGCTAAGAGCCGCCAGCTCAGCAGATGCCAGCAACACCTTGGAGGTACGCTGGATATACTGAATCACTTGGTGAGAAGTCGAAGTTACAGACTTGGTAAGACGGTCGGCCAAAACGGCGCCAGAATCGAAGAGCAGGCCCGACACGTCTACGCTGTCGCCAGCAGTATAATGAAACTCCGTATTCTCCTCCTGGAAAAGGGTGCTCGGAATATCACGAGGAGGGCGTTTTGCCTCAGGAGTACAAGCGTCAGCCTCCAAATCCACCACAGGAGTAGTCCCTGAGGGCTCCCTATCCCTTTTCCTTCTCAGCTCCAAGGGAACGCTCTCCCCAGTTCCCTCAGAGTTCGCGGGACGCGATCCCTGGGGAACACGAGTCCCGGCTGGAGAGTCACCTTGCCTACATCCAGGGGAAGGAGTGGCCCCTGAGGTAACTTCAGCCTCCCCATCCTGGATACTAGGGGAAGGAGTCGCCGGCTTTGCCGATGGCAGACGTGGGGGAAGAGGCAGCCTCCGGCCAGCAGCGAGATCCTTGACGAGCCTCATTAAACTTTTCTCCCCTTTCTTGAAATTTGAAGGAAGGGAAGGACGCTTTGAAACGATGACAAACTCCTCGCTCAAACCTAACCTCTTAACCTGCTTCCTTGTCCAACGACGAGAAGCGGAATCTGCAGAAAAAGAAGGGCAGTCAGCTAGAAAGCAAAGAAATAAAAAGTCTCAGAAAAATCGCGCCAGCAAAAGCCCCCTAGAACTACCTTCAAGGCTAGGGATCAGGCCCAATGGGGGCAAGTATTCGTCTGTGGCTATGAGCTCCGCGTGGGGGAGCCAGAAAGCAGGGCCAAAAACACCAGACTTATCCGCAACAATCTCAAACTTCTTGACCGGTATCTCTTCTTTCACACTCAGCTTTACCTCCAGGGCCTTCCCCCCGACGCCTGGATGGTACTCTTCGCGAGTTTCCATGCGGGTATGAACATGATTCCTATAGTGTCTAGGAATCCGCCACCCGGAAGCACTATGTACATACAAGAAATTGTTCTTCCAGTCTTTCAGGCTACTCAAAGCCGGCCAGACTAGAGCATATTTCTTCTGTCTCTGGAGGGACCAGTACCCAGGGGAACCATCCCCCCCTGACGAAGACACCATTTGTAGCCCAACCATAAAACGAAGGGCGTCAATGTAAGGCCCCTCACCGTGAAAAAGACAGGTCCAGGTGTAAGCTATCAGGGACCTAATGGCTGCGGCAGTCAGTTGGGCTATAGCCACATTCATTCTCCTGAAGATCTCCTCCAGGAAAGGGTGAAGAGGGAATCGCAGGCTGAATTCCAAGCTTTTGTGATAAACAGCCATACAACCTTCAGGGGGGCAGCATACTGTGTCCTTTTCCCCTGGAACTATGACTGTATACCCCTCCCCAAAATTATAAAACTTCTCGATTTCCCCAGCAGCATTGCTTTCTAAAATCAAGTCCCTATTCTTGGCCTCGGGGTAGGTTTTTAGAGGAATCAAGTATTTTTTCTTATCCAAATAATAAGTACTCCCTCTCTCCCTAGGAATGAGGGGCCCGGCAATCCTGGAGGGGTCCACCTCCAGTGCCTCGTTGTCAGAATTAACAACGTCAAAGGAAGCGGGTTCGGGGGATTCAGCACCTTCCCCTCTTTCAAGGCGATCCTCCTCCCTGGGCCCAACCCCAGAAGAGGAGGCCAGATCGCATCCACTCCCGTCTCTACCCTCAGCCCTCTCAGGCAGTGAACCAAAAGAGAAAGCGCGAACTCGAGACATACTGGTTTATGAAGAAAAAGTATTGATGAAAGGGAAAGAAGGCGAAGATTTAAAGAGAGATTCTAACCTAGAACGTTGGTCGTCGCCGGAAAATGTGATAGTAGAAACTCCTTGATCTCACGAAGTTCTCAGCAACAAAGACGGTTTGGAAGTATGAGGGGGACTACGAATTTCGAGAAATATAAAAGAAAGAAATGGAGGGGGGAAGGGCTTATATAAAGCCCAGGAAGCCAAAAAGACCGCCTCTCTGACAAAGCGTCCCCAGCAATCTACCTCACGTGTCACGCTTTGAACATGAGCCACTCACCCCTTCCCAAGAAGGGCCTCGAAAAAGCAAAAGTGTCAGAGGGATGGTCAGCTAGCAACGTCATCCCCGCATTCAAAAAAAAAACACAAACAACAGGTAACAAAGTCGCTCGGATTTTTCATTAACTTTGATGGAAAATGGACAAGTTACATGCCATGCCTGGCAAAGAAAGAAAATACAAAAGGAGCCTGGATTTCCGGCTCAATATGCCTGCACCCTGCAAGCAGGCCTAGTCGTCACCTAAGTCTGGAGAATAGTCCCCAGAGCTGCCTTGGCCTCCAAAGTCCGATCCCCAATCCCAGTCAGAGGAATCCTTGAAGGGATCGTCAGGGAGTCCATCCTCGTCTCTGTCACTCGAACAACCCAGACCCTCACTGTCTTCAGAGTCCCGGCTGCTGACATCCCAGTCCCTGCCATAGGGAACTGTCTGGGAGTCATCACAAGTGCCGCAGCCCATTTTCTTCACTGGAGAGGAAGGGCCTGACCCCAGGGAAGAGTCTGCGTCAGAACAGTCGGGGTCGAACTGTTCAGGGTGCAACCATGGGAAACACTCATGGCAACCCCGATCAAAACACCCTCCTCTTTGAAGGCAGCGCTTGAACCTGGGAGCAGCAGGGGGCGAGGATCTTCTAGGGCGCTGGCCTGCCCTGATAGGAGCCTTCTGAACATTCCGAAGAGGATGTCGCAGTGGACGGCGGCTGCGGCGAAGGACCCGGAAAGCCGCCCGAGCATACCTTAGCCTCCAAAATCCTTTAAAGAGGAAGATAACAGTACGAACTCCGTGGCGAGTAACAGATTTCTTGATCCAAACCATGATTCAACAAAGAAAAAGTGGAAGAGTTGAGGATGAATCAACAAAATGGCAAAAAGAGCTGGAATTTATACAAGGAAAATGAAGCATTAAATGACATCCCAACCATCCTGGCAGGGAATGCCACCAATCGCGAGGTCCTCACATTGCCCGAAAATCCACCAAGCATAAGGGGTAATCATTGCAAAAAGATCTCTCAACTCTTTGCATACCTGACGCAATTAACACTTCTTTCCTCGGGAAAGTACAAACGCATTAAATGCAGCAGTAAAGCCGAAAACAAGTCAACCTCCCTCCATCTAAGCAAAAGTCGCCAGCCGGAAGAAAGCCTAGCTCCCCCCAGCTTGCGAGGGCCAATTGATGAGGGTCGGCAGCCTGCTTCGGACCGCCTGCTAAGCAGGCCTCCAGAAGGCTCCACCCAAGGAGCCCCGGGAACCGACTTGGCAGACAACTAGAGCAAAGTCACTAAAAAGAGAACCCACTGGGAACTTCAGATGACCGCCTGACCAACAGGGCGACGCGGTCTGCTCAAACCCAGCCTTCACGACCCCTGCCCCGCCTGCCCTCTGGGAAAATCTCCGCAGGTAGGGCAGAGATCACCAAAGGACCTCCTCGTCATTTCGCCTAAGGTAAATGAGAATGGGTGGATGAGGTGAAGCCACTTGTCACCTCCTCATCCACCCATCCTCCTACTTTCCCTCTCTCGTGGGAAGGTATAAATACTCTCTCATTTCCTACAAGAAGGGGGTTGGATTTTCTCTCTCTAGAACTCTTACTCTAAAAACGCCACCTAGTTCCTCACGAGCTAGGTTCCTTAAGGCATTCACGGACTGACTTAGACATCGGAGAGGGTTTCCTCGGACAACCTCCAAGGCCCTGCGCGTTCTGTGTGCAGGGAGCCAGCCCATTCCGCCGGGAAGGTCCGACCAGTGGAGTAGGAGAAAGGAGAGGTTGGCAAGATCGATCGATTGTTAATTCAAAGCAACATCGAACAGTACGAACCCGAATTCCGAATCGGGTTAAATTGATTCCAATACCGGAACAGTTTCTAATATCGATATTATCGTAACGACTATCTAATTTTCACAAAACAAACATTCTTAAAATATGATATCGATTCTATAATCGAATATCGTATTTAAAAGAATTAAAATTAATCTCGTTGATCCTAAGACAATCGTCACGTGGTCCTAAAAAGACATAATACGACGATTTCGACGCGGAGGGAATTTTATTTTGTCTTAGTTCGATTTTCATATAATTTATAAAACATCTTTTCTAAATTACATTCAGAATATTCGATATTGATTCCATAATCAAGTGTCGAATATGACGAATATCGAAAATTTGAGTCGAGTATAAATCGTATCATATTTTTACGCGACTTAACAAAATTACCGATCTTTTCAAATATTTTTATGATTCCGGTCAACACGTGTCAAGTCAATCACGTGTCATAATCCTTTCAAAACCATGCATTGCATTATATTCATGTCACTTATTCAATTTACAAACCGTTACTAACTCATTTGTTCTTTGTCTTTGTATCTTATTTTTGTTGTTTTGTTTTATTATACTAAAACGAACCTCGCATGCTAAAATATAACTTCGACGTTAATTTTAGATGCATTAAATCGACATAGCAACCCATTCAAATTCTCGCATGTTTGCATATCATTCATCGTATTACTAACGCGCGTATTTCAAAATCAAACGATATCTTAATAGAGGTCGCTAATGTGCGGGCGGGGTTGGGTGTTCTTTGTGAACTTCCCAACACGTACCCTCACCCCTTACTCAGAACCATGGTTTCCGGATGTCCGAATCCATTGGCACACGAGAGTCATTCAATACACGGTATCTGATAATGTCGGTATCGGTATCAAATGCTAAGGGACGAACCCAATAAATTCTGACATCCGAACGGGCCATACTTTGTGCATGACCCACTAAGATATAGAGTGGGTTCGAACGGGCCCGAACTCCCACAAAGTTCGGTGGCGACTCCACTTCGATTTAAATTTCAACTCGAGATCCATCTCACATGAGATTCATTCGCCTCCTCAAACCCGCGCGTGGCCGCGTCAGGGTGGACCTATGTCATGTCCACAATGCTTTTCCAGTGAATGAGAGGGAGTAAGTAATAACGTTGTGTACAAATTTGGACGGAAAATCGCATTCGTATTTCATCGCAAAGACGCAAACGAGGACTAAAAAAACAAAAAAATCGAACCAGACATGACCCAGGCACAAAACCCGACTCGAGCACGACACGATCGGGCCCAGGCCTCGGGTCGTGCCTCAGCAGCTTGGTTAAAGGTCGGGCCGTGCCTGGCACGACACGGCTGGTCTGCCAGGCACAGTTGGGTCGTGCCTCTTGGGCTCGAAGCACGACCCGGCACGTTCGAACTGCTAGCCTTAGCAAGGAAGAAGAGAGTTAATCACAAGTTAGAGTAAATTGTGTAGAGGGTAAAATTGGAAAAATTGTGCAAAATTCGTTAGGATTGAGAGTAAAACATCATTAGAAAAAAAGTAACTCGAGATTCCACATTTCCACCAGATCAGCTAATTATATCATTTTATTATTAGTTTCGTTATTAGTTTTCTAGTTATAATAAGTCCTCTCTTTTTGGAGAGTTTCGTCCCTATCAATTGACGGGTTTCGCTATCTCTTTTAGGAGAGATATTGAATCTTTGACAGCGGAGAGGACGCGAAAGATCAGTACCACAATCGTTCATTGTATGATATCTCAATTTATGTCAGACTGGCGGCTACAATCTATCTGGTTAGATGAAATCGATTCTTCTCAAAACCTTGGAAGATCCGAAGACTCTCTTGCGAAAAACTGTATCATTAAACAACGATATGTTGAAAGAGGATGTGCAGAAGCGGAGTTCAAAATCATAGTGAGAGATCTTTGTTTTGACGAGAATTTATTTTACTCAAATTTTATAGTATTGTATCCGTTCAATTTCGATATGAGTTGTAGATGACGTATGACTTTTTATCAATGAAATGATCTATTCGCTAAAAAAAAAAAAATTATTCCTTTTAAACTTTTGTTAACTTTCTAATTTACCACCTCCCAATATTCTCTTATCCTCTATTTCACCAAATCATCCCATATTCACGTTTTATTTTCAAGTATTTTTCAAATTTAAAAAAAAAGGAAAAATTGACTGCTACAATGGAGAGGAAGAAGGCGACTCGAAGTCCAGTTAAGTTGGCAACCAAAAACATCAACATTAAATGTATTTTAAAGGTATAACACTTATCTAAAAAGTACAACAGTTAAGTCCCTTTATTTTTCTATTTTCTTCGCACTTCATTAGAATACTCCTCACATAAAATAGAGAAGTGGGAAGAAAAAAAAATAGAGATATTATGTAATTAGTACAAATATCAACTTAAAAGGTACACTACATCTCGTAAATTCTTGATGATACTAAATGTTTTAAAATTGGTATAACATTTTTCTTAAAAGGTACCATACATTTAAATAGTAAAATATTTCAATTTTATGGTACACTATATTTAAATAGTAGAAATATCAATATAAAAGGGTACAATACATCATCTAACCACTGCTCCCTTTTAGGTTTAGATCATCTAAAAGGGTAGTTACGTCATCTACCCTTTTAGGTACAATCTAAGAGATACAACATCTAAAAGGGAAATTTTAGGATACCTAAATGGTACATTGATGCTCTCTCTAATTCTTTGAAATTGTCAATTTTTTAAATATATGAGAGTATTATTATAATGAAATGAGACAATTTCAAAGCTAGAGTTGGAGAGAGTACAATACATATTCTAACATCTAAATGGTACAAGACTTAATTTTTATGATACACTACAACACTATATCTAAATGGTACTCCGTATAAGGGCTCGTTTGGTTCACCATGGGAAGATGAAGTTACCGGGAACTTTAAATTCACGTGAATTTATATTTCATGGGAATTAAAAAATATTGTTTGGTTGCCATGTGGGAAATGACTTCATGCGGAAAGTTTTACACACCTAGGGGGGCTTGGTGAGTAACTTCCCCATTGTGGAGGAAGTGGCAGTTCCCGGGAAGTGACAATTCCCGGGAAGTGGGCAACCAAACAACTCCCTGAAAATGCACTTTCTGGGAACTTGGACTTCCCGGTAATTGGATGAGTAATCAAACGACCCTTAAATATATACTTAAAAGGGTACAATATATGTAACAACTAATTGGTATTCTGTACAAGACTTGAATTTTAGGATATAGTAAACCAACTAAATGGTACCATACACTATTTACTATCTAAATAATACAATTTGTGTGAATTATATACTACGAGTGAAATTATATACAACAAAATATACTTATACTTCGTACATTATTTAATGTCTAACCTTTTTTTTAATTTAGGGCTCGTTTGGTTCACCATGAGAAGATAAAGTTACTGGAAACTTAAATTCACGTGAATTTGTATTTTATGGGAATTACAAAAATAGTGTTTAGTTGTCACGTGAGAAATAACTTCATGCGGGAAGTTCTACCCACACGAGAGGGGCTTGGTGAGTAACTTCCCCCATTATGGAGGAAGTGCCAATTCCCGGAAAATGTCACTTCCCGGAAAGTAAGCAACCAAACAGCATTCCAATTTATCAATTCATGGGAAGTTCTACTTTCCATGATTTAAGAGGGCAAACAAACGATCCTTAAAAAAAATGTGAATATGGCCGGGGATGATTTAGTGAAATGGAGGGTAAGAGAATATGGAGGGGAGGTAGTAAATTAAATTAGGAGTTACCATCAATTAAAAGGGTAGTAAATACGAGTAATTAACTGATTTGGTGGAATCTCATCATAAGACTAGCTGTTTTTTAAATTCAACCCATTAATGTTGCATGAATACATGATACTATCCATTATATTAAGATGTATCGTCTCTCAGTAATTTATCGAGAGACGTTCTCTTAATAGACCAACTCTGTTAATTAATTAGTCCATATCTAATTTATTTAATTTACGTAATCCTTCGCTTGCTTAACAAATTGATTGGGTCGTTAGTATTATCACGAGTAGTATCCTTGTAAGTTAGATTCTCAACAAACACCGGAGACTATTTGACATTGACTTAAAAAGCAGCTAATAATATAATACGTAGAACCTTACTTGTTTGTCTTTTTACCCCCAAGAAAAAAAGGAATTAGACGAGATGTAGTCCTAATCTACCAACCAATACTCTTTTTTTTCATGATCTCAATATTTGTGAGAAGTATTTTAATAAAATGGGGTGAAAAATAGTGATCCAAGAGAGTATTAAAACTAGATGCGTACTAGGACATTGAGAATTGAGACTCTTGTCCCCTCATTTTAGTCATTACAACAACATCCACTATTCCTTAGTACTAGTATTTCTCAAGAAATCATATCATATCATGAATATGCCAAGCTACACCCAACTAATTCTACTCTTTTCACTACAACTCATCATACATACTACTAAACTACCCACATCTTCTGCTTCAACTACTAGTAATACTTGTGGTGGTGGGCAAGATGTTATTTTGAACATTCCCAAAATGAACCCTTCAATTTGCAATGAAAATGGAGGAGGAGGAGGAGAGCTTATATGTATGGGGGCAGTGAAAGGAGGAGAAGGGTACTTGAATTTGACGACGGTGTCGAGTAACAGCACATCGACGGATGATTTCAACGGGATCGCTAGGGTTTTGTACCGTAAAAGTGTGGGAATATGGCCTACTTCCTTCTGCACAACCTTCTCATTCAAGATCTTCCCGCGTCTCAACCAGGATTTTACTGGGGATGGTATGACCTTTCTTATTGCTCCTGATAACCACCCTTCTCCTCTTTCTAGCTTTGGCTCTTACCTTGGTCTCCAAGACTCCAAACTTGCAGGTACTACACTATTCCCCTTCCTTTAACACACTCACTTAGACTATGTTTATCCACAGACCCATCATTTTTTCTCAGACTCGGCCACCTCAGCTTTCCACTCATTTTTCATTCTTCAGACTCAGACTCAGACTCACTACAAAAGTACACTTTATCCACAGACTCATCTCAGACTTTCTCCTCTCACATACCTTATTTTATATTATTTTTTATTCATCTCACCTCACCTTTTTATCTACCTTATTTTATTTTTTTATTTACATCATCTCACCTCAACTTTCTACATAACTTATTTTATTTTTTTATTTACCTCAATATCTACGTTTATTTTATAACTCGATTAATTACTCAAATAATTACAATTAAATAATTAATTGTTAAATAAATCTTGTGACATACGAATAAATTTATTTCCAAGTGGTCATTATTAAAAGTGGCAATCGGGCGGGTGGGTCGAGTTCGGGTTGGGTTGTCTATAAACCTGCCAAACAAGTCAACCGGGTCGGGTTTGGGTTAAGTGAGTTTCGCTTTGACTTTGGGTCGGGCCAGATCATTTCGAGTTTGCTATTTTCATCTTTTTAGGGATATCCACTCGTTTTTTATAATAATAGTCGAGTCAATTTCAGGTTTACTCGGGTCAATTCAGGTTACGAGTCCACCTAGACTCTTTAGTTTGGATATCAGATCGGGATCGGGTTGGCTTATTAAGGTTGGGTCATTTCAGGTCGAATCAGTTTTGTCATGTCTAGTTGTCGGGTCTGGATCGGATCGTTGGTTCGGGTCGGTTTGGTCATGTTCAGGTCGAACTAGGTTTTGTTTGGTTTGGTCGGGAAAAACTATCAATTCATTATCCTTTTTATTAGTACGTGCAGTATTATTTATCATTTATTATACGAATTTGCTTTTTATCATATATAAACCTATATCATCTAAATACAAATTATTTTGATCATGTCTTTTTATAATGGAGTGAAATGAGCTAAAGTAAAATAAGTTGAACTGAACTGAGTTGAGACAAATTGAACTAAAGTAGCCTGAAATACAGAAATAATAATAACAAGTTTACTAGTTACAAAAAAATTATTAATTATTATTGCTAAAAGCATTAAAAATCAAATCAAACTCAATAATTACAAAAGTTAAACTAAATAATTCAACCTAATCAAAATTAATAATAACAAAGAACTTTTTGTCAAAATAATGTCCAAAAATAAACTAATTAACGTTTTGGATTGGTTTTAAACCTAATTAACAAAATGGGGCTGAGACAGGTTCGGAAGTAGGTTCGATTTGGGACGGAGCAAACCCGCCATTAGGAGTGGCGGGTCTCCAAAAATATAAAATGACAAAAAAAAAAAATTAACACATAAACCCGCCATTGGGAGTGGCGGGTTTGGACCCATTAAAGCGCCATTCCCAATGGCGGGTGGAGGCCGCCTTGGCAATTGTGAGGCCCATTTAATAGGTAAATTTTAACAATACCAATACAAGACTTGTATTTTGTTATAGTGGTAGCAGCACAGGCCCATGGTTCATTGTGTCAGGGGTTCAATCAAACTTAATAATAACAAAACATAAAATAAATAAATCAAACTTAAGTAAAAAAAGAGAAACAAACCTTAATAATCGAGACAATGAGAGGAAATTGGTAGGAAATTTGAGAGAGGTGTCGGGTATGCCTTAGCTTAGAGAGAGGGTAAAGAGTGTTTTTTTTACAAATGAATGACGAGAAGGGGGTGAGGTGGGGGAGGGGGGGGGGGGGGGGGAGTTGTGGGCGAATTTCTGCTCGAGCAAAAGGCGACCGACAGTGGTCGCCCGAATGTCGAGTTTGGGGACCGACTGTGGTCGCTTGAGCTCCCATTTTGGCGACCGACAGTGGTCGCCCGAATGTCGAGTTTGGGGATTGACTGTGGTCGCTTGAGCTCCCATTTTGGCGACCGACAGTGGTCGCCCACGTGTGTACAATGATTTTCAAATATATTTTTCGCATACCCGTCGGTTGGCCAATTTAGAAACCGATATTGGTCTGATTAAACCTAAACCCAACTTAGTTGTATGATATTCCTCAGATCAAACTCGGTTAAATAAAAGAGAACAAACAATTTTTGAAGTCCGATGACAATCAATGTTTGCATTAAATGAGCACGTGAAGGTGTCTTAGAAAAAAGACGCACGTTGAGGAGTTCCCTTCCTCTTTCGAGTCCTTTTACTCATATTCAACACTTGATTTGCCTTCGGCAACATTGGTTCAACACTCACTTGTTCGAGACTTCTCTTCTTTGGTTCAATTTCCACCCTTCGCACCCATTGATCAACATTCAATTGCTTTAGTTCAGGTAGTTTTTTAGCGGATGCCAATTTGGCATCCACTGATTTAGACGCCAGCTAGTCAGTGGCCCGAAGAGTGTTTTCTTGTAGTGATCGTTTTGGGAAGTTCGGAAGTCCCAATCTCAACCCTTGATCCATAGAAGATGGATGGCTGAGATGATTTGGCTCTCATTAAAAAAAACAATAAAGTACAAAGCAGCAAAGGAGTCTGACAGCAGCAGTTGTCACAACAACTTTTCCTCAATCAAGAGGTCACTCCATGCTCCCTCATCTCACCCTGAATTTCAATCTTCTTCCACAATCTTCATTCACACCACTAAAAAATGAGAGCATCTCTATTATAATCTCCATCTTCACCTCCATCTTCATATTATGAGGCGATTTAGCCTGCATATTGTTCGGAAGTTGTTTGATTTGCTTGATCGTGTATCTGACTATCTGTGTTATCCAGGAACGATTCTTACGCACAATTTTGTTTTGGATTGTATTTTGTAATTGAGTACCGCATTTTGTATTTGATTAGGTTTGACCTGTACTTCAAAAGACGTTTTGCCCCTGGGAGCGGTTTTGGCTTAGACTAGCTTTCTTTTAACAGAAATTGCTCAAGGATCTTGATCTTGAGGTCGGTTTTTTAGGTTGTGATGTGCCTTAGTCAAATACCACCGATTGCAATTCTTTTTCTAACGTTTAGCTAGAAACATGTTATCCTTCGATCATCATCGAGTGTTCGGTGTGGAACATCTATAGAAATGTGCATGAAAATGTGTGTGTGTGTAGAATAGCTATGACACAACAATAGAGATATGACACTATAACTAATTCTACCTCCAATTTCGACTCTTGAGCAAGGCACTATATTGAAATGTACGTTCATCTTTATGAATCTAGAAACTTGTCAAATGCCAATATATATTAAAAACTTCAAAACTCAAAATTAGGTTTAGTTCTATAATATTCCTCAGATCAAACTCGGTTAAATAAAAGAGAACAAACAATTTTTGAAGTCTGATGACAATCAATGTTTGCATTAAATGAGCACGCGGAGGTGTCTTAGAAAAAAGGCGCACGATGAGGAATTCCCTTCCTTTTTCGAGTCCTTTTACTCATATTCAACACTTGATTTGCCTTCGGCAACATTGGTTCAACTCTCACTTGTTCGAGACTTCTCTTCTTTGGTTCATTTTCCACCCTTCGCACCGATTGATCAACATTCAATTGCTTTAGTTCAGGTCGTTCATTTGGCTCAAACGTTTGTTCCAAAATTGTATATTTTGGTTCAGGGGCTTGAATTATCCTTTGGAACATTAGTTTGAGTGACAGAAAAGGAGGAGAATCATCAACATCTTTTTTTGTGAATGCATCCACCTAAAATGCAAATTAAACACGTACACTTGATTAAACCATCCACTAAAAACACATACTTATAAATTGTACTCAATCCGAAGCAATTACCTTGCATGATATAGAGCAGTAGTTATATAAATTGTACTCGATCAACTTTCTTTTGCATATTTGACATGTTGCTGCATCGTCACTTGTTTTCGAACCAGTGTGTGGTAATGGTGTCAAAGCTATTACCAGCTGCTTGTTGCACCTATATGGCTGTACGTGCTAACACTTCTCAGACTCATGTAAAGACACTTGAGATATATGAAATCTTGACCCGTGAAATGTTTTTTCATATGACCAATTACGTAAATTGTTTCAATAATTACATTTAAGGACTCCTACGTAACAATGATAAGATTTCAACCAGCTAACTGAGCCATTTTATTTTACATAAAAAAAATGGGACATACATACGGTCGCTCACTAAATTATTGAGAAATCACTCTTTTGTACCTTATTGAATGTAAAAAACAATTTGCAGGAGAAAGAAGATGTTAAGAAGTGTTGAGCATTAAAATTTCTTATTCATTGATGATGGTTGTTGTAGTGTTTTTTGTATGTGAATGAAAAAGAGCGTACACTTCTACATACATACAATCTATTCTTGGTTAAAGACCAATGGCTCTTTCTATTGTCCAATGGACAATGCAATGTTCTATGTCTACTTTTACTCTACTAAGCTAGACTTTACATAAGAATGGATGGCTATGTCTTAGGTTCCTCCTCCTTTCCTTCTTTTGATCTTTTCCTTACTCGAGCACTCCCACCGTTTGAGGCATGTTGACTGTTAGAATTATTAAATTCCTCTTCTTCTTTACACTCCCCCTCAAGACGTGAGTGGAGACTTGTTGCAACTCCCATCTTGGATAGAAGACGATTGTGTTGAGAGATGAAACATGACTTAGTGAGAACATCTGCTACTTGGTCCTTGGTATTGACATAGGACATAGTGAGTAGTCCTTGTTGTATTTTTTTTCTAATAAAGTGGCAATCCACATCTATATGTTTAGTACGTTTATGATAGACAGGATTAGCCGCTATGGCAAGAGCAACTTGATTGTCGCATTTTAGGTGGGTTGGTCCCAGATGCTTGAGGCCAAGGTCAGTAATTGAAATAGCCATGTCACCTCACATGTGGTCATAGCCATGGCCCTATGCTCGGCTTCTGTAGAGGATCTTGACACTACATATTGTTTCTTGGACTTCCATGAACTAGGAGAATTTCCCAGGAGAATGAAATATTCGGTGGTGGAGCTACTACTAAAAGGACAGGATGCCCAGTCTGAACCGCAGTAAGCGGTGAGTTGGGCTGATGACTGGCTTGCAAACAGAATGCCTTGCCCATGAGATGATTTGAGATAACGTAGGACTTATCTAGCTGCTTGCATATGATCGGATGTCGGGGTTTGAAGAAATTGGCTCAAGAGTTAGACGGAGAATGCAATGTCTGGCCGGGAAATAGTTAGGTAGATCAATTTCCCAACTACTCCCTTCGGATCTTTGGAATTGCAACACTTTTTAAGATTTGTGAGGGATATTTTAATCAAATGTTGCAATTCTGAAGAACCGGAGGGAGTAGTTTTCTGTACAAGTCAGGATGAGACAAAGAGATCCCTTTACAAGGCTCCAGTTTAATAGCTGGATTAACGGGTAGTTGTATGGCCCTGGACTTGTCTACCCCAAACGTTTTGAGCAAATCTAGTGTATATTTTTGCTGCGATATGAAAATACCCACTCCACTTCTGGTCACTTCAAGACCCAAGAAGTATGAGCGTTCTTCTAGGTCTTTTATATGGAATGAAGAATTGAGGTGTTCTTTAGGAGCACGTATTTCATGTGTACTGTCACCTACAATAACCATTTCATCCACATAAATCAACACGATAGTGGTAGTGCCATTTCGTTGCTTTACAAATAGGGAGTGATCCGCATGGGATTGTCTGCAGCCATAGCCTGTGAGCGCATGACACAGCTTTGAAAACCATTGGCGGGGGGCCTGCTTAAGGCCATAAAGGGATTCGAGTAACTTGCAAACTTTGCCATTCAAGGTACTAAGCTCTCTCTGTTTCCTGATCTGCACAGTTTCGTCGCAATAACCTTGTAGCACTTTCATGTATACATTCTTCTCTAAGTCTAGGAACGCATTTGCAACGTCCATTTGACAATTTTCCCAATTATTGATAGCAATGACAGATAAAAGGGCTCTCACTGTTGACATCTTGGCCACTGAGGTAAAAGTCTCATCGTAATCAATTCCATGTTTTTGCCTGAAACCCTGCACCACCAAGCGAGCTTTATGTCTCTCAATAGACCCGTTAGGGGTTATACTTGGTTTTATACACCCACTTACATCCCATTGCCTTTCTTCCTTTTGTTAACTCAGTAAGTATCCAAGTGTTGTTGTCATGAAGTGCTTGTAGTTCAAGTTGCATAGCTTGAATCCATTTGGGATCCTGGATGTCCTCATCAAAAGATAGGTGATCCTGTTGAGTTGCAGCTAGGCAGGTATGTCCTGCAAATGATTCATTTAAGTGTAATTGGGCCACATTGCTGACACTGGAAGAAATCATAACTGGGTTATGGACTATGAAGTCCTTTGTCCACTCTGGGGCTCTCCTGTCTCGTCTGGGTCTGTCTTGATGAGTGGTATTAACTTCAGGCTGAGACCGAGGAGTGATAGTCTGATGAGTTTCATCAGGTGAGTCGTCCTGAGGCACCTCTATCTCGGAGGTAACAGTAGCGCCTTCTTCCTCTACTTTTGCAAATCCTTCTGCTTCCAAAAAAATTGAAATATCTCATGGTGAAGGAGAGGGAATATCTTGATGATTTCCTGAGTGAAGAGTGGGTAGATGTTGTGCAAAATTCTTGATCTTGTAGGGGAATATGCCTTCAAAGAATTTAACATCCCTGGAGATGAACACAATCTTCTTTACAATAGCATACACTCTCTACCCTTTTTGACAAAGAGGATAACCTATGAAGATACATGGGATACCTCTTGGTTGAAACTTATCCTTGTCTCTCCTAGGATTATAAGCCATTGTTAAGCACCCAAATACCTTCATCATGTTCATATAGTTTGGTGTCTTGTTGGACAATACTTCATAGGGAGTTCTATTCTTCAAAAGAGGAGTCGTTAATCTGTTGATAATGTATGTTGCGGTTAGAACACAATCTCCCCAGAAAGAGAGAGGCAAACCTGAGCTAAACCTAATGGCTCTACTGATCTCAAGAAGGTGTCTGTGCTTTCTTTCTACCATCCCATTTTGTTGTGGACGGACAACACAACTAGTTTGTTGCCATATGCCTTTAGACAGAAGATACTTTTTACTCTCTCCTTCAATGATTTCTAAAGCATTATCTGTTCTTAAGACTTTGATTGTTGTGTTGAACTGATTCTTGACATACTTGTAAAAGCGCCTCTTTAATTGGGCAACTTTAGACTTGTGTCTCATTAGATACACCCAAGTTGCTGTACTATGGTCATCTACCAAAGTAAGAAAGAACTTATGTTTGCTTCTTGTTTATTTTCTATATGGTCCCCACACATCTACATGAACAAGATCAAATACAGTTTTACCTTTGTCTATTCCTAATGGGAATGGGAGTTTAGTTTGCTTGGCCATGGAGCAACTGATACACATTCTGTGCTGGTTCTGCTGTAATAGTTTGGACATATGTGAGATGTGTTTCAACTTGCTGTCTGATGCATGACCAAGCCTTGAATGCCATAAATCCGAGTCTTTTTTCATTAAAAACTGATACTTCATTACATATATTGTTAGATGCATTGTTAGGATGGAAAATAGCATCAACTGGTTGCTATTATGGGCTCAGAAAATCAGAAGAATCGGTAGCATTACACACTACAGACGGACTAGTTATAGCAGAATTATAAGCTAACTTAGGATGTAACCGCCTATCACTATTAGATAAATAATAGACACCCTTGCTTCCTCTTGCAACATCGTTAGTCGTCTTGGTGAGTGAGTCCTATATCACACACATATTGGCATAAAACGTTATATGACAGTGATCATCACTCGTTAGTTTTTGCACAGATAGCAAGTTGTGTTTGAAATCAGGAACAAAGAGAACATTCTCTAAAGTCAGTCCATTTGGGAAGGTATATGTTCTTGTGTGAGATATTGTGGAGGTTTCACCATTTGGAAGATTAATTTTTGGGTTTTTAATGTGAATCCTTTGGTTTTTCAGAATGTTCAGGTCACAAACCATGTGATTGGAGGCTCCAGAATCTATAACTCATTCATGATGTTTGTTAGAAGCATAACAACAACTTAAGTATGTCATACCTGTGAAGTTAACTTTCATCTCATCCTCCATTTCAGAATATTTGACCTTTTTTCCCTTCTGATTGTTCATCAACTGAGCAAATTGCTGAGTAGTTAAAGTTATAGCTCCTCCAATGTCTGAGAGACCTTCTTCAATTGTGGCATTTCCAGCCATTTTCCCTTTGTTATAGGATGGGTTTCCTCTTCTTCTACTTGCACCAGGCTTGAAACCCTTGTATTCAGAAGTCTGATATGCTCCTTTTGCCTTGTTTTCTTGATTTTTTTTGGGAATTTCTTAAACACAGGATGATCATTTGGGTATCCTATTACCCTCCAACACTTATCTTTACTGTGGCCTTTCTTGGTGCAGAGCTGGCAAAAAGGCACATTATCAGCTACTTTTTGTCGAGCCATGAAGGCTGCATTATCTGTCTCTACTCTGTCATTGCTCTTGTAGTTCATCCTTTTAACTTCTTCATGTTGGAAGTAACCATGCAGCTACCTCCTCAACAGTAGGCAAGGGGGACATCATGAGTACATTAGACCTCATTGTTGTGTAGGAGGAGTTCATTCCGTTCAGGAACTGAAAAAGCTTCCTCTCTTCATCCTCTCTCAAGTAAGCATCTAGCCAGGCGCTAGTTTCGGTAGTTACTTGAGTCATGAGAGGCCAGCAAGTCATCACCTCAAGATTCCGCCAGAGTATCCTCAGTTCTGTGAAATATTCACAGATCGGCTTGTCTCCCTGCTCCAGTTGGTCCAATTCTTTGTTTATTCTGAACTTCCTTGCACCATTGCTCACATAGAACTGTTTTTGAAGGTAATCCCCAGATTTCCTTCGCATTCTTGGTGTACAAGACAGATTTCTTAATTGGTTTTTCCACATTGTGCAAGATCCATGAGATAAGCAAACCGTTGCAAGTATCCCAAGCATCTTCCCTCAATGCATCATTACTAGGCCTCTTGGTTACTCCAGTTAGGAAACCCACTTTTATTTTGGAGCATATAGCTATCTCCATTTGCCTCTTCCACTCTAAGTAATTGTCAATCCCTGACAACTTGGTGTCAACCACAAGAGGGTGAGTACTCTCAGCAGGGTGAAAGTAGAGTGGATCGGTTGCCTCCATAAAGGAGGGAGTTTTTGAGATGTTGGTATTTTAAGGAGTTGAGAAAGGATTTTCTAAGTGCCTAGCCATTCTGGTTTTTGATTTGCTTGAGAATGTTGGATAGTTAGAACTTTACTAAGTAGGTTAAGCTCTATATAAAGAAAGAGGGATTTAATGCCTATACTTTCTGCATATTAGTTTAATGTTTATTTGCAAATTAGTTGTACATCTCCTCAATCATGCGCTGCTCTGATACCATATTGAATGTAAAAAACAATTTGCAGGAGATGGAAGATGTTAGAAAGTGCTGAGCATTAAAATTTCTTATTCATTGATGATGGTTGTTGTAGTGTTTTTTGTATGTGAATGAAAAAGAGTGTACACTTCTACATACATACAATCTATTCTTGGTTAAAGACCAAAGACTCTTCCTATTGTCCAGTGGATAATGCAATGTTCTCTGTCTACTTTTACTCTACTAGTTAGACTTTACATAAGAATGGATGACTATGTCTTAGGTTCCTCCTCCTTTCCTTCTTTTCCTTACTTGAGCACTCCCACTGTTTGTGGCATGTTGACTGTTAGAATTATTAAAGTCTTCTTCTTCTTCTTTAAATACCTTTTTTTATGTATTTTTGTAACCTTTTATTGTTGATATTTACACAAAAAAAACTCTTTAATTCGTTCAATATTCACAATAAGACTACTACCTCTGTCTTGTTCATTTGTTTGCCTTTGATTAAAACACTTCTCACAATGAATATAAAACGCAAACAAATGAACGGAACAGAGGGAGTACATAGTTTACCTTTAATCTCAAGTCGTATCTGTTGAAAATATAGGGTCACTATAGGGGCGACATATAATTACAGAATAGACGTTGTATTGTGGTATGAAGGTCACTGAATGAGAAATAAAATCGCCCCGACTAGGATACAAATCGGAATGAGCATCGTCCCCCAAGGTCACACAACACTCCTAAAAGGTTGTGTACTCAACCATTAGGAGTTGGAACTCATATGGGATGCTCAAAATTATCATGGAGAAGAAGTAGATGAAATGAAAGATGATGTGTAGCAAATGACTACACGCTTCTCATTTTTATAGTGTAGGAGATGAAAGCCAAAAATTAAAGTGATTAATTGGCACCATAATCACCAAGTTAATGACATACCCACCATCATAAACATAAGCCATAAACACAAAGTTTAATGGTCATAACCATGATATTAGTGAGAAGACTCTCTTACGATGTTATGAAATGTTTCTCTACGATACAATGTATATAGTCAACATTGTTAGCCATTGCATTACATCCAAGATTATCTATTTTATAATACATGGTATCAAAATTGTCTTATAATAAATTTATGGTGACATCGTTTCTCGAACATAATCGCTGATTAAGTTTGTGGTTTCTATTGGAGGTTTTTCATAGATAAACTTCTAATTTGTTTTTTTTTATGGTTTTCATTTTTTTCCCGTTAACATATTGTTCTATATAATACGTGCATTTGCATAGGCTACTACACTAGTTAAAGGTTAAAAAAGCAATTGAATATCGATGTTGCACAGTACATATTGAAGATGTTGACATTGAAAAAACACGCTAACAACTGTAACTGCCCCAATGCAATGACAATATACTTTAGTTATTTGTACACTATTCACTTAAGGAACCCAACCTGAGCCTGGCCATGACCCACTTTCACCCACTATTAGGAATGTTAATATCACATCTGAAAAAAATAGAGGAAGGGGGTCGATAGTGGTGGACTGGTGGTAGTGTTTTAGAGTGCAAAGGGAAGGTGAGGGAGCAACAATTACTTAGGGGAAGAGGGGGATAATTGTTACTCATTCACCTTCCTTCATTTTCTTAACATTTTGACCTCAATTACCCGTTAATAATTTATCTCTATCCCAAGCAAGATCCTAAATATCTATCGTCCACCTTATTTAAATGGATGAATGAAACTCAAAATAAATGGACTATGGATGGATAGCAGGTAAAGCTAAATGTCACTCGTCATCCATCTGTCACCCGATATTTTTATTTTATTGAAAAAAATATGCAAATTTATCTACCTTTTGTAATATTCAATGAAATACTAACTTAGATGTCCTTAAAGAACTTAATATAATTCTAATCCAGGTTATAAATTTTTCCTTAACTAAAATTCATTACTTTTTTGGACTTATGACTATAATTAATTCATCAATTGTGTAACACCAATAACGTATGGATAATGTACGGACATGGTTGGATGATGTTTTTAAGGTGATGGATGGATACGCGATAAGATTCTTTTGAATCGAACCCGATCCATTGACATACCTACGAGCAATAACTCTATCTTTGGTAATGTCATCTTATATCTATTCAAAATAGAAAGGTTTATAAATGTAACTTCTAACTTTAATATGGAAAATGTGACCTAAAACACTTTTTAGGTATGTAATTAAAGATAAACTAACAAAAAATACTTTTTCCTGTCATTATTTTTCACCCCATTTCATGAATGTTTGTGAGGTGTATTTTAATGAAATGGACAAAAAAATAGTGAACGAAGGCAGTATTAAACTTACGTAAATCATAAAAAAAAGTCCATTGTGGATTAATTATGAGTGTAGATGTGCACCTGAATTTGTGAACAATCAATATGTTGCTCAATCTCGTCAAGAGGAACCACATCCTTGTAAACATGTCGGTAAATCTTCAAAAGCCTATGCTCCTCATGAGGAGATAGTGAAACACAATACTGGCACAAAGATGCATCACAATCTATACAATACTTGTTCAACTCATTTCGGCGAATAGGATGCTCAGAACAAGCCTCAAAAAATGTCCTTTTCAGAAACTTTTCAAGCCATTCTGGTTCTAGCTTCCTATCTTTACGCTACAAAATTATTATGCAACAAGAATCAACAAACCAATAATACCCCTTCTCTGTTCCATCCATTTGTACACGTTTACTTTATGCACATACATTGATGTTATTGTTCTTTTGTCTATAGCTTTAGTTACGTATTACCAAAAATTATAAATATTTAACATACATATTGTATTCGATTAGACGATTTAAACAAGATCCTTACCTCGTGACTATCATTCATAATGGAGTGTATGTTAAAAGTTATATTGAAAATTTTCCTCACTTATGAAGTGTCAAAAAACCAAATGTATATAAATGGATGGAACGGAGGAAGTTATAATAACAACAACAACATACCAACTTGGGCTACAAAATGCATTCTCGCAAATGTTTTATTGGAATAAACTAAAACTCTATAAGTGCATACCATGATGGAACAAATTACTAAAGGTAAAAATATATCACCTGGGAAGCTTGATCAGAGTGTATTTCATTATCTTTCTCTGTAAACTGACTCACTTTCAATAAAATTCTGGTATTAGCCTGCAAATACCGAAAAAAGAAGACACAATATTGTAAGATGGATGGAGACAGAATTAAGTTTGATACTCACATAATGAGTGAAATAATGCTATGATAAATTAATTTTCTTAGTAACACTAATCTTAATCATCACCGCCAATAATTTACTGATTCATAAGTATGACAAAAAAATGTTGTCAACTAGAATGACGACCTTGATTAGCAGCACTACTACATGATGGTACGATGTTCGTAGAATTCTACTCCCTCTTGTCTCTATAGAAGAGTCATTCTTTACTTTTTGGGTCGTCTCTCTAAAAGAGTCACATTTTGCTTTATTCCTCTTTTGCCTGATTTTTGTGGTTAACATTGGTTATGACTCCACCTATTTTCTCATCTTTCATTTTCCACCAGACATTTCTATCCACCTTAATTTTCACTAAAACCCTTTTAGTGAGACGAAGGGGGGTATTATATTTAATCTATTTAAAAATCACTATGCGACCAATTTAGCGAGTGATGAGTCACCTCAAGGTAGGTTGATCGAATCGTGGATCATGCGCCATGGTTCAGCTCTAATATGTAGGCAAAGGCTGCCACGATTGATGAATAACAGAGAAGATTATACATGTTGAACAACTTCACACATAACATAAATGTTGCTCAATTGATCACATCATGTATATAATAAATGATCCTATGGAAATGGTTTTTCCCAATCAAATTTTATTGGGCTAGGCTATTTAAATGCTATAACTATATTAGCCAAACTGAATGTACTTATATACTCCTATATATTATGTTCCGAGACTAATGAGGATACACGATTTTACCGATTGAATCATATTTGTTGAATATGGTATCAGAGCAGAAAACAACAATCAAAACCCTAAACTAATCCTAAATACACGGCAGCCATGGCTGGCGAGAAGATCGAGTCGGCTACGAAGATTGAGCCAAACTCGTCATTCTATCTTGGACCTCATGATCGACCCGGAGATTACATCACTTCGGTCCGATTGAAATTACACAATTATGACGATTGGGCACATGCTATTCGTGTATCACTTCGTGCTCGGCGCAAGTTCAGGTTTCTTGACAGAACGATTAAAGAGCCTAAAGCGCCATGTACAAAGGAAGATTGGGAAGCGATTCAATGCACGCTTGTCGCTTGGCTCACGAACATTATCGACGACGAGGTAAAAATCCTTATACCAAATTATGATGACACAAAATCTACCAGTATAATTGTTGGCATGCTATCTGCATAATTATTTGTAAATTGTCTGCCTAAGCTTTAGCCTATTGGCTAGTTTAAATTTATTTTTGATCAATACGATGACCAAGAAGGAAGACATTGACACTCAGAGCCATCAACTGCTCGAGACTTGGACATCAGCATTGTGACGCACCAATAATGAAGACATCACCTGAATAAACTATTGGAGCCAAGTCAAACTGAATCACGTTGAAGAATCAAGTCAAGTTAAGTTTTCAAAATGGAGCACACACGAAGATCAAGTACGTGCTGACGCGTGTAATATAGTATACCTCGAGTCCTAGCCATGTGTCAACTTATATCTAATCGAGACTCTAGTGACCTACATACCTACCTACCTCGTATATCGGAGATCACGTGTTTACTTAACCTGTACATTTCGAGAATGAACCCTTTTGTCTATATTAATTTCTCAAATAAATACCTTCGACCATATCTTCAAATTTTGTTCATCCTATTATTACTTCCTTCATTTTTCCTTAACAATTAACTTGAATTTCACCTTCAGCTTTAACCTTCAACCTTTCAGTTATGACCCGTTTACTTGAACCAAACTATTTCATATTCACTTTTTGTGATTGGATATCATTCTCGTTCATTCACCAAGTTAAGACATTCTTGAATTGATCATCATGATAATCCTTTATTCCTATCCTATTGATTTCCTAAATTCATGGTGACATTTTTAGCCTTACTCCATATTATAAATTTTTAAAAGACTCAATTCAACCTTCAACCCTGACCAATTTGTCTTGAATTATGTTTTACTTTCAATCAACCTATTGATCTATTATATATTCTTTGAATCAACCTATCACAATTTTATTCAGTTATCTAAGAAATTTGAACCTCATACAATTGATTTTCACTTTCATATATACTCTCCAAAACTCAGCTTGATTTTAATTTTTTTTTTGACAAATACCAACTTCATCTCCTCTTATCATCGAAAGAGAAGATCTATGATAGAGTGCTATGTCATTCTATTAATAAAATTGTCATAATCATTCACACCCTTTCTAATTCTTATGACTTTAACTTTGTTTCCTGGATTCTTGTTTTAACCAACCTTACCTTCATACTTAGTCTTGAACTTTTTGCCATGTATCTCCGGTCGAGTAAACATTAACCAGTCTTACTTATATAGACTATGATAGAAATTTTGTTTAGAATCACTGACACTATGGTATAGTACTAACACGAGAACGTAGATGACGCACCAAGTATGCACGAAGCAAAGAAACAACTCTACAAAATTATACAGGAGAACAAACCGCAACAAGATGAACCTGTTCGAGTTATTTGCAAAGGATGTCACCAAGAAACTTCAATACAGAAGCATGATCATGGACTATGCCAGGGAGATGACCACCGAGATCGTTATGCTAAGAACGTTACTAACCTAATATTTGTTTTGCTTACCTAAAAAAATTTCCGGACCATAGGACACTTACATAATTGGGGACTTTGAGTCACATTTTTGGATATGTCTTATGTGTTAACCTTGCAGAGCAGTAACCTATCGCGAGACTAAGACCATAGTATTCTAACCTAAGTCTTAACCACCATGTTATGAGAAGAGAGAGTATACTCTTGAAGTCGAGTGATACAAATCAATACCTTTTTGGGGAGCTAAGTATGTGAGAATGCTAAGAGAACGATCTTAGATCAAAATTATTTTGAGGTTTACCATTATATACATCGAATGTTATTTTGAGAAATTATATGTTAAACATATCTTGTCGGATTTGAAGAATCCAATTGATTGATTGAATGTTTTGTAAACAATAATTTGGAGAATCCCTAGGAAATACCGTATATATTTTTTGGAGACAATTTTATTGAATAATGGTTGAAAGTATTACAAACCTTAAGTGTCATAATTGTAAAGGACACTTGTGAACCAAGGAATTTTGATCTGAAGTTAAGATTAACCCGTTGTTTGAAGAATAAAGCAACAAAGAAACAATTTTGAAATTTTGAGAAATTTAGAAAGCCAACAAAATTAACTTTGTCATAACCGACAAAAACACTTGAGGATCAACCTTAGAAGATCAACCTTGTTGATGAGAAATGATAATGTCATCATAAGAACTCGAACTTTTGTGTAATATATGTATTTGAACATATAAGAGAAGTATCCGACTAGACCCAATGGTATCATAAGCTTATGAATGCCCCTACAGATTATATGGAAATTAGGAGAATCTTCTTTTGGATTTTTACGCTACGAGAAACTTGTATTACCCATAAGACAACACCTTTCAATTTTAAGGAATATAAACATCATGATGTTTTGGAGATAAGACAAACCATAAACTAAATCTCGAGGATGACCCGAGATTGAATAGTGCCTCTATATGGGATATTAGAATCTATCATTGATCAATAATACCTACAATATTAATTTGGGATGTACGACCTTTGTAAAACTTTGAGAAGAGATCAGATATACGAGCAAGTCACTTGAGAGCTGATACATTTATACAAGAGAAACTCTAACTTTTCATCTTATTTATGTAGTGTCTTAAACTTCGTTAATTGCCTAAGTTATGCCGAAAATTTCGAGGACGAAATTGTTTTTAAGGGGGGTAGATTGTAATACCCCGTATTTTTCAAATAGTGTTAAAAATTTTAAACATTTATTTAAACAAAGTTTAGCGTTTGAAAAATTATTTTCGTAAATAAAATATTTTATTTTCATTAAATTAAAAGTTATTTCGTTATAAAAATATGAGAATTTATTTATTGTATTATTAAATTTTTTATCTTTCGTTAAATAAAAGTTTAAAACTCGAAAATATTTTTAATATTGAACTGTCGTATTAACATTTTCTCATCTCATAAAAATTTAGAATTTATTTATTGAATTCTTAAAATAATGATTACTTATAATTTTTGTCTCATAATACTATTTATTGTCTATTTTACTTACCGCCTCACAAATTCATCTTTAAAAATATACTTTTTGGTTTCCATTATTTTAATTCCGTAATCTTATATTTCAACTTTTTAAGAAAGAAAGAAAGACGTTTGTACGAGAAACGGACCAAAACGTAAACTTCTTTTAAAACTACCACGTCAAATTCTCATGCATACACTAATCTACATGTAAATTAGCCACCTAAAGAACCTACCATACACCTATCATACTAATCTACCTACACATTACACTACCTACACATTACCTAAAGAACCTACACATTACACTACTTACAGAGTACTATTTAGACCATCCACAATAGTGGAAAAAGAAGATGAAAAGATGAAAAGTGAAGAAAGTAGAAGGTGAAGATGAAATGATGCTTTGCAATGGATGAAATGAACAAAGTGGAAGATGAAATGATTTCAACATTTCAGGTAGATGAAATGTTGAAAAGAGGAGAGAGGTATGAAAAGGAGGGTGTGGATTATGTGGAATCATGAAATTAACAGGAGAGAGTACTAGTATATTTTGCTCTTTCAATTTTTTTGATACCATGGACAAGTGTCAAGAAGCCGACACTTTTAATTTTTTTTTTTTAGATCTAACATTCCCATTTTCTCTTTCACTGCCGCTATATTTTCGAACTTATATTTTTTTTTTCTCTTTTTTTAAATAAAATAAACATCAATAACTCGACCCGAACATATATTTCAGTTTAACATTTAAAAACAATACTAATATAAAAAAAATTGACAAAAATAAGAGTAAAAAAACTACTTTGTATAAAAGTATGAAAATAAATGATTGGGTTAAAGTAAAATTTGATGAATAGATGTGTGGCGTATAATAAAATAGGATAGAGAATGAAAATACTACTTTGTATAAGTTTTTGTAATTAAAATTGATCATTTATCCGAGCCGTATTTTATTTAACTTTAGGCGGTATTTTTTGTGACGACATTATTCGTCTTAAATTATAAGATGGTTCAAATGCATACAAAATGAATGACATGCAAATTCGTCTTAAGAAATGTACAACTTTTAGCCGTTATTACATTAACATTATTACTCTCCGTTCCAATGAATTCCATACATTTGCTTTGTCACGTACATCAAGTAAGGTTTTTTTTCTGTCCATATCTTTAGTTAAGTATTTCTAAAATTTATAAAAAATGACTATATTTCATCTTATATATTATAAGTTATTTCGAAAATTCTTCGCACTTATGAATAGTGTCAAAAATCGAAAATTCAGATTACGATTACGATGAGGACCATGAGCCTATTAGAAAATAATGTATTTTGTCCAATATTAACCGTCGAGTCTTTCTGTTTGTAAGAATCTTTAGGTACTGTCGTTGTTGTCCATGCTTTTTATTTATTTTATGCTTGTTTAAATTTATTAAGTTTTAATTAAATTAGGTTTTATAATGTATTAAGTATTATGTCTTCGTCTGTTTTCATTTTAATTTATTTAACTTCAAGCGATTACGTCCGTATGTTTTATTTTCATTTCTTACTTTAATTTTTTTAGAAACAATAATATTAAAAAAAGTAAGCAAAATAAGAGTAAAAATTATAATAGTATGAAAATAAATGATTGGGTTGAGGTAAATTTGATGTGTAAATGTGTGGGGTATAATAAAATAGGAGAGAGAATGAAAGTGATAACTCGCTATTTACTCATATTTTCACCCCGTTTTATGTGTCGGTAATATT
The DNA here is from genome assembly GCA_958450325.1 of Agrostemma githago. Classification (NCBI taxonomy): domain Eukaryota; kingdom Viridiplantae; phylum Streptophyta; class Magnoliopsida; order Caryophyllales; family Caryophyllaceae; genus Agrostemma; species Agrostemma githago. Next base: position 3,804,151 of record OY288242.1, read on the forward strand.
ATTTGGGCTATATAGTATACTTTTTAGTAAATTGGTTAATTATTCAAGTAAATATTCTTTTAGAATAAAACTGGCTAAATTGTATTAATTATGAATTATAGGTACGAGTTGATCGGTATACAATTGGACCGGTTGAAGGATGACCAAAGAGGAAACAATGCATAATCAATTAGTCCACTTGCAATTGAAAGGAAGCCAATATCTCGCACTTCACATAGAAAGAAAAAAAATGAAACATCAAGGAAAAATATATTAGATGAAGATACCAAGGGGATGCACAAAGAAGATACGTTCATCAGGGTATAGAAATTAATATCTCTTATTCTTCCAATCTCATCAACTTTCCATATTTTTACCCAGAAATGATACCCCAAATCTTTCCAAAATTCGACCCAAAGAAACTATAAATACAATCTCCAATCATGACATTAGGGCTTTAAGAAGGAAGGAGAACAAGGAGCCACAAAAACACACGTAGGAATAGGGCGAAGGCCTTGGCCTTCATGGCCAAGGTTGGTACAAATTCAACCGGATTGTAATGTGGGACGCGATCAATTCAACTCATAATTTATCTAACGGTTGTATCTATCTATCTTATTTAGTTTATATATCTTTAATTAGTTTATTAGTTTAATCTTTCAGTTATTCGAACATGCAATGTATTGATTATTGTCAATGAGTTATGAGATTACGTTATTGTTTTAACGTTTAATTAGTACTTTGATATTCGTATGAAATTCACAATTTGACTGTTGTTTTCATGTTTATTAATTTAGCCTGATCACCTAGATTATTTACATGAGTCGATTGTTAAATTAATAGTGTTTTAAATTAGGTTGCAGCTTACTGGTCTAATTTAACTACTAGAATTTTGTATGATAATTGAGTTATATTTAATTGCAACTTTCTGGTTCTATATAATTCAATTGATGGGTGTTCTTAACGCGATTAAATTTATTGACTTGATACGTGCTTACATGGTTGAGTCGATCTAATTTAGTTAGGATTAAACTTGCGTGGTTAACGGAGTTTAACGAGTAAGAAAGATAAAACTGTTAATTTACTTGCTTACAAGGGATTAAACAGTTACCGATCTATTTGAGTCTAATTAATTAAATCGATGATTAACCCGACTATCATATATTGCATGTCTCGAACATTGTTAGGATTAATTACTTATTTATTGTTATGTTTTTATTTTATTATTATTATTATTATTATTATTATTATTATTATTATTATTATTATTATTATTATTATTATTATTTTCAAACGTAACAAAACCCCCTTTTATATATACTAGTTGGGATGCCCGGCGTTGCTCGAGCATTGTCATTCCGGTTTGCATTAACATAGATCTTTTTAAAAGATGCATTATTTTTAAGAGACACAAATTATTACGGTTACAATTTTATGTACCTATATATTATGGTAGCTCATATCTTAAATACTTCCCCTCTCGTTCATTTATTTGTCTTTGATTAAAATATTCCACACAATGAATATAAAAGACAAACAAATGAATAAAACGGAGAAAGTAGTTTACAATATTACTCGTATATGATCATAATGTATAATTTGTTAATACGTTCATTTCGGGTCAAAATTTGACACAATTCGTTCGTTCCATTGAATTATATATACTACTTTTATAATCAAAGAAACTTTATTTTATAATTATTTGAAGTATAAGTATGATAGTTAAAGAATATACAGAGTAATAGGTACGATATTAATATTGTTTTTTAATGACCCTAATCCGATTCGTGACCCGTATAAGTATAACCTAACTTGTACATACCAGATTCGTATTTGATCCACCCCGTATTCTAACTCAACATGAGGTCGGACCCTACAAATCCGTTTAAGAAGTCGAGTTATTAAGATAATAAATATAGAAGTAAAAAAGATTTAAAAGGAAACAAAAACAAAAGAATAATTTTCAAAAACTTAGGAGGGTTAAAGTGACATAAAAATTTAAGTAAATCTTTACTCCCTCATTTTAATAGTAGCAACAATAGTAAGATATAGTGAAGTAATATGATGAAATAAAATGATATAATGATAAGTAGTAAAATATAGTTAATGATAATTGTAAAATTTTCAAAGTAGAGGGGCAATTTGGTCCATAAAAAATTACGCAAATTTCATGTCCACTTGCTTCTTCCCCTTTTTATATAGGTAGTAGATTTATTTATACTATTAAATAATAAATCGTCTTAGATAATAACGCCAGTCTCTGTGAGATCGACCTCTACTTACCCTATCTACCGTAGAGTTAGTAGTGTTTATAAATTTAATTTTGAGTGCGGAAACGACACGCATCAGAAAGTAGAAGATGAAATGAATGTGGAGTGTTTTTTTGTAAGATGAAAAATAAGAAGATGATGAGTGGAAAGATGAGGTGGATGATTGAAATGGGAGAGAATGTAAAGATGAAAAAGAAGAAGATGAAATGGTTGTGGATGGTCTAAATACGGAGTACACTACTACTACTACTACATACGCATATGTTAATACTACTACTTATTACTCCGTACATAATATACTACTACATATTATTACTACGTATTACATATACTACGTACTCTATCATACTGCACTACTTCTACTTACGATACTATATTCTACCTACTCTGTACTACGTACTATATTTACTCTCTCGTACTTCTTTATAATTGGAGCATCGGGATTGAGAAGCTGCCCAATATTTGGCGGAATCACTTTTCTAGTACCGTATTTGGGTCAAATCATTTCGACCGAAAATTCTTTAAAAGGGGGAAGGAGACGACTTTTCTTACGTAGACCATATTATTGACCCAGACGATCTGTAATTCTTAATAACGTTAATAAAATACTCCGTAATAGCTATTAAGGTAACCAAACTTTTCTTCTAACAACATTTCTTATATATAAGTATATTATGTTAGTAATTTAATAAATTGCTTATTTAAATATTTAGGGTTGTTTGTACGACTAAATTACTTATGTGTATATAAAAAAAAGTTACGTGATATTTTATTTATGTTATGTACGTATTTATGACTAAATTCAACTTGACTAAATTATCACTTGTTTAATTTATTTATTTATCACCTTTATATTTCTATTTATATGAGAAATAGAGAAAATGAATAAAAGAATTTAAAATAATAAAATTTACTTATATCATTTCCACTGTATTTTATTTATTCAATTTTATTTACTATGTATATGTATTCTATGTATTTTGTATATAATTGTAATTTTGGTCATATTTAATTTTCTTTAGTACTTTTACATTTGTTTATATATTATAATAATAGAGTAAATTAGTAACCTACAAAATATTTTATTTTAATAATACTTTACTTATTATTTTTATATAGGTAGAAATTTATAAACTTCATTTTCTAAAATAAATGAATTTATTTTATTCCGAAATTTTTACACGACATTTATAAATATTTAAAAAATGATTTTACGTCAAATTTTGTAAATCGATTAAGTATGACGTAATTTATATTTTCAGAAACTTCTATATTTTTCAGAAACTATAAATTTTAAAATAATATTTTATTATACATTAATTTCTATTTTAATATAAAACTTCATTTAAAAAGATTTACTATTTTTAAAAGAAGTTATACGATATTTGGGATATAATGTTTCGGGTGACAGTTGAGGGTAACGTTGTCACACTAAAAGTAAGTATTTGAGAATTTGACTGTTTCAAATGAGTCCGACTAATTATTGAAGGTCACCAAATAATGTACTATTTGTTCACGGGCGACTTTTATATAAAGTTTACGATGCGAGTCTGGGAAGAATAGCTTGTGTTGGATCCTACCATGCGTGGTGTTTCGACTGCACTTGTAATGAAAAGCAGACTCGGAGGCTGCGGTCCGAGAGTCGACCTAGTGTTTAAGATAGTCGTCCTACGGCAATGAGAGCTGCGGTTCAAGAGTCTGCGTAGGGTATGTGGCGCAAGTATAGACAAGTACTTAATCAGTATTACCACCTAGGTAGCGGGGGCAGAACAGAATTCTAAAAACTGCGGGTTCCCTCTTGGTGATGCAGAGAATGTAATCATCAGCTTTCATTTCAGCCCAGAGCCCCGTTTGAATAAACGTATAATATAATAGAAGTTCGGGCCCAATTGAGCCTTATGGGTGAGATGTAAACCTCATAAGATCGGTTCGGTCTACGAGTCGGTAACACGCACGGTTACTTCTATTGGTGAGATGCAAGCCAATAGGATGTAGCGGTGATACTAGGAGCCACGACTCGTGTGTTTATTCTCTGTTTATGTGAAAAATGATTTTAAAATCAAATGGTTGCCAATGTCCCATCTTTTAAACTTTATCGTTTTAATCACCTCACATGTTGGTAATTGAATTACAGGAAACTATCTGTTACATGATATCCTTTAATATTTTTGTAAGCATATTATTTGTTATTCACATGATTGTCTTATGTGTTCGAGGTGATGTTAGATGAACGGCTTGGTTGCTGTCCTGCTCAGCGTCCACTGTATTTTTTTTTGCAGGTCTAAGACATTGGGGAATTGAGCGAGAGAGATTTAATAATATGTTTGTATAAAATACAATTTATATTATGTACTAAGTGAATCAAGACTATGTAATTAATAGTCGTTTGTTGTAAGGATCCGTAGCGATCCGGATTTATTTACACTCTGATATAATTTAATTAAATGACTTAGATAACTTTCCGCATTATCTATTATTTTAAGTCATCAAAAATCCGGGTTGTTACAGGGGCGAACATAAAAAATGGAGGGAGTACAATCCCGCTTTTATACTCTCCCCCCCTTCACTATGATTTTACCACTTTTATTTCAGTGTAAGAAATATAATAATCAACTAGGTAAATCATAGTGGAGATGAGTGAGTAATAATTATTAAAATATTATATTTAATTAATGTGTTATTAGTAGTTCTGGTAGAAAGGAATATACTTTTTATATTGGAAAACAAAAAGCTGAAATTAATCAAAACGTTGTTTATTTATTTATTTAAATGAATGTAAATATTACAATCAGATACGGAATTAAATTTGTACTATAATCTCCTTTAAATTTTAAATAAGAAAATCAATTAAAAAGGTTATGTGTTATTATGCAATATACAAATTTAAATGATATATATAAATAAACATAAATTTATGTATGAGTTATATATGCATATACAGTATATTATTTGATCTGGTCTTTTACAGAGTATTAGATATTTCTTCAAAGTAAATTCATACAAAATCTCAAAGTGCCAAAATACAATAATATTTGTACATGTCGTTGAGTTATGAAAACAAAAATTCAAAAGGTTGGTAGGTGAAGCGTCATATGTTACCTACCATGGTTATATTTTTCACACTTTCGTAAGGAATTCAATCAATTTATTTTAGCGGTTTGTTTATGATAAAACCAAACATAAGGAAAATTAAAGCTATGGGATAAAAGAGAAAAGAACAACATTATTATTTCCTATACATACCTCAAATGTTGTGTTAGAAGATGTGGAGCTGTCCATCTTTTCACAAAATTGGTATGAAAGTCCTCAAGGAGCACACTTCTGATAAAACGTGGAAAAGAAATTAATACTCCGTACAATGTATATCGATAACAAAAATGGCAATGACATAAATACTATGGAGAATAAATGGATAGAAACCTCAAAGGCTATTTGGAGTAATCAGCTTAATATACAAAAGAAATTACAACATAAGTGAGTAAAGGTACTAGCTTCATCATTTAGTGAAATCGAGGTGTAATAAAAATTTATGATGTGAACACACACATTAATAGTGTGAATGTATGTAATTAAGTGAAGTGTTGTAACTTGTAACATTACACTGTGCATGCAACACATAATTGGTTTCCAACTTTAGAAAATCTGATCATCGTCAGAATATGCCAAGTTACATTAATGTTAGTTTTAATGCTATTAGTATCTACCCAATGAACAATCACAAAGTCAAGACAACATCAAAATCCATTGTTTTTTAGTTATAATATTACCATGTTTGAAAATTTGAAACACATATAGATCAAATAAACAATTGAGAATAATCTAGTAAAGCAACCTATTCAATCATTCTAATCGGTTTTTCTAACGTGTGCCCAACCACTGAGCACATATTAATATAATATTGGGAACATGTTTGTGAACAAGCACATTTGCGCACACATGAAGGCCTAGAACCATCAACAAAAATATTTCTTGTATGAGAATTATAACTTATAAACAGGAGCGGCATAATATATACTAATAGGAAAAGAAAATCATACAAGGTAGTCTATAGAAAGAAAAAAATCAAGTTAATTGGCTCATCCTAAAGGAAAGTTTAAATATAGTTTAAGAATTCGCGAAATTCTTATTGATTTAGTTCTAGCACACCGAGCGATTATGGAATAGGAACGAAAGGTGTATATACACACATAAGAGTTTCTTCATTTTTGTCAAACTTAGATTTCATATCTTCTAAATGAATACCGGATCACTTTTTTTGTCACTGTATAAAAATAAAATAAAATTCATCTAAATTTTCAGACGATAGATGATTTTTATTGAACTAATGCGACTTCTAATTGTTAAACAACATGTAACAGAGAAATTCAGATTTCATAGGTGTTGAAATTCATCAACTTAACGATGATATACACTCAATTTAAACGTTATCATCATTTGTGCGTATATCCTATAAAATATAAAATAGTATACCAATAATGAAGTTATACAAGGCATCACTAGATGTAAGTCGTTACCTTAGATTGGGTTCATTGGCGCAGGAACACGGTAGCACTTCCCTAATCCTCGGCACAGGAAGAAAGACACTTGAGCTAAGATTAGAGAGAAGCTCTAGTGCGGCGGGCGTGTTTTACCCTTTTTTATTTGCTATATCATTAATAAAAATGAAGAAATAAAGAGAACACGTTTTCTTTCAAAACGATTATAGAAATCATGATTCACTTCTAAAAAATGTGCAATTTATTTCTGAATGAGGAAGGTATTATAATATATCCAACTTAATCATTAAGATTAAGATCAAATTGAAAGGGTTTCACGTGGGTGACGTATTATATTTTTTTTGGATGAAATGTAAGATATATTGATGAAAAATGGGTTGTACAGATACATCTAATACTTAATAAAAAACAACTTATTGAGTACTAAGTAACTAAACTTTAAACCGATCCTTGATTAAGCATAGTTATCCATCGATCATCCTTTCTAGCCATTTTCCTTTAATCAAATTAGTATATCTTCTCTTTATCTCACTCATAATCATATTGCTAACACTCCCTGGTTTCATCAACATACTTTCCACCCTACTTTGATTACGTTGCCTCCATATATGATAGAGCAGACATTAAGTGCAGCTCTGATGATGTGTTTTTGCAGTTTTTTTTAAAGATTTATGATCCTGGTAAGCGTTTGGGTGACGTAATATGTTAAATCACATTCATCTATGAACATTGTGATAGACCTTAATCAAGATACTTAATTTTAAAAAGTCCAAGGTACGACTTAGTAAGAGCTTCGTTGGACCAAAAAAAGATCGAAGATGCATCGAGGCAACAAGGGTCAACAACAATGATTCAACACGGTGCAAGGTTGATCTATGAGAACACCTAGCAACAACGATGTTAGGCCCAGTTTTGACTGAATTATGATCAACTTCAACACGTAACAGGAGGAAGGAATAGCAGGCCGAAGAATGTGTCTGCCCAAACAAGCAACAAAGGGGGTTAATAGTAGCATCAGAGAAGGAATCAGCCAAGCTACAAAACAAACAAAAGACGTGTCATTAAGCCAAAACTATTACACAATCAATGGGATAATGAAGGTCATTTAAGAGAAGCGTACAAGAAACTCTTTTTTACGGAATCAATACTAAAAAAGGTTGAAGAAGGATATGGGACTATAAATAGCTTAAGCAAATGAGAAAGAAGACATTATAAAACTCAAACAGAACATCCACATACGAGATTATCATTCTTGTAACCATTCAAAGTTTAATCATAGTACTATACTCAGTCCTGGCTTGGCGCTCGTCTTTTTCCCTCATTAGGGTTTTTCCACGTATAAATCCTTTGTGGTGTTTACTTTCTTCACTTTTCATTTCCCAACAAGATTTACTTAATACTAGATAGTCACTCAATACACATCAACCAAGCCTAACCCAATCAAAAAATTATCAAAACATAATTGGTGCCCACCGTGGGGCATCTAGTTTATTAAGTTACAAAATCAAAACATTAGAAATTATCACAAAATGGCAGCCACGCCTAAGCAAATTGAACAATTACTATAGAAAGGTATTGAAGCAGCAACCCTGAGTAAAAGAAACACTAAAAACGAATTAGAGCTACCCAGGCAGAAAAATCTTGAGGCATCCTTGAAAAAACAACTGGAAACTGCCAATCCGGTGCCTCGGGACCTCGAATCCAAAACACACCATCCTTTGCTTCAGTCATCAAAAAATTGTATTTATCTTGCTTCAGTCCTGCTGGAAAAACGCAGCTGCCACAAATTTTGATTTAGAAGCAGACGAGCCTGGTCCACCAGATAATAATACGAAAGAGAATGCAACGGAAAATATAATTGTAGCCATGGCTGGGGGAATCCAAAGAATCAATGAGAAAGTCAATAATGTCCCAATTGTTGCTCCAAAATTAGAACTCGCCAGTCTTGAAAGTTTGGTCGACCAACCTTTTGATGATAGTATCGCATTACGTGAGATACCCAAAAAGTTCAATCTTCCAACAATGGTACACTATGATGAGACAATTCATCCATTGGAATATGTCGCCTAATACAAACAGATAATGATTATGACTGCTATGTAAACGTGGCGCCTATATCTGCAAAAAGTTATGATCAACTCTGAGCGGTCCAGCCCTGTAATGGTTGTGGACGCAACCATCTGCATTATCCACGAAGGCCACCCACCATGTCGAAGTTGCGCCGATCGGTCTGATCTCGCATTCGGGGAGACGCGTCGGACCCAATTTTGATTTGTACTTTCTGAACGTACAAACGCGTTCACATTTCCGTTTAATTGGTATGTGATTGCAAATGTTTAAAGGTCGGCTCATTTGGTTTTGAACCCGTTTAGTGACCAGAATTTGCAAGTGATATTGAAGTCGCTATCGAAGAATTGTGTTGTGTTCTCGGGATGGGTGAGGGTGTCATTCATATCAAACGTTGTTAAGTGGACCTTAAAGAATGACTACTCCCGTCAATTGATTCTTGATAAGTAAAGAATTAGTGAGAAAACGGCTATAACATTGTTACCATGACAAAATTGAGATACACAAAAAAGTTACGAGATATTTATGGGACATAAAGTACGTTCTGACAATTAAGAGAACGAGAAGTAGATGGAAAATAAAAAGAACCCATATGGGAGATTGGGAGTGCGGAAACATCATCATCAATGATAATGTCGTCGGTACCATCATAAAGTGTGTGTAAGGCTACGGTGTTAAGGTCGTTGGTTAAGTGGTGAGTGGACCCCCTATCGTGGAGACGAGAAGTTCGTGGTGTGGTCGAGTTTGTGGTGGCAGTGTGAGCTCAAAGAGAAGGGGGACGTGGGTTTTGGTTTTGACGGGTGCGAAAGACTACCATGGGATAGTCCCCGTAAAAAGACGGTATTTTAAGGCAATGTGACCGACGATATACAATAGTGACAACGTCTTTTGTAGGCATTGGGCTTGTGCAGGGATTGTTGGTGTTGTAGGTGGGGCATGATGGTGTAATATTGTGCCGTGAGGTGTAGTGGTGTGGATGATGTACGAGAGAAGGGTTTGGGCGGCATGGACCGATGGTTGGAATGTTTGAGGGATGGGTTTGTTGGTTTGATTTCTCGTGATCTCATGTTGAATGAGTTTCTCATGAAGATCATAGAAAGAAATTGGTGTGTCACGAGCTTTGACAACAACAATTACAGGATAATATTGGGTTTGGTCAAGGCCATCAAAGACAATGGTGAGTATGTTTTCGATGTTCGTTAGCAAATGTCCAGGTGTGGAAGCTGCCACCCGCATGGACCGTCGCGACGGCCACCAACACGGCTCGTCAGATGCGGTCAGGTTCGGTCCGATCCCGCGTTTGGGGCGAAGTGTCAGGCCTCGATTTGGCTAACGATTTAAATTGTACTAGATAGATGTATGGGCGCATCTATGTTTCCGTTGAATCAATCGAGATGTGGTTGTAAATGTTTAAAGGCTGATTCATTTGGTCTAGCGACGGTTTAGTAAACCAAATTTGTTACCGATTTTTGTAGCCGCCGGCGAGTAATTTTGGGATACTCAGAAACCGTTCAAGTCAACTTTAATCCTTAGCCGGCTCAAAGTTGAGTGACATGGGGACCTAAACATAAAGACTTGTACCCTTAAGCATTCCATGTCTAGAATGACTCTCATTACCAATGGTTTCAGATATCTGGAAACCGTAGATTCTAAGTAAGAGGTGAGGGTACGTATTGGAAAGCCAACATCTGATAGACGTCAACACCCAATCCCGCCCGCACATAGCAGCCTCTACTAATCAATCGGTGGGTTGATAACTTCGTTCCAATGTGGTGTAAATGCGATAACAACCGTTGTTTTAACCCTATGCCTCTGCTATGTTGGTTGTTTTAGGAGCAAGTAAGTTGTCGTCGAAGTAAGTATTTTTTACATTATTTGCATGCGATTTCACATGACAAGCAGGCCATGAAAAGATGCACGTAGGAGAGTAAAGAGAACTAGATAGTATTCGTATTAGTAAATCAGTTTTAACGTGATAATACGGATGTTAGTCATTTCTCGTGATATACCTTACCTGGTATTCTGCTTAAAGTGCATCGGTTCCGTATTAATGAGGATGCGTCGAGCCACATGTGAGGTGTGAACACCGAGATTAATACGAAACCAGATCACTGCTCGTTTAAATTAGTATTAGTTGTTTATGTTTTGATTTCATGTTGGGTGATTTAGCATGTGATTATGGTAATAAAAGCGGTAAATCATACGAAAGCGGTAAATTGCAAAACGTAAGTAAATCACATTGTATGAGGAGGTGCACCCTCAGAAGGTACACTAAACGAAGTACGATGTGTAGACGATCACGAATGGATCTTATAACGATTACTCGGATTCGATTAGGTGTTTTAGTACTTGATGTTGAAGTTGCGGATGTTCGTATTTTAGACGAGATGATCTTGACTGAGCCAAACAGGAGTAAGGCTTGTACACTACTTGGAGTGCAAATGGTGGACGCGTCGTGGAATTAGTATCCACATAGGTCGAACTTGACGACGTCAAAATGCATAATTAAAGTGCGACATGTAAAGTTTGGTTTAGATGACAACCTAGTGACGATATCGACTTGTACGGGATGATCCTCCTAGAATCCTGCGATGATTTTGGCAGAGCTTTGCTACGGTGGAGCAAGTCGACGAGTCAACACAGGTGTCCTTGTTCGTCCTTGCGGGTCAGAAACTCGTAGAAACTCCGAAGAGTAGTGTTGATTCGTGGAATGCTAATCGAGGAGATAACGATTGAGTGGATCGTTCCTAATGTCGTGGAGTGCGACACTAAAGAAGAGCTGCAAGTTGTGTGGAGCTCGTAGAGAGGAAGAAGGTTGTTGTGTTGTGTTGATTATGAGCGGAGGATGAGGGATATTTATAGTTTTTCTCGTAGTTCAATCCAAGATTTTGGACGCAGCACATCGTGTGACCCAATAGTGAGGCGCCTGACACTAGGCGACATGATTCTCAGGCACGTCTCACTAGGCACCCGAGATTTTGAATATCCGATTTGAAAAGTTTCCAAAACGGAGATATACGTGATTTTTGTGATTGCTTATTCGCCAAGACTTTTGACCTATGCTCTAGGGCGTGCCGATGGGCCTCAGGCGCGCATCCCAAGGTTCAGCTCAGTCTGACGCGTTGGCTCGGGTTCGACTTTGCGTGTTTCGGAACCCCAAAGTCGGAATTGACTCTATTTAGTGTTGACACGACCGTAATGACATGACTAAGACCGTCTTGATGTTGAATTAATTTCTCCGAGTAATTATTTGATTCGTTCTATAAAAAAATCATCTAAAACATCGTAAAATCGTGTCGTGTTGCAGTCTGATCATCATCGAATGTTTGTCGGACGCTTCTCCAGCCACCAAGTCCAAATCTGAGAGTCTACACCAGGCTAGGGTGCTCCATGCTTCGTGAGGATGTTGGCACCCATGATAAAAGTGGCAATGGAGGAGGATAGGGTGCCTACGAGGGCTCCTAAGATAAATTGGTCTTGTCTCTGTACCAAGTAGCATGTGCAGGGTTCAGGATAGTTTAATTTGGTTTTAGTGTCCGGTGGTGTGGGATCACAATGATAGTAAGGTCGGTTTGAGAGATCGTAGCGTCTAGTTAGTCAAATAGATGGAGATCGTTGAGGTGAGCACGAATTATGCGTGCCTTTTTGTATGCGTTTATTCACATATTTGGCATACATTTCCATGTGTTTATTTGACTAATTTATCCATTTTCCTCCCGTGTTTGCTTCTTTGGGTATTTTCTATGTGCATTGTAGATTTGGAACCCATTCACGCATTTAAAAGCCAAAATCGTTCATTAAAGAAAAGGGAAGCCCATATCCCAAGTCAAAGTGTTTGGAAGGTCGTAAGCGAGTTTAGAAGAGAAGCAAGGCAACTATGTCTTTCGACATCCTCATTAGACACATGCCAAAGAAAAATAATCAGTGTCGAACGACCATCACCTATATGTCGATCGACATGCCATTAGGCGGACTCCATTTTCGTCCATTTTAGGCCTTAGTTGTTTTCTTTCTTTTTACTTTTGGCTTTTTATATATATACTTGTTTAGTTATACTTGTTTAGTTTAGAATTAGGGTATCTCCTTTTCATCCTCTTTTTGGCTCCTAAACATCATCTAAAACTACTACTTTAGCCAAGATCCTCAAATTCCTCTTGGATTATTGAGAAATCGCTCTCTCTTCGGATTATTGGTAATCTTGTTTCTTTTCATCATCAATTTATTCGTGTTTACTTTTTTCCCTTTAAATCTTCTCCTTAATTCTTCATCATGAATCATTTCTTCAATATCATAATTGTAATTGTTTTGAATAATTTTACTATGAGTAGCTAAATTCTGCCACTAGGATTTAGGGGAGTCATGGACATAGCGGTGCTTAATCAGAACGATAGTTCGGTGGAGATTATTTGTTCTTTGTTGTTAATTGTGATATATAATAGCAACATGTTGGTAAATGCGCATGACTAACCTAGTTGATTAGGAAAACTCCGACCTCAGATCGAAAGCCGCGTAAGGGTTAGACCTATCACAATCATTATTATTAGAATGCCCTAATAATAAGTTTGCGAGAACCCATTAGCATTCTAGGGAGATTAGCGATCCGAAAGTACCTTGTCAATACCCCTTAGACTAGTAATTGGGACCGACTCATTGACCTAACCACGTTCCGCGATAGTCTATGGTGAACCGACAATCCTAGTCTTTTAATTTCTCTCTAATTTACACTTTCCTTACTCCTCGCTTCAATCCTTACTTTAAACTTTATAGTTTAGAAATCAAGAAAATCAAACCCCCCGTGTTACTTGACATTCTAGAATAGCAAATAGTTAGATTGTCTCCCTGTGCATACGATCTCTGCTTCCTCAACTACATTTAGTGAGATCAAAGTTGACTATTTTTTTTATAGGTTGCTACAACCTCATCCAAGGATTTGAAAGCACCATTATTTGTACGTGATGGTGTCAGTGAGAGAGATGCAATTGTGAAAATTAAGGTCAAAAATAGGTTTCGAATTTCGATGGCTTATCGGTGTTGTCAATATACGTATTGGGGCCCATGATACTGGGGTAGGAGGACGAGAAAATTTACTGAGACTCGGGATGGTAGGATCGTCTAGGCTATGACCATAAAAGATTTATGAAATTGTTGTTGTGTTATTGACGGAAGGAAGGTTACTCCCTCTCATTCATTGGAAAAGCAAACTTTCAATTTGGAACAAATATTAAGGCAAGTGAGTAAGTTGGATTACATTACCAAAATATTCCTCCCACTTTTTGTTGTAGGGTAGCTGCAGGAGAGGGTGGTTGTAGGGTAAGTAATAGGGGTATTTATGTCTTTTGGTTGGGTGAAACTTTTCATTTAAGGAAACAGTATTTTTCTAGTACACAAATTATAGTATACAATTTGTGCCATGCAACGAACCTTAAAACTAGAAATTCATGGTAAAAAAAATACCACTTTAGGTTATTTAGTGACCACTTTAAGTTAAATAGTGGCCACTTTTTTATACGAATAAGTGATAACTATTTATCAGAAAGTGGTAACTAGTTAACCTAAAATGGTCTTTTTTTAATCATAAGTTACAAATTTTTATTATTGTCGCACGGTATAACGGTTGTACACAATAACTACTGTCCAATAAATGAGAGGGAATACAATATATACGAGACTAAATGATCATGCTACCATATAAGTATGCTGATTGATTAGTATTTTTTGTTGGTCAATGCTTATTGATTAGTTAGTGTAAATAGAAGATAGTACTCTCTCTCCCATTTTTAATCTTCCTACTTTCCTTTTTGAATTATCCATCTTTAAACTTCCTACTTACAATATTTCTTATTTAGTTGATTTTTGTGGTCAATATAATTTCTGACCCCAAAATTTCTCTCAACTTTCGTTTTCCACCACACACTTCACTCCATTCTTAAATTTTGTGTCAAGTCCCCTCCCCCCAAAGTTTAAAGTTGGATGGAGAGAATAATTGATAATAGATTTTCTTTTTCTTTTTTTGTCAACGGGACGGGATTCACGAACCAAGCGCCATATCGGCAATGCTATGTGCCTTAGAGTTCATGATCCTAGGTACATATTTAATAGAAACACAATGAAACAACTGAAGGAGCGAGGAAAGGTTTCATAGAATTCCAATGGTGGATAATGAACTTTTCTCGACCTCCGCTACCTGCAAGACTAATTGTAAGCAATCACTAAACAGTTTGATATGAAGGAAAGATCGGTTTGTAGCCCACAGAACAACTTCATAGAGTCTGAGAGCCTCCGCCTGTAAAGGTGACAGGGCTTTGATCTTTAAGCCTCCTACATGAATACATATATCGTCATCATTGTAAACCACCCAATCAGCCGCTGCCTTATCAATTCCTTTCCAAGCAGCGTGAACCATAATTTTGACACACACATAAAGAGTCACCTCCAATGATATCAAACACTTTATCATCACTAGAGGATCTAAGATCATCCACATCCGCAAGCTGAGAGGGAGGCTCACATCGGCCAACTGCACGCAGGGCCACCGAGGTTTCAGAACGAATCAGGTTCATGACAAAGATCTCACTAGGGATCTGACTAGGAGTGAGCAAAAATATACGATATGGTTTTATTATACGTATACGATACGATATACACTTTCAATTATACGAATTTTCGGATATCCGATACGAATAACCGGATATACGATACGGTTTTCCTTAAAACCGTAGTGGATACGTATCGGGGAAAATTGAAACCGGATATCCAGTTTTTTAAAAACAATAAAAAAATATGAAAAATATAATCCTAATATGAATTATACAGTAAAGAATTCAAAACTCACCAATTATTCTCAAAGGTAAAAAACAAAACCATTATTGAATTTATGATATTATGTAATGAAACGTAAGATTTTGTTAGAATAATGATACCGTAAGACATATATACCATTTTTTTGAGGTTTTTTTTATGTATTTTTATTATATCAAATTGTAATGTTGCTTTAAAATCAATTAACTACTCTTAATTAAAATGAAAGATTAATTTAAAAAATAAGAAAAATAGAAGAAAAATATAAAACCGGATACCGGATATCCGAAAAAACCGAATCGGATACGGATCAGAATATTTTTTGTTTTTAAAACCGGATATCCGATACGGTTTACAAAACCGGATCGGATATCCGGTTTGCTCACCCCTAGATCTGACCTTGAAAGATACACATGTTTCTAATAATAGAATATTATCTTGCTTGAATGTGGAATTTAATGTATCAGGACTTGTTTATGGTTGATAATCCCCTATATACTAATAGAATAACACCAGGACATGTGTCACTCTCACGTTAAATCTTTTCCCTCCAAAATTTTCATGTTTTAATTAGTAAACAACTAATTATGGGAACAGATATTGATTTACTCATGTTCATAAAAAAGATGTGCAGAAGCGGAGATCAAAATCATAGTGAGAGATCTGTGTTTTAATGAGAATTTATTTTATTCAAATTTTATAGCATTGTATCCGTTCAAATTTGATATAAGTTGTAGATGTCGTGTAACTTTTTATTAATGAAATGATCTATTCGCTTCAAAAAAATAACATTCCGATATTCTCACTTCAAAAAAAAAAAATAATAAAAAATAACATTCCAATATTCTAAATATTAAAATGAAACCAATAAAATAGAAGATTTACATATAAAGCAACCTTATTAATTTTTTATAGAGTTTTCCCACCTAAAAACATAATTATGGATTTACTTGAGTTTCAGAATAGTTTATAAAATAAATTCATTATACGAAGTCATTGCAATAATTGATTAACGAACTTTAAAATAAATAAAATTAATGTAGCATCCAAAAATTATGTGAATGTTTTATTCCAATTGACAATTAAAAAATTAACGTAAATTGACATGCTATATTAAATTTTTGCTCGAAAATATCCGACCACCTATATAAGCCGTATATTTACACGGGATCTAAACTAGTAAGTTATCAATTTTACCCTTAATTTTATATCTCAAACGTAACTAATTATTGTAAAACAGGCAAATAATCTCTCAATAGATTTAGTTGAAGGTTAAGAATCACCATAGATACTTAGAAGCAAACTAAAGATTTTCAACATTAATTTAGAGCTTAATTTCATAGGTATAGACGTGTATAGTGAAATCTATGAAGATTAGTTTGTTAGTTGATGGTTGGTCGCTTGTTTCTCCAATTGAATTGATATAAGTTATTAGTCAACGTCTCAACGATATGTGGAAGCAATAGGAGAATTTTTTTTCTCTCATAAACATTTGAATGATAGATGCTCTCAAAAGCTACGTGAAGATAGCGATACAAGGAGTCAACAACGTCCCCAATTGTTAGATCACGTTTTGAGATCCTTCGTTTTTTTTACAAGATTATTCCTTGTTTTTATCGATTAGATTTGGATGCGATTATTCGTATCTATTTGTTGTAGGTGCCCTTCAAATGTGCACAAATTCTTGTATGAGACGGTCTCACAGTAAATTTATCGTGAGACCTCTCACGTATAAGAGGGTTACTTTTAATATGATTTTAATTAGTTAGTCTCCTATAAGACCGTCTCACACTATGATTATTATTGCGAGACCTCTCATATGATAGTAGTTTATTATTTTAATAATTTCCTCCCCATGTGAGAGGTCTCACAATAATCCTATTGTGAGACCGTCTCACACGAGAATTTATGTATTTTAATTCTATTAATATGTCTCACGATTAGTTATCGTAACATAGTTTCACATGATAATTATTATCAAATGTGTGTAAATTCTATTATGACAACCGCTGGGCTAACACCATTTGACTATTTATTTTACTTTAAAAAAGCGGAGACTTGAAAAGAGGACTTGAAGAAGAAAGAAAAGATGAACAAAAAAGAGTCGCTCGTTTGACCAAGCTAACCCAAGCACAAACATGCATGTATGAATTGAGGACTTTGTTTTTGTTGGAATTTTTGGGCAGCGGAAGAAGTATGTGATGAGCCCGATATTCGTGAATGTTGATGATCTTTTGTTATGATTTGTTATATGTGTGATTTTACAATATTTGGGGGAGAGGGTAAGTCTACCATAACTCCATTATTGTTGGAGCTTGGGACTACACATTGCAATTGATGCCATCAATGCCTATTTATACTAGTTTTGGTGAATTTTCTAGATTAATCTTGCTTGCCATCTTCTCTTGATTTTTCTAGGCTAATCTTACTCTTCAATTCTAGATATATATTGTCCTAGATTTTTCTAGATTATTCTACAACTTTAACACTCCCCCTTAATCTGAAAAATCTTGGACTCGAAATGTTACTTAAAACTGCTCCTCTTGAGTCTTGAACTTGTTTGTCTTGTTTTGTCACCTCATTGTTTGATGAATCTTCATATGCTTTATCTTGCACCTTCTTTTGTGTTTATCCTCCTCTCTAACTTCAACTTTCTCCATTGGATGGTCTTGTATGATGTCTCATTTCTTGAATCTTCATTGTTTGTTGTGGTACCCTTCCCATGACTTGCTTGTACTTCTCTTTTAAACTTGAAGAGGCAGGACCTTGTCCCATTTTTCTTCTAGGGTCGATGCCCTTTGATTGGTCGGGTTCGATGCCCGTCTTGTGTTTGGAGTCTCTTTTAGATGCTCCTATTTTTTCACCCTTTTGATTTTGGGTTGACCTTTCTTTGTCACCCTTGTTGAATTCGGGTTAGTTTTTACTACCCTCATCGGATTAGCTCTTTTGGCTGTCCGGAGTTCGAGTTAACCTTTTCTGGTTACTCTCATCGGGTCAGTTTTTTTTACTGCCCGGATTTCGGGTTAGCATTTTTATTGTGCTACCCTGTTGTTTTGGGTGAAATGTTTGTTGTTCATATATATTTGGGAAGGTAACAATTTTTTTTTGGACTTGAAGTAATATTGGATTTTTTTTAATGAATGTGGAGGAGGTATTGATTTGGTGCTTCGATGTGTTTCATATCCCGATTTGAACCATCGGCTCTGATACCACTGTTGGAATTTTTGGGCAGCGGAAGAAGTATGTGATGAGCCCGATATTCGTGAATGTTGATGATCTTTTGTTATGATTTGTTATATGTGTGATTTTACAATATTTGGGGGAGAGGGTAAGTCTACCATAACTCCATTATTGTTGGAGCTTGGGACTACACATTGCAATTGATGCCATCAATGCCTATTTATACTAGTTTTGGTGAATTTTCTAGATTAATCTTGCTTGCCATCTTCTCTTGATTTTTCTAGGCTAATCTTACTCTTCAATTCTAGATATATATTGTCCTAGATTTTTCTAGATTATTCTACAACTTTAACAGTTTTTGACGTAAATGATCCGTCACGGCATGATGAAGGGTATTTGGACAAATAATAAAGGACTAAAAGAGCAATATATACTAATAATCAGAGTTTTAAGACTACCCTAAAATTGCTCCATTTATATTTGTTTATGGACCTAAAAGTAAACAAAGGTTGGTATACTACTTGGGTGAGTGGAAAATGGGCGATGAATATGCATGAGTAAAGTAGTGTACTTTTTTTTAACGAGTGTGTTGTGTGTATGTGGAGTTTAGATTAGCAAGGCAATTAGTGAGAGCGAAAACAAAGGCCAAATTAAAGGGTAGTGCCTTAGTTGAAGGTGACACACACCCCCTTTGAACTAATCGATAGTTACTCTCCCTTGTACTACGCTCTTGAATGTTGCATCTATCCCCTTTTTAAAGTCTTAATAATTCTCTAATTCTTCATCCTAATTCTCCTTCCCTAAAGTCCATTATTATTATGAGTAGGTGCCGACAGTTACTCTCTTCCTCATGCACTAATTAAGTCCGTTACATATACTCCGTACTACTATATAACTTGTTAATCCCATAAATATCGTGCTACTCGAATCATTTATCAAATTATAAATAAGAACTCGTAAAAAAGTGTAGTTATCATAAATAAATACTTGTAAATAATTTTGTGTCACACCGTCTCATCTCAACCAAAACCTTAAGGTGATGGTTGAGACCCGTTTATATTTTATTACGTCCCGCGAATGCCCTTTCCCCTCACTCGAGTGAAGAGTGGTGATGGTTGAGGCCCGTTTAGGGGCTGCCAAGGTTCGAATTCGTGACCTTTGGCTCTCTGATACCATGTCAACCGATACTATGTTAACGAACCATCTCAACTGATACCATAAGATGATGATTGAAACCCGTTTATATTCTACTAATTATATTATTTTTGGCGTTCTTTTTTGAAGGTACTACGTATAACTTAAGCAAGTACCAAGGTAGAAAAATGATATAGTGTACTTGCTTGTACTTATGGTTGAAAGTAAATACTGTACAAAACATATATGGAGTATTAATGATAATTGGGGAGAAACAAAGTGTGAAAATAAAATAAAAATTTCAAAAAAGATGTATAGGATCAACGTCAATTAGATGTACAAATATTTACTACGGACGGAGTACAATTTAACCATTATTGTTACTTAAGTTTCTTAGAATATGTAATTGTATATTGAGCAACATATCCATTGAACCCATATTCTTAGAACGATATGAACGAACACTTAGACCGACCTAGTGGTTTGCTCAAAGATTGGTTTATTTTATTTAATGAGCACATCATCCCCTCATACCCTACATAGGAATTAAGAGAATTGATTACTGTAAGTATTATTAAGGATATAAAAGTAATGGAATTCGGCCTACAAGCTAAGGATCCTCATTTCCTTTTCTATCCTTAATTAGTAGGACTGTAGGAGTGGTGCCACAATTACACATTGTTTGAATTGTACTCCCATATACAGTAGCTTTAATCAACAGTGTTTTTGATCAACTGTAATGATCTTGTGTTTAATTACAAGAAGAACGTACAATTCTATTGTAAGAAATAACCTACTTTCAGGGCGAATCACGATTCTAAATATGGATAGTAATAAAATGTATACGAAGTATATATACCATTGTCATGGTGAAAAAATTGTACATGTTGAGCGAAGATTGGAACTCCGTAATAATACTATTAAGCTGGTCCAAGGAGAAAATAAATTAGTCAGAAATATAAGAAAAATTAAAAAAGCAAAATATATACTTCCTCCGTTTAAGTCCAATCTATCTATATTTCTTTTTCGGAGGATTAAGGACAAATACTTTAAACCTTACGTATTTACAAAAATGTCATTATTTAACCTGCATTTAATATTACTTATTTATTTGTACCTTTAATAATAAACCATCCGTTTCTTAAATTATGCTTAAAGTAAATGGGTAGATTGGACTTGGACAGAGAGAGTAGAAGTTAGTTAGTCACCATAAGTAAGACGCTCATCGATCAACACTAATGATATATCGTCTTTTTTAATTTTTGCGGTAATAATTTAACACGTAGCGTATTGCCCTATTCATCTCCCCATTATATAGTTATTGATACCGAAGATGTCCTAACTTATTGTTCAAGACTAGGTACCTTATAATAATAGATCGAATTCCCCTATATAATCCTGTACTTATAATTAGTACTCCGTATAACAATACGTTGGAAGAATGGTTGACTTTAATTTGACCAACGAAATTAGTACGTACTCAGTAGTAATTGTTTTTTTGGTTCAACGAATAGCGCACTTAGTCGCATTACAATATAGGAGGAGGGAGATTTGAACCTGAGACCTACTGTCCCAGAGTACCTAGTCCTAAACACTAAACTTAAACTTATGATGATTAGGGTTTAAATACATCCTATATGTAATTGATTGGCCCTTCAATTAGGGTTTTATTAAACAAAACAAAAAGAAAAGCCTATACCAAATTATTTGCAAGTCGTAAAAGTATGAAACAAGCAAGTAACCAAGATTTCATAAGGATTATCTTTGTCCGCCGGTTTATTTTGTTTACGTGAATATGATCACTATCTTAAATCTTATATGCTCACAATTATCAAACAACTTTTTGTTACTCCACTAATAAGTAAATAAATATTACTGCAAGCGCAAATTTGTGACAGTGGTATGGCTTGAGACTATGCTTTCTAGACTTCGAGCCTGTCGCCCACGGGCGGTTTACCTTGGTGTGCGTGGTTTGCAGACTATGCATACACCCGAGGGTTTACCCAGAGCGCACCAAAATGGTAGCGGCTGCGGGTTCCCTCGTTCATCAAAAAAATAAAAATATATTACTCTCTCCGATTCTTTGAAATTGTAACATTTGATTATAATACTTCTCGCAAATCTTAAAATATGTAGCAATTCCGATTCTAAAGAATCAGAGAAAGTACTAATCTAAAGCTCAACGCGAACTTGGTCTAAGCAAAATCAAAGTATAGTCGTTATACGGAGTAATTTCTTATCAATTTTACATGCCAGCAAGCAAGCTACATAAATCTTCAACCTCTACATTATATCATCATATTTTTGTAAGTTAAAAAAAGATTTTTCAAACAAAATCCCTTATAGTACGTATTATAATCTTCACATGTATTACAAAATCATAGCCCCAACAAAAGAAAAGAATCAATAAATTTGTTTTTGTTTGGGCTCTTAGCGTATAATATGTCGTCACCTACGTATGTATGTATTATTTACAGCATGAAACCGTGTGAGTTACTTTGGAGTAGTACGTCAGTCGTTGAGTTGGTTGTTCCCTACGCTAGGGGCAGACGGAGGCTCGATTCCCTTGGGAAGCATGGTGAAGAACAATGGCCCAGGTCCGTATTTTCTCATCGGAGACAACCCATTATTATTTCTACCCGAATACATGATACCCCTGGACCTGGACGACGACGATGATGTTCTGTGCATGTGGGCACAAGGATGGCGGTGAGTGGTCAAGTGCCTAGCCGAAGAAACGTTGATGATGATGATGAAACATAGTAAAAGCACTAGTATGCGCCGTTGTTGAAGAAGTAGTCGCATAAGGTTGAAGCTTGGCATCATAAAATAAAATTAATAATCGGAGAAATTAAAGTCGAGAATGAACGTGCCTGCGTGTGACCACTTTCGAGCTTGGGTGCGGGCAATGGGCTATATATACTTATGTGGATCCTCGTGTGAAAGTATGGGGGGTTTTGATGAAGAGGAGGGTGGGGGTGGGGGTGGGGGTGGGGGTGGGGGTGGAGAGACTAGAGAGCGTTTGGTGAGGAGAGAAATTAAAATGGTGAAGTAGAAATTAGAGTAGGATGGGGTACATGTATATATATTTGTGTTTGACAATGTCAACTATGTTAGTTAAAAAGTCATATGGGGGCGGCAATTACTGTGCTAATAATCGCGAATTTGATGTACGTTTCAATCCCACGCGCATGTATGTATCTCCACAAGCACAACCCCTTCTCGTCGGGTAAATTTCGGTGAGCGGAGACAAAAGAAGGGAGTTGTAGGATTTGAATACTATAAATATCTTTAAAAAATTTGGAATTGTTTCATTTATTAAGATTTGTTAAAAAAAAATGTTTTAATTAAATTGAGAAAATTCTAAAAACTAGAGAATTAATTTTTCTTAAGAAGATAGTAGGGGTGTTAACGAGCTGAGTTGAGTACGAGTCCAGGGTAGCTCGAAGACCAACTCAGCTCGAGCATCATTAGTGAGATTTGAATCCTAGTCATTTAATTCAAATAGATACTAGAACCAACTCTCACACTCTATCATGTTAGCAATTTAGTCATAAATTTGTTTTTATGTTACTCCGTATTAAGTTTGAGTATCGATACACCATCATAAAATTTTATGCAAAGTATACTCTATTTTGATGAAGGAAAAAAAAAGTTCAGCCATTTAATGAAATTTTAAAGAATAAAAAATGTTGTATTATATTATATTTAATGTAGGTGAAAATTAGACTTCATTGAAAAAAATAATACTCCATATAAAAAGTAAATCCTATGGAGTAGAACTTAAAAAATATCGAGTTTTTCGAGCCGAGCTAAGCCTTGCTCGACTTGACTCATATAGAATACGAACCGATCTCGGGCTGCTCGCGAGCTGTCTCATCTCATTATCACCCCTAAAAGAGAGGATATACCTTAAAATACATAACTACGAGTACAACTTAAGAAGCATAGAATGGCACTCGTCTTAGCAACGAGACCCCTCCCAGGGCATCTTGAATGAGTTCAAACAATTTCGCAGGCATACCATGCATACTCCTCATATACGTGAATTTTGTGCCTTTGGGTGACTCCTTGATTAACAAGTCAATCAACTAATAGCAAAATTTATAACGGATATTATAGTCATAGATAAAGACTTTGGGTATAGTAGGATGGATATCCCTCGTTAGCTTCGCGTCAATGACGAGGTGCGACTTGAATGCGCAAGCAAGAGACAAGAGCAAAAGGGTGTTGGGGATGTTAGTTAAGAGTAGGTAGTTCCTCTATTTAGAGTTTTAGACACATGCTTTTATGTTCAAACTTGCACATACACTATCCCTCTCGCCTATTGGGCGCTAAAGTTATTGGCTGGTACATCGGGTTACTTGACTTGACTTACTTCGTTAGTTCATTTCCTTGACTGTACTTGCCATTGGCAATATGAACACAAAAAATTGTCAGGGCCGTCTGTCTCCAAATGATACGAGCTTTCAGTGAATATTTTTGTTAGGCTCCATACTTGTAAAATTAGTGCACAATTAGTATCCTCTTGTGCACTATTAGTACACTGTCCCCCATTTTTTCTCCATGGTTATACATATTACTCGTACTTTTTAATGTGTTATTTATAGATTTTTAGTTGACAATTTATTAATTCATAGTATTCATTATCTTACTAGGTCGAAGGTCCGTGTGTGCGCTGCATATGGTTAAATAACTTGATTATATTGAAAAAAGTTACATAAAGTAAGGATTTAATAATGTTTACATAATATGGCTGATTATTTATTTACATTAGTCTTAGTAAATATAATGTAATTAGTATCCGTCTCTTCATATTCGTAATTAGTATTGTTCCGGTCACGGAAACAATTCACCCGGCCTAGGATCCGGGTTGTACAATCGGGTTAATGATGAGCAATTGATCGTTTGATTTCCCTTGGTCTCCCCTTTCTCCTACTCCTCGGATCGGACCTTCCCGGCGGAAATGGCCTGCTCCCTGCACAATGAACGCACAGGGCCTCGGAGGTTGTCCGAGGAAACCCTCTCCGATGCCTAAGTCAGTCCGTGAAATGCCTTTACGAACCTAGCTCGTGAGGAACTAGGCGGCGTTGTTAGGAGTAAAAGTCTAGAGAGAGAAAATCCAACCCCTCTCATGTGGGAAATGAGGAGGTATTTATACCTTCCCACAAGAGAGAGAAGTGGGAGAGGAATGGTTGGATGGAGAAGTGACAAGTGGCGGCTTCTCATCCATCCATTCCTAATTACCTTAGGCAAAATGACGAGAGGGCCCCTGGGGGTTCTGGCTCTGTTGGCTAGGGATTTTCCCAGGGCAGACAGTCTTCTGGCAGGGGGCTGCCAAGTCCCAGCAGGCTGGGTTGGCCTATGCTCCCTGCAGCTGACGGCCACCCTTAGCGTTTTATGCTTCTTGTTCTAATTTCTTGCTAGGGGCTGATCTTTCAACTCTTTGACAAGGACCGTCTCAGGGCTTGCCTAGCAGGCGGCTACTCGACAGGCGGTCGACCCCAATCAATTGGCCCTCGTTAGTAGAGGGAGAGTAAGGCTTTCCTTCTGCTGGCGATCCTTGCTTGGTGGGAGGTTGACTTCCATGTCTGTCGCAGCATTTAATGTTTCGCACCTTCCCAAGGAACTTTGCACTGCTCATGTCAGGTATGCAAAGAGGTGAGAGCACTTTTGTAATGATTGCGCTTCTCTTCTGGGCGGATTTTGGGGAACCGTGAAGAGTTCCTGATTGGTGGCTCGCCTCCCAGGGTGGTTGGAGCGTTCATTAATGCCGCGCTTTCTTTTGTATAAAATCCTCAGTTTCCTTTATCATTTGTGTTTCAACCCATCTTCAATCTTTCCATTTTCTTTGTTTTAAACATGGCTTGGATTAAGAAAAGCGTAATTCGCCATGGAGTCAAACATGTTTCCTTCATCTTTAGAGGGTTTTGGAGGCTCCGATATGCTCGGGCCGCTTATTTAGCTGTTCGCCGGAGTCGCTGTTCACGACTTCACTTCCGCCAGAGGGGTCAGATGGCCTCCGTTAGGATGGGCAAACGCCCTAGGAGGTCCTCGCCTCCTGCTGCGCCTAGGTTTAGGCGCTGCTCCCAGGGAGGGGGCTGTTATGATAGGGGATGTCATGAGTGTTTTCCATGGCTGCACCCTGAACAATTCGGCCCCAACTCTGACACCGATTCCTCCCTGGCGTCGGGTCCCTCTTCGCCTGTGAAGAAGACAGGCTGTCGCACCTGCGACGAGTCCCGAGCTGTTCCCTTTGGAAGGGACTGGGAAGACAGCAGCCATGACTCTGATGACAGCGAGGGTCTTGGCTGCCTGAGCGACAGGGACGGAGACGGGGCTTCTGATGACCCCTTTCAGGGTTCCCCAAGCTAGGACTGGGGTTCGGCTCTCGGGAGTCCAGGCAGCCCTGGGGATTATTCCCCAGATTTGGGGGATGACTAGGCCTGCGTGGCAGGGCTTTTGATTTCTGTCAGGCCGGAATTTTTTGGGCCTTATGTATTTTTCTTTCATATCCGTCCCACGATGTAGCTTTCCTTTGTAAGGTTTTAATGAAATGAATATTTTGTGTTTTTGAATTTTTAATATGAGTTATTATTATTATTTTTATATATTTTTCTTTTGAATGAGGTCGTTGATTGACCTTTCTCTCTGACGTTTCTGTGTATCGAGGCCCTTTTTTGAAAAAGGTGAGCAGTTGGTGTTCAGTATGTGACACGTGGACGATCCTCGAAGGTTTTGTCATGGGATTCGCCTTCCGAACTTCTTTGGGCTTTATATAAACCCTTCTCCCCCTCCATTCTCTTCTTTTACTCTTCTTGATACCTTACTCCCCATAACACTTCTTGAATCTCCTTCATTGGCCGAGCGTTTTCTTTTCGAGGAGCAAGGAACACTTCTTGTCGCTGTCTCCGGCAACTTCACCGGCGTCCTTAGGTTAGAACTTTCGAATCTCTCACCTCTTTTCTTTCCCTCCATAGCCTAAATGTCGCGAGTCCGTCCCCTTTCCCTTGATTCTTTGCTCAGGAGAACTAGCGGCGGCGACGGTAGCCGTCATGACGTTGCTTCTTCCTCCGGGGTTGGCCCCAGGGAGGAAGACGATCATTATAGGGGAGAGGGTGCTGAGTCACCCGAGCCTGCTCCCTTTGATGTGATTGATTCTGATGACGAGGCCCTGGAGGTGGACCCTGCCAGGGTGGCCGGTCCCCTTATCCGCAGGGAGAGAGGGAGGACCTACTTTTTGGACAAAGAAAAATATGTGGTTCCCTTACAGACCTATCCCGAGGCTAAGAATAGGGACCTGATCTTGGAATGTAACGCGGCTGAGGCCATTGAGCAGTTTTATAATTTTGGGAAGGGGTACACAGTGGTAATCCCTGGGGAAAAAGACACAGTGTGCTGTCCCCCAGAAGGGTGTGTAGCCGTCTTCCATAAGGCCCTAGAATTCGGCCTGCGATTCCCGTTGCATCCCTTCCTGGAGGAAACTTTCAGGAGGATGAACGTTGCCATCGCTCAGTTAACTGCAACGGCCATTAGAGCATTAGTGGCCTACACCTGGACCTGCCTTTTCCATGGCGAGGGGCCTTATATTGACGCCCTCCGCTTTATGGTTGGCCTCCAAATGGTGTCTTCATCTGGGGGGGATGGCTCCCCTGGTTACTGGTCTCTGCTGAGACAGAAAAAGTACGCCTTGGTCTGGCCGGCTATGAGCAGCCTTAAAGACTGGAAAAATAATTTTATATATGTCCATAGTGCGTCGGGGTGGAAAATTCCTAGACATTTTAGGAACCATGTCCATACCCGCATGGAGACGCGTGAGGAGTATCACCCTCGCATTGGGGGGAAGGCTCTGGAAGTCAGGCTGAGCGAGAAGGAGAAGATTTTGATAAAAAAGTTTGAGATTGTGGCGGATAAACATGGGAACTTTGGCCCTGTTTTCTGGCTCCCCCATGCGGAGCTCATCACGACAGACGAGTACTTGCTTCCCGTGGGCCTGATTCCTGGCCTTGAAGGTAGTTCTAGGGTTTTCTTGTTGTCACGATTTTCCAGGGATTTTATTTCTCCCTGCCTTTTAGATGACCGCCTTTCCTTTCCTGCAGATTCCTACACTTGGCGCTGGACCAAGAAGCAGGTCAGAAGGCTAGGTTTGAGCGAGGAGTTGCACGTTCTTTCAAAGCGTCCTTCCCTTCCTCCAAATTTTAGGAAAGGAAGTAAAGCCCTCATGAAGCTCGTGAAAGATTTTGCCGCTGGTCGAAGATTACCTCTCCCCCCCGGCTGCCTTCGTCGAAGCCGGCGACTCCTACCCCTAGCATTCATGAGGGGGAAGCGGAGGTTACCTCAGGAGCTACTCCTTCCCCCAGCCAAAAACAGGGCGCTTCTCCGGCTGGCCCTCGGATCTCGCAGGGAACGCAGCCTGGAGATTCCGAGGGGACTGGGGAAAGTGTTCCCTTGGAAACGAGGAGGAAAAGGGAGAGGGAGCCTCCTAGTGCTGACGTGGTGGACCTGGAGGCGGATGTCTCCACCCCTGAGGCGAAACGCCCTGCACGTGAGCCCTCTAGCATTCCCTTCCCAGAGGAAAACGTAGAGTTCCACTACACGGCTGATGATAGTGTGGATGTATCAGGCCTGCTTTCTGACTCCGGAGCTGTCTTGGCCGACCGCCTTACAAAGATGGTGACTTCTACTTCTCATCAAGTGCTTCAATATATCCAGCGTACCTCCAAGGTCATGTTGGCATCTGCGGAACTGGCGGCTCTTAGCCGCCTGAGTGATGAGGAGCTAACATTTACCCCTGGGGCTCCTCCTCCCAACCGCCTGGCCATGATAGAGAGGGATGTCTCCTTGATAAGCTCTTTGAAAGATAAAATGACAAGGCAAGAGGGGGAGTTGGAGGAGGCCAAGAAGCAGGCTGGTCAATGGAGGCTACAGGGGGAAATGGCTGTGAAGGAGGTTTCCAAACTAGAGGCTGATCTGAAGGAAAGCCGGCAGTCGTTGGACCGAGCCAATCTATCTCTGGCCGAGATGGGGCACTTGAAGGGGAGAGTGACTGTCTTGGAGGAGCAGCTGTCTCAGGCCAAGTCGGCTTTTGAACAGGCCAAGGGGGAATGGACGAAAGAGAAAGAGACCCTGGCTGAGGAGACTGAGGCTGCAGTGGATGCCAGCTTCGCTAGTGGTGCTAACTCTTCTCTAGAGCTGGTAATGGAGGTGATTGGGGAGATGTTCCCTACCTTTGATGAGGACTCCTTCCGGAGTCTCTATGCTGCTAAGAATGAAGCTCGGGTGACCAGGCAGCCTGAGGCAGATGCTGATGTTCACCAGGATGCTACGTGATGCTCCTCTTTCCTTGTAAAAGCTTTTATCTTTCCATGCTGAGCCGGTGTTTATGGCTATTTTGTTTGTAATTTTCGCCACTTTGCTTTTTCTTCTTTAGCCTTTGTAAAGATCTTTCCACCCTTCGTGGATTTCGTTTTGTGGGATATTTCTTTCTTCTTTTCATGGCAAACTGTTTTGAAATTCGGGGATCCTTCTTTTGTTTGTTCGGTTACGCCTGTTTACTGTTTGTCCCTGAACTTTGTGTCTGCCCTCCTGGGGGTTCCTTGTAGTTTCTTTTTATTTTTATACAAGGTTGGGGGGCCTGCCCCCAGTCCTTGTTAGTCTGGCCTATCCCTGGTTTTTCGTTCAAAGTCCAGGGGGCCTGACCCCTGCTTGCCCAGAGGTAAGCAGGGTAGCTCTTGCGTTTTTTATACAAGGTTGGGGGGCCTGCCCCCAGTCCTTGTTAGTACGGCCTGTCCCTGGCTTTTCGTTCAAAGTCCAGGGGGCCTGCCCCCTGCTTGCCCAGAGGTAAGCAGGGTAGCTCTTGCGTTTTTTATACAAGGTTTGGGGGGCCTGCCCCCAGTCCTTGTTAGTCTGGCCTGTCCCTGGCTTTTCGTTCAAAGTCCAGGGGGCCTGCCCCCTGCTTGCCCGGAGGTAAGCAGGGTAGTTCTTGCGTTTTTTATACAAGGTCGGGGGGCCTGCCCCCAGTCCTTGTTAGTCTGGCCTGTCCCTGGCCTTTCGTTCAAAGTCCAGGGGGCCTGCCCCCTGCTTGCCCGGAGGTAAGCAGGGTAGCTTTTACGTTTTTTATACAAGGTTGGGGGGCCTGCCCCCAGTCCTTGTTAGCCTGGCCTGTCCCTGGCTTTTCGTTCAAAGTCCAGGGGGCCTGCCCCCTGCTTTGCCCAGAGGTAAGCAGGGTAGCTTTTGCGTTTTTTATACAAGGTTGGGGGGCCTGCCCCCAGTCCTTGTTAGTACGGCCTGTCCCCTGCCTGCCCAGGGGTAAGTAGGGTGGCCTCTGATTTGCGTTGGGGGGTTCACTTTACCCAATTTCGGCAATCAGGGGGGCCTCCCCCTATTGCCCCCTGCTCGTTTGTGTGTGAAAGACGCGAGTGTGAACAGGCAACGAGTATAAATCTGTATCTTCTCATTTCTCTTAAAAATTCTTTGACATTGGGGTGGTCGGAGCCGTCGACATTTTTGACCGTCCTCCGCCTTTTTTAGTAAAAGTAAAAACTGCATGTATTCTTGCTTAGACGTAATATTTCTTTAGTGTGTCTGCATTCCAGTGAGCATTTAGCTCTTGTCCCTCCAGATTGGCTATTTTGTACGTGCCTGGTCCCAGAACCTGAGTTACTTGGTATGGGCCCTCCCAATTGGCACTCAGCTTTCCATGTTCTCTTGACTTCCCAATCGCCTGTGTCTTTCTCAGAACCAGCTCGCCCATCTGAAAGCTCCTCTGTCGGACCTTGCTGTTGAAAGCTTTCCTCATTCGCTGCTGGTAGGCAGCGATGTTGGTACTGGCTTCCTCCCTTAGCTCATTTACCAGGTCTAAGGCTTCAACCATTGCTGCTTCGTTTTCAGCCTGGTCGTACTGCAGGGAGCGCAGAGAGGGAATTCTTGCCTCAATTGGCAATAGTGCCTCTGCTCCATATACCAGACCAAATGGGGTTTGACCTGTAGACTCTTTTTTGGTAGTTCGGATTGACCAGAGTATACTGGGGAGTTCGTCAGCCCACCTGCCCTTGCAGTCATCCACCATTTTCTTCAGGCCGTTCAGGATTTGTTTGTTGGCTGCTTCTGCCTGCCCGTTGGTTTGAGGATGACAGACAGCTGAGTAGGCGACTGAAATGTTGTGGCTTTCCAGCCAGATTCTCAGCGGATCGTTATCGAATTGCCTGCCATGGTCAGATACCAACATCTTTGGTAGACCGAATCTGGTGATGATGTTTCGCCAGATTACTTTCCTGACCGCCGGTTCAGTGATATTGGGCACTGCTTCGGCCTCCACCCACTTGGTGAAGTAGTCTATGGCGACAATTAAGAATTTTCTGCCCCCTGTGGCCACCGCGAAGGGTCCCAGAATGTCCATCCCCCATTGAGCGAAGGGGATGGGGGATAGGATTGGCCTGAGCTCTTGGGCTGGGGCATGGATTGATGGGGCAAAGAGTTGGCATTTCCTGCATTTCTGGGTCAGGCTCTTGGCATCCGCCAGCATGGTAGGCCAGTAGTAGCCTGTCCTGAGGGCTTTGTGGGCCAGTGCTTTCCCACCAATGTGGTGTCCACATATCCCTGAGTGGATATCCTCTAACACCTCGGCGGCCTGATCCGCTCGCAGACATTTGAGCAGCGGATGAGTAAAAGACTTTTTGTAAAGCTCTTCATTAATGAGTATGAACCAGGCTGCTTTAGCCTGCGTCTTCCTTTTTTGTAATGAATCTGATGGTAAGATACCATGTTTCTTGTACTGGATGAAGGGAGTCATCCAGCTTTCTGGCTCTTCTTCCACAGTGTTAACCGCCTGACTGGGGTTAGTGGATTTCTCGTGCAAAACGTCGACCCATACTGATCTCCGGATGTCCTGCAGACTGGAGCTTGCCAGTTTTGACAGGGCGTCTGCTCTGTTGTTTTGGGATCAGGGGATCTGTTTGACCTCGTAAGATTTTAGGCCGGATAACTCTCCCTTCACCATCTCCAGGTATGCGGCCATTGCTTGGTCCCTTGCTTCGTATTCTCCATTGATTTGGTTGGCGATGAGCTGGGAGTCTGTCGCCAGGACAATTCGTTCCGCTCCAGCGGCTTTAGCTAGCCTGACGCCTGCGAGTACTGCTTCGTACTCTGCTTCATTGTTTGATGCTGGGAAAACAAATCTGAGAGCATGCTCAAAATCAGTCCCTTCTGGGCTGGTTAGCACGACGCCTGCGCCTGCGCCATTGGCTGTCGAGGATCCGTCAGTATACACGATCCATTCCTGGGCAGGGGCTTCTTCCTCCCCTGAATGGGAGCACTCAGCCAGAAAATCTGCCAAGGCCTGGGCCTTGATGGCCGTTCTCGGCTGGTAAGATATACCTAGCCCACTCAGCTCAATTGCCCACTTCAACAATCTCCCTGATTTTTCGAATTTTTCCAACACCTTTTCCAGGGGTTGGTCGGTGAGGACTACGACTGGATGCGCGTCAAAGTAAGGTCTGAGTTTCCTGACAGCAACTATGACCGCGTAGGCGGCTTTTTCGACCATCGGGTAATTCTTCTCGGCTGCCCCCAGTGCATGACTTACAAAGTATATAGGCTGCTGGGCGCCTGCCTCTTCTCGTAGGATGACTGCGCTGACAGTTATATTGGTTACTGCAATGTAGAGAAAAAGCTTTTCTCCTGCTACTGGCCTAGCCAGGGTGGGGAGCTTCTTAAGATGGTCTTTTAGTTGCTCAAAGGCCTCTTTCTGCTCGTTTTCCCACTTGAACTGTTTGTTTCCTTTCAGTATTTTGAAGAAAGGAGTGGCCTTGTCCGCTGATCGGGCGACGAACCGTGCTAAGGCGGCCATGCAGCCCGTCAGGCGTTGGATGTCTCTAATGGTCTTGGGCTCAGGGAGGTCTAGAACTGCCTGAATTTTTTCAGGGTTGGCATCTATACCCCGAGAACTGACCAAGAACCCCAGGAATTTTCCGGAGCGGACTCCAAACGTACACTTTTTCGGATTTAGTTTCATTTTGTAAGCGCGCAGGGAACTGAAGGTTTCCTGCAAGTCTATCAGGTGTTCTCTGTCTTCTCTACTTTTCACGATGGCGTCGTCAACGTAAGCCTCGATGTTTCTGCCTTTTTGTTTTTCAAACACTTTATCAACCAGCCGCTGGTACGTGGCCCCTGCATTTTTGAGCCCGAATGGCATCATCTTGTACATGTAGGTGCCCGAACTAGTGATGAACGCACACTTCACCCTGTCCGGCTGCCACAAATATACTTGATGATACCCTGAAAAGGCGTCTAGGAAACTCAGCATGGTATAGCCACTGGTGGCATCCACTAGTTGGTCGATTCGGGGGAGCGGATAGCAGTCTTTCGGGCAGGCCTTGTTCAAGTTTGTAAAGTCGACGCACATTCTCCATGCGCCTGACGATTTTTTGACCATGACGACGTTTGCCAGCCATTCTGGGTAGTCGCAGACTTCAATAAAGTCTGCTTTCAAGAGTTTGTCAATTTCTTCCTTGATTGCTGCGTCTTTTTCCGCAGACATGTTTCGTTTCTTCTGTTTTACAGGGCGAGCATCCATGCTTACATTCAGCTTGTGAACGATGCATGATGGATCAACGCCGGGCATCTCGTCTGCAGAATAGGCAAATACGTCTTTGTTCTCTTTCAGTAGTTCGACCAGTTCGGCCTGGTAGGATTCCTCTAGGCCTGCTCCTACCAGGACCTGTCTTCCTGGTTCCAAGTCCACCAGCATACTTTCGCCCCCTGGTTCCAGGCGGTCGGGCGCCGGGTGCTCGATTGGGACTTCGCCTTCTCTGCAGGGGGAACTGTCAGCTTTTCTTTTTCCTTTTCTGTCTTTCTCGTGCTCTTGCAGGGCCACGGAGTAGCATTGTCTGGCTGACTCCTGGTCTCCGCGTACCTTTCCTTCCAGCCCGAAGTCAGTGACATACGCGATGGTGAGAGCCCTGATGGAGATGGCCGCCTCGATTTCGTCCAGAGTGGCCCTGCCAATCAGGGCGTTGTAGGCAGATCTCGCGTCTACAACAACAAAGGTTGCCCTGACATTCCTGGCCGTAGAGCCTTCCCCGAAGGTTACAGGCAAGTCGATGACTCCCATGGGCAGCACGCCTGCCCCACTGAATCCATACAGCGATCCGGGAGCAGGTCGCAGGTGCCTTTTTTCCAGGCCCATTTTTTCGAAGGCGTCCTTGTACAATAGATTTGTGTACGCGCCTGTGTCCACCATGCACCTTCGCACAATATGGTTGCTGATCTCTAGGGACAGCACCAAAGGATCACTGTGCGGATATACCACGCGTTCTGCATCATCAGGGGTGATGCTTAATGTCACTCCCCTTGGACTCCCTGCTTTCTCAGCATAGCAGATCTGGTTCCTCAGTTCGCGCATTTGTCTTTTTTGGCCTCTTCGACTGAGCTGGCCTTCAGTGCCCCCTGAAATTACATGGATCACCATGCGGTTTTGCACTGACCCCTCGGATTTTTCAGACACCTCCTTCTGAGATTTATTCTTAGCCGCGTAGTTGGCCAACCATCCGTTCCTGATTAATTTCTCAATTTCGTCCTTCAGGTGACGGCATTCTTCGGTAGTATGGCCTATACAGTCGTGGAAAGTGCAGAATTTCTTGGGGTCACCTTTTGGGCTGCGAGGTTTGTTTGGGCGGTTCCATTTAGCAGTTTCTTTTTCCAGTTCGAAGATTTCCGCCCTGGATTTGTTCAGAGCAGTGTAACTATCGAATCTGGGTTGGTAGACTGGGCGCTCCTTCTTGGGAGTGTCTCCCTCTTCCCTTTGCTTGCCTGGCTCACTTCTGCCCCTTCCACCCTGCGGTCCCCCTTGAGGCTTTGTTTGGCCTGCAGGGGCGTCCGTCAGGCCGTGAAACTCCTCCTGCAGAATGAACCCTTCAGCAATCTTTCTGGCCATGGCTAGGGTTTCTGGCTGAGCCCTGATCATCTGGTTTTTCATTTCCCCTGGAAGTAGGGAGATTGTCAGGGCGTAGGCGGCAGTGGAATCATCGATCTCCCTAACCTGCTGGTAGGATAGATCAAACCTTCTCATGTACTCTCTCACACTCTCACCCTTTTTCTGTTTCAGGGTCATGAGATCGAAACGGGTAAGGCGTCTTGTCTTGTTTCCGGCATACTGTTCGAGGAAAATTTCAGCCAACTCAATGAAGAACCTGACTGACCCCTGGCGGAGGTCTCTGAACCATCCCTGCGCGAGCCCCACCAGGGTGGTAGGGAAAACCTTGCACCAGATGGCATCATCTACGTCATACATGCCCATGTGGCTCTCAAAGGCTGCCAGGTGGTCTTCAGGGTCTGTCGTCCCGTCAAATTTGATGGTGGGCATTTTGATTTTTGGAATGGGGTACTCTTGTACCTCAGGGTGCAACGGGGTTTTCGTGGGCCTGCCCACCAGTCGTGACCTGCTTTCCCCAGACTGGTTACCGTGAGAATCCCATTGTTTATGGGTCGGTTTCCTCGCACTGGGGGAGCGGTGCCTTGGTGGTGGCCTGCTTGCCGCTTCATCCTCTGTTTCCAGGGAGATCTGCCTGGGCCTCTTCCTCTGAGAGTGGCAGAGGTTTTCACCCTGATGGTGCCTGGACTCGAGCGGTTGTCCCCGGTTGAGCCGGGATTGCAGGCTTTGGGATAAGCCGGGGGCCGACTGTTCCTTGGCTGCAGGTGTTAGCCTGGAGAAAACTCCGCCCGGCCTTTCCCCTAAGCGTTTTGACATGGGCTCCCTGGGCCTCATTCGCTCTTGTAATCCTTGGGATAAGCCTCCCTGTCCTCCAGACGCTGACTCTGTTGTATGAACGGAGAATGCCTGCTGGACAGGTGGCTCTGGATTGCCGGTAGTGATGCGCCCTTGTACGTGCGTATACACTTGAGCTGTTCTCCTCGCTTTTCTCTGAGCATTTCTGGCGGCGGTCCGCCTCGTGCCCCCGGCCTCGTCCCTGCTGACTGGGGACGGTTGCCTGGGAGCCGATGCAACCCTGCCTACCAAGTCCTCAGGTGTGAATTCCTGATTCAGCATCCCAGAGAAGAACGCGGCCGCCTGTGCCATCTGAGCTGGGGTCAAATTGAGAGCACGTCCTGGGTGTGTCCCCAACTCAGGTGTCACAGCAGCGTTGGACCCACCGAGGGGATTGGTTCCCTCCACCCCTAGGATCGTGGCAGGAGGAACCCTTTCCGACTGCGGCATACCATACAGGGGGGTCACCGGTGGGACCGTCGGACCCGCTCCTGTACTGGCATCAACGATTTCTGGCATGATTGTGTTTAGTTTTGTGATTATGAGTGGTTGATTTTAGTGGGTAACTCGTGAGCACAACCGTAAGTTCCCCACAGACGGCGCCACGGAAACAATTCACCCGGCCTAGGATCCGGGTAGTACAATCGGGTTAATGATGAGCAATTGATCGTTTGATTTCCCTTGGTCTCCCCTTTCTCCTACTCCTCGGATCGGACCTTCCCGGCGGAAATGGTCTGCTCCCTGCACAATGAACGCACAGGGCCTCGGAGGTTGTCCGAGGAAACCCTCTCCGATGCCTAAGTCAGTCCGTGAAATGCCTTTACGAACCTAGCTCGTGAGGAACTAGGCGGCGTTGTTAGGAGTAAAAGTCTAGAGAGAGAAAATCCAACCCCTCTCATGTGGGAAATGAGGAGGTATTTATACCTTCCCACAAGAGAGAGAAGTGGGAGAGGAATGGTTGGATGGAGAAGTGACAAGTGGCGGCTTCTCATCCATCCATTCCTAATTACCTTAGGCAAAATGACGAGAGGGCCCCTGGGGGTTCTGGCTCTGTTGGCTAGGGATTTTCCCAGGGCAGACAGTCTTCTGGCAGAGGGCTGCCAAGTCCCAGCAGGCTGGGTTGGCCTATGCTCCCTGCAGCTGACGGCCACCCTTAGCGTTTTATGCTTCTTGTTCTAATTTCTTGCTAGGGGCTGATCTTTCAACTCTTTGACAAGGACCGTCTCAGGGCTTGCCTAGCAGGCGGCTACTCGACAGGCGGCCGACCCCAATCAAGTATAGCTGACTCTTGATTTACCGTGTAATTAGTAGAGCTAGTAATATTCGTTGTATCTAGTTCTCCACTCGGCTTTATATACCGAGGTGTAATAGCTTGTTACATCATCGAATTAACAGTTTATCATGGTATCAGGCTGAAACTCGATCCTCATGATCAACGATTACGTGTTTTCGATCCTCACATTCCTGCCCACAGCAGTACTACCTCCGGGCCGTCGACCCAAGCCCATGGCCAAGTCCGACCCGTCAAGACCACCTGCCGGACCTGCCACCTCCGGCACCGGTACCGGCCACCAGCCCTGGCCGCCGGTCACGCCCAGCGACTCCCGCCCATGGCTACAGCCTGTTTCACCCGTGGCCCCATGGCTACAGCCAACCCCACTCACGTTCAGCCGCCAAGCCCACATCTGCAGCCGCCAGGCCGGCCGCCGGCGCCTGCCTCGGAGCCTGGGCCGCCTCCCCTTCCGCCGCACCTGCTGCTGCCAGACCAGTCGCCCTCCATCACCAGCCACGGCCCACCTATGCTTCCTCCATCCTGATTCCAAAATCTAGTCCTTCTGTGAGGTTTGTTAAGAAAGCTCCACATAGTGATTTGGGCCAAGCCCACACCATCCAGCAAACCCTTGCAAATGGTCAATGGTTCATGGACACGGGCACATCCTCTCATTTGAGTGCCGACCCAGGTACCCTTCGTTCCCCTTTTAATTCTAGCTCGATTCGTTCAATTTATGTCGGGAATGGTTCTAGTATTTCGGTTCTCGGGTCCGGAACCTCTCACCTACCCACTAAAACCCGAACCCTTCACCTCAAAAATGTTTTATACACCCCGCAAATTATTAAAAATCTTATTTCCGTCCGTCAATTTACGAAAGAAAATAATGTTTCCGTCGAATTTGACCCGTACGGATTTTCTGTCAAGGATATAGTAACTGGGAATTTGATTCTGAAGAGTAATAGTAACAGTGAGTTATACCCGGTGTGTTCCACCCCAACCACCCCGACCTCCTCTACTCAGCACCTTGTCACCCTATCCCCTGACATTTGGCATTCTCGACTGGGGTATCCCGGACCAAATATTTTGGATATTTTGCGTAATAAATTTTCCCTTGATTGTAATAAAACCGAGCGTCGCTCGCACCTCTGTCATTCGTGCCAAATTAGCAAACATAAACGATTACCGTTTTCCGAGTCATTCTCTCAAACGGTGGCCCCATTCGATATAATCCATAGTGATATTTGGACATCTCCCGTAACTAGTAAATCCGGCTATAAATATTATCTCGTGCTTATCGACAACTTTTCGCAATTTGTTTGGGTTTATCCTATAAAGTTCAAGTCT
Source organism: Agrostemma githago (assembly GCA_958450325.1). Lineage (NCBI taxonomy): Eukaryota > Viridiplantae > Streptophyta > Magnoliopsida > Caryophyllales > Caryophyllaceae > Agrostemma > Agrostemma githago. Next base: position 3,842,455 of record OY288242.1, read on the forward strand.
GAGACTTATGCCAAATTTCTCAAATTTCGGGCCTACGTCAAAACCCAATTTAATCGCGAAATTAAAGCGTTTCAGTGTGATCTTGGCCGTGAATTCAACAATAATTTGTTTAGACAATTTGGAGATGCTAACGGCCTCATTTTTTGGTTTTCGTGCCCCCAAACCTCATCACAAAATGGTAAAGCCGGGGGCATGATTCGCCGTTTAAATGAAATCACCCTCACCTTACTTTTTCATGCCTCCGTCCCAACCATATATTGGGTCGATGCCCTTCAAACCACTACCCACCTCCATAATATACTTCCCTCCCGTCTTCTCCAATCTCAGTCACCCACTCCCGTCCTTTTTCTAAAAACTCCCTCGTATGACCACCTCCGTGTTTTTGGATGTGCGTGTTACCCCAACCTCTCTTCCACTCGTCCCCACAAACTCACACCACGATCTACTAAGTGTGTCTTCATAGGGTACCCCGATGAATTTCGTGGCTACAAATGTCTTAACCTCACCACCGGCAAACTCATTCACTCGCGTCACGTTACTTTTGATGAATCGGTTTTCCCGTTTGCGCAATCCGACCCTAAAACTGTTGAATCATATTCCTTCCTTGATTCTTCACTTCCACTGCCCATCTCATCATCCCTCTTTAAACCTAAGCCCAGCCCAACCCCCAAACCCACCAACCCAGTCACTCCCCCCACTTCCCCACTTTCGACCCACTCTCTTCCCCCCCCCCCCCAACCATCCCAGCCCCAGCCCTTTCCTTCCCCCCAACAAAACAGGCCCAAACATCCTCCCCCCAACATACTCCTACCTCCCCCCAGGCCCAACCCACCTCTTCCCCAATAACCCATACTCCTTCGCCCCATTCGTCTCCTCCTTCTCCTCCACCACCAACACCACCACCACCACCACCACCTATCCGCTCCCATCGCATGACCACTCGGGCCATGAATGACATTTTTAAACCTCGTGTTCTCACTGCTTCCGCTACCCCACCCCTCTCTCTCATTCCAAAATCACCTTACCTCGCCCTCCGTGACCCGAACTGGAATGCTGCCATGAATGACGAATATCGTGCTTTAATTAATAATGGAACGTGGGACTTGGTCCCTCGGCCCTCAGACTCACCTGGCATTCGGTGTATGTGGTTATATCGCCACAAATTTAATTCAGACGGTTCCCTTATCCGGTACAAGGCCCGTCTTGTCGTCAATGGAAATAGTCAACAAGTCGGAATTGACTGTGATGAGACTTTCAGTCCTGTGGTGAAACCCACCACCATTCGAATTGTTCTTAGTCTCGCTGTTAACCGGGCCTGGCCCATTCACCAGTTGGATGTTAAAAATGCGTTCTTACATGGAGACCTTGTTGAAACCATTTTTATCCACCAGCCCCCGGGATTTGTTGATCCCTCGGTTCCTGGCCACGTTTGTCGTCTCCGTAAGTCTTTGTATGGCCTCAAACAGGCCCCTCGGGCGTGATACCAACGCTTTGCAAATTTTATTCTCTCCCGGCGCTTTAAGAGTAGCACCTGTGATCCGTCTCTTTTTATTTTTCATCACGGGCATGGCATTGCTTATCTATTATTATATGTTGATGATATCGTACTAACCGCGTCTAGTACTAGCTTGCTACGACGCATTATCACTACTCTTTCACATGAATTTGCTATGACCGATTTGGGTTCCTTGCACCATTTCCTTGGCATTCAGGTGACCCGTAATTCGACAGGTCTATTTCTCTCTCAGGAATCCTATGCCCGCGTTATTCTTGCACGGGCCGATATGTCCAACTGTAACTTGGTTTCTACACCCGTCGAAGCCGTGTCCAAACTTAGTGCCACATCCGGTGTTCTTCTCCCTGACTCCACTCTCTACCGCAGTTTGGCTAGCGCCCTTCAGTATCTGACTATTACTCGACCAGACATTTCCTATGTCGTCCAACAGGTTTGCCTGTTTCGAGAGCCTCACTTTCAGTTTCTCAGGCGTATTCTCCGATATGTCAAGGGCACTCTCACTCATGGGCTTCGCATTATGAAATCTGTCTCCGATAAACTCACCGCTTACTCTGACGCTGACTGGGCCGGTTGTCCCTACCTCCGTCGCTCCACTTTCGGTTATTGTGTGTTTCTCGGTGACAATTTTCTCTGATGGTCCTCCAAACGACAACCTACTGTTTCCCGCTCAAGTGCTGAAGCAGAATACAGAGGCGTAGCTAATGTCGTCGCCGAGACGTGTTGGCTTTGCAATTTACTACTTGAGCTTCATGTTCCTCTACGTCATGCCACCGTTGTCTACTGTGACAATATCTCGGCCGTCTACCTCTCAGGCAACCCGGTCCAACATCAACGAACCAAACACATTGAAATTGACATTCATTTTGTTCGCGAGAAGGTTCGCCTCGGTTTGGTCCCTGTTCTCCACGTCCCCGCAGACTATCAGTATGCCGATATTTTCACAAAGAGGTTGCCCAGGTACCTGTTTACCCGTTTTTGGTCCAGCCTGAACGTCCGTTCTCCTACCATTCCGACTGCAGAGGTGTCTTAGTAAATATAATGTAATTAGTATCCGTCTCTTCATATTCGTAATTAGTATAGCTGACTCTTGATTTACCGTGTAATTAGTAGAGCTAGTAATATTCGTTGTATCTAGTTCTCCACTCGGCTTTATATACCGAGGTGTAATAGCTTGTTACATCATCGAATTAACAGTTTATCAATTAGAATAAAATATTACGTATATAGTTTATAAAAAATAAACTTATTGATGGAAACTTAAAGTGAAATAGTTCAGTGATAATTAGAAATCATGTCATCATATACGGAGTACTTTGTAAGATTGTACTACGTATATTGTTTTATTGAGCGAAAACTTAATTAAATTATTTAAGTATGAAGGAAGGGGGGTGATATGCATCAGCATGTCCTTCATGATCTCCAAGAATTTGTCATATTTTTGCTCAAGTTTGACCACAGCCAACCGTTATTGAAACGGTATCGGTGACACATAGGGCTTAACTTCATTGGCCATAGCCAAATATTTGGTGTTTCATTTTCGAGGGGCTTATCAACAATTGTTTCCTTTATAAGTTATAATCTTCTTGCCATCCATTACCTTCTCCACCTACACATTTACAACGCTTACTTTCTTGTTCTTATGAGTAACAACCTCATCCATGATTGTCTCATTCCTCAATTGAATTGCATGGAAGCCTTTAATTAGGGTTTTCCTATGTACCATCTCGAAGGCCGGAAACTTACCACCCGAAACGGTCCATTCATTGACTTGGTTGGCTAATTGATGTATTTGGTGGTTAATAATTTGTTGTTTGGTTTGCATTTGGCTTCTCAATTGAGCGATCAGAGAGGTGTCTGTAACGGTAAATTTTGTATCGCAACTAACTGAAATACAAAACAAGGAAAAAAATAAATTTTATTAATATTTATCAAAAGTATATGTACAATCTTTAATGTATCCTCTGATTCTAATGCGCCGTAAGGGACATGTGTACGCGGTACACGTGAGGGACGCGTGCGTAGCCGACTTGTACTGCTTCGCGCGCAGTCTTGCCTGATGTTCTTGAGAGGGTCGCGATGACTTGAATCTCCCTTGAATATTTGAATTTATTTCGGATCTTCTAAGCAGGCGGCACGGTTTATCGTACTTTTTATTGACTGCTTGCGACAGATTTGATGGAGAAGCTTGTAGCGACTTGTGTCTTGTTCTCTCTTGATCCTTTGCTTCACAAAATTTCTCAATCCTCTCAAATGAACGAGGAGAACTTTATTTGTAAAGTTTTGATTCTCCTTGGTGGACTTTTGTAGTCACATGCCCATTTATGGGCTTATGAGTAACATTGGCCCAATTTGTCTTCTTTCGGATTTAATGATCCAAATAACCCAATTGTAATCCGGATCGACCCATATTTTCTTTACTCGGGATAAAATAATTAAATTGAGCTAAAATTTCGTATTAACTCAAAATAATTAAGTAATTTTAATTATTCGGCGCTTGAATAAATTTTTAGTGCCTACAAATTGCCCCCTCGGGACCTTGTCACGTGACCGTTTGGGTGTCCTGGAGTAGCGAGGTCTCGGATTTTTTTTTGACTTTGACTTGGAAGTTGGTGAGTACCGAACTTTTCGTGCAGGTAGCTCTACATTTTTTTAACGTCACGCTATCATTATCTGACTTGACGAACGAGCCAGTGATTCCCATGAATATATTTGAGTTGCATGGTCTACCATCACTCTGTCTTTGTTATGAGTCGAACCACTTTTTTTTTACGTCACCTTGTCATCATCTAACTCGATAAATGAGAAACCGTACCTATTAACGAGACAATGTTTTTTTTGAAGTGAAGATCAATATCATTAATAATAAGCCATCTGGCATCTACAAATGATGTCAAATTGAACTGAATACAAATTTGTAAAAAATAAATAAATAACACCTTCGAGACAAAGATCGCTATTAGAATAAAGCGCTTTTGCATATTCTTCTATATATCGTTGTCTATTGTCACAGCCTTTCGCGAAGGAATCTATAGATCTGGTGAAATAGTCTCCAAAAGGATACAATTTCTCTATTTTGACAAATAGTAGATCGAGAACTGACCTCAATTGTATCACCGAACGTAGAAATTTCATTGCTCTCATGATCTTGCACATAGATTTTGATAAATCTAAGCCCTATACTAATGTAAAGGACTGAAACCTCGAAATAAAGGAAAAAACCTCGAAATAAAGGACGAAAAAACAACTCTCATAAATAGTGAGACTTTTATTGAAGAATTTGATTATCAGGAATTGAGAATTATTAAATAACTTTTGGGGCTTACCATCGATTAATTATTGCACCACGAGTAGCTAAAACTTCGTTCCTTCCAATTAAACTTGGAATATAATTAGAAAACCTCACGAGTTATTACTTGGTGACCAATGAAGAAAAGACTATTTGATTTAGGAAATCAAGTATCGTAAAAAATATGAGTTTCCTTATCTTGTAGTCTTCTTTTAGAATTAGGGTTGAAGCTTTCCACACACTATATAAACCAACAAAATTGCATCTATTCTTTTCAAAGCTTTTGTGTATCTTTTCCTTATACACGGTACGTGAGGTACGCCTCCTCTGATCTTTCCAGGTCAAATTCCTTCTTCATACTTTATTCTGTTGGCTTTTTCGGCTTGCGTCTTCATACTTTAGTTTTGTGTGCTTTTGACTGCATATAATTTGTGTTGATGTGTCCTGTTTTGCATTGGTATCTCGAGTCATTGAAAAGAATCGTGTATCAAAACAGAGTACTCAATCTACAACCTTATGAGTTTCCACTGATTCAATCGTACCAAAGCACACTACTTTAACTCGTTATGTCTCTCGGGAATGAATTTATTAACAAGACAATCAATCTTTCACTGAAACTTGCATTGAAATCTTGCGATTATCTGCCCGAATACATCTGAGTTAGCTTGAGAATTTCAGATATATCTACGCCCTTCTTACTTTCTTGTCGTCTAAACCCGGCTAAAACTTAACTTGAATAGTTGGGATTTTGTTCTTCTGTCTTGAGCTTTGTCGAGATTTGTCGTCATCGTACCCCATAAATTGAGACGTACGAGTCGTGTTTTACAAATCCTTTTTCTCAGGTTGGAGATTTCACCTAGCAATTTGAAGAGATATGTATGGGTGGATCATAAAATACCGTTGTTAAATAGTGTGGACACATCTTTTTTTGATTAAAGGAGGTAGATTTATATTAAATCAAGCTCCGACAAGTCTAAAATAGCTTGCGGAAAATTCGAGTCAAGTTCAATCTCCTCCCCCACACTAGCACAACATCTCACAGTGTAGTGAGTGAAAGAATACTCATAATATTGTGTACCTTATTATGAATATTGTTGTAGACACCCACATTTGGCCCATGCTTTGACATACTCGAATATGGGCTCAAAATCATTGGCATTTGGCTTGGGCTTTTTACGGAGTACAAATTTCACAAAACCAACCTCAAAGTCAGGCCCAGTGGGTCGTTCCCAGACAAATAAGACTAATTTGGGTCAAAATTGGCACCAAGGGCAAAACCGTCTTTTAGCGGCCGAGTCAATCCCCGGTCAAAGACGTTTCCGAGGCGTAAATATCTGCTGCGTCACGTTGGAAATCCGACTAGAAGTCGAATACTACAAAAAATCTGCCACACAAAATAATAAACAAATCCGTAAGAGATAGAATTCGATCCTTAAAAGGAGTTCTACCCGAGCTAGACCCACTCGATCGAGTGGACCGGCCCACTCGGTCGAGTAGGCTTGTAAAGCATGCTGAACCAGTGTCAAAACCGGGCATTCGACCGAGTATCAGAATCACTCGGTCGAGTGACTCCTTTTCCAGCCCGAGGAGGATTTCTTTCCCACCAAGCAACAGAATCCTCCTTCCTCTCGAATTGCATGTTTTTCCTATCCAAAACGGTATTTCTTGTCACCCAAGTTAAGCTACCTCTCCTTGCTTCAATCGGGGACCTCTACTATAAATAGACCCCCTCACAACACACAATTGACACACATCTATCACATCCAACACATCAACAATCATCAACAACACACATTGAGCTATCATACCAAACACACATACAATCCGACGTAACCTTCTACCCAAGAAAACACCGTCCAAACCCCAAAAATCCGGTCACCTCGGCAGCCTCACCGTCACACTTAAGCCACCATAACTCACCCACATTATCTCGACGCTCCCGTGTCTAAGCCACATTCCGACGAGCCCCGTTCCAAGAATACAAAGCATGTAGGTTAAGGGTGTAAAATCAAATCCCGTCTTCTCCTTTCTCTCTCTCTTCCTCTCGTTTTTTATTTGTGTCGTCATCACGTTTTTTTCTTCTTTTCAAATACCGATATTATCGCTACAATCTATTTTTTTTATATATACAAAACAAACATTCTTAAAACACGATACCGACTCTATAGTCGAATATCGTACCTAAAAGAACTAAATTTATCTCGTTGATGCTAAGAAAATCGTCACATAAACAAAATATGACGATTTTGACGCGGAGAGAGTTCATATTGTTTAGTTCGATTTTCAAACGATTTACAAAACATCTTTTCTAAATATCACTCCAAATATTTGATATCGATTCCATAATCGAATATCGAATATAACGAGTATCGAAAATTTAAGTCGAGTATAAATCGTATCATATTTTTACGCGACTTAACAAAACTATAGATTTTCTAAAAAACAATTTCGAGAGCAAAAACAAACCGGACAGCAATCCGTACAGTTGACACTCGATCGAGTGCGTAGCCCACTCGATCGAGTGGCACCCCAAAAATCGGGAAGAATACTTTTTTTCGAGTGTCTCAGTGACTCGGTCGAGTGGCTCCTGTTTCATTAAAACCGTGAGTTTTCAGCATCATCCGAGTCCCGATAAAATATTTTTATGACTTCGGTCAACACGTGTCAAGTCAATCACGTGTCATAAACTTTTCAAAACCATGCATTGCGTCATATTTACATCGTTTATTCAATTTACAAACCGTTGCTAACTTGTTTGCTCATGTTTTCAGCGATTTATTTTATTGTTTGTTTTATTATACTAAAACGAACCTCGCATGCTAAATACAACTTTGACGTTAATTTAGATACATTAAATCGACGTAGCAACTTATTCGAATTTTCACATGCTTAGTCAAAATACTGTTTGCATATCATTCCATCGTATTACTAACACGCGTATTTCAAAATCAAACGATATCTTAGTAGAGGCCGCTAATGTGCAGGCGGGGTTGGGTGTTCTTTGTGAACTTCCCAACACGTACCCTCACCCCTTACTCAGAACCATGGTTTCCAGATGTCCGAAACCATTGGCACACGAGAGTCATTTAATACAGGGTATCCGATAATGTCGGTATCGATATCAAAATACAAAGGGACGAACCCAATAAACTCTAACATCCGAATGGGCCGTACTTTGTGCATGGCCCACCAAGATATAGAGTGAGTTCGAACGGGCCCGAACTCCCACAAAGTTCAGTGGTGACTCCACTTTGATTTAAATTTCAATTCGACCCATCTCATATGGAGATTCATTCGCCTCCCCAAAGCCGCGTGTGGCCGCGTCGGTCTGGACCTATGTCATGTCCACAATTTGGCGACTCCGCTGGGGATTAACTGATGTGTGACTTACCATCGGCATCCTCAGGGTGAGACTCGAATAGAAATTGTTTGACTAGTACAATACGCGTTTTAGTTTTACGGTTCATGCATAACCCCATATTTTCCCGGGCCGGTACTGGCGACCGACGTCCCACTATACTATTGATGTAGTCCAAATTGGATATGTCAAAGGTGTTCATAGTCGATTCGTATGGGTTTCACGGCATGTTCTAAGCTGAACTCGACTTAGGAAGTCCGCCCCGATTCTCGGATAAGCTATGCACACTGGTATAGACCCTTTGTAGACCAACCGAGACTTAGTGTAAATCATACATGGCGTCGTTATAATGCTTGCGTGACTATACGCTACTTGGTTTCCGAGTCATTTTCAAAAAACAGTCATTTTCAAAAATTGCATTCTTTTCCAAAAACATCCAATTTCAAAATCCGGGAAATATACCGAATTTAGGACTTATGATTTTACTCAAACCAGCCTATTTCTAGCCGGTATGCTACCCATTTCAAAACTCATTTTCAAAACTTCAAAACCGCGGCCCGATAACATTTTCTGATTTTCGAAAATTGGGCCGTCTGCCGGTTTTTCGGATCTTCTAAAATTAGTTCATTTGCAAAACTTTCCTCTTCTTAGGACTTCCCGTATTTAGCAGTGTCGGGTCGTGTCATGAGTCGTCGAGGATCTTTAGCGTCGAAACTCCGTCGATCTTACATCACGGGTTTCCTCCCTATCCCAGTCCGCCTTATTTGACTAAGGCAAGGCCCACCTATGTAGGACATACTCCTACAAAAGATGGCCCGTTTACACACTCGAGTCTAAAAAGTCTGAGGAATATCTCACGTGGACCCTCCTTCAAACAGGACTCGGCCCACACGCCGAATCCTAAGGAAGGCCCGCCTTGTACGAGTCACTCGTCTAGGTGTCTTTTCCGAGTCATCTCCTTTTCAGTCTTCCTTTCGCTCAGGATGTACTTTTATTCCAGGATTTGGGTTAGTTACTGATTACGCGGTACTCTTACAGACAGGCCGCCCTTCACCCGAGCCATGACGCAACAAGCCATAGATGAGTTGACAGCCGCATTGGCTAAGTTGGAGACCCAATTGACGAAAATGAGGGAAGACCAGATCGCCATCCTTACTCGTGTAAATGTCGTGGAGCAAGGAACCCCCGGTGGTGGGATCGAGACTACCGGGCCGTTAGCTGAACTAGCCAACACGGTCCGCAAGCTGCAAGAACAGGTCCATTTGTCGACCAACAACACCATCCATACGGAGAATGATCGGGCTTATTCACCCCTGACCGACGAGTTGCCCGCCAATCTCAACCTCACGGGCCTACCAATGTTCGATGGGACTGAAGACCCGGTACTCCATATCCGAGCCTTCAAGGAATTCATGGCGGTCAAAGGAGTGAAGTCCACCATGTTCAAGCACCTGTTTGCTTCTTCCCTTGAGAAGCATCCGAAAGCCTGGTACTACAGGCTCGATTCCAAGAAATACAAGACTTGGGACGATGTAGCAACGGAGTTCGCTCGAAATTACGCGGACAATGCCGAGATCCAGACTACCATGCGTACTCTGGAGGTCATGGCCCAAGAGTCCAAGGAAGGTTTCACCAAATACCTTCAAAGGTGGAGGGCCGAAAGCGTGAAGCTGGTTGATAAGCCCAGCAAAAAGGTGTTAGTGGAGGCCTTCGTGAAGAATCTCCTCCCCTCTTACCGGGTCCATCTCCGGTATGCAGTCATACCCGACTTTGCTACCTTAACCGAAATGGGTACAAGAATTGAAGATGACCTAAGGCTAGAGAACCTTACTAAGGCCTCTGTCAAAGGGTATCAAGGGGCCAGCTCGCCCGCAGCCGCAGCTGCAACTCGCAACATCTTCGACGAGGTCAATTTACTAGACACCTCATCCAAGAAGAATACTCCGACTCGGGTATTCACAGATATAGGGACCACTTATACTTACGCCTTAGAAAGGCTTTCTTTCAAGGGTCTGATCCAGTCGATAGGCCCAACCCCAGAAGTCCCGGTCGAAAAATGATCCAAGAGCTATAACATTCAGGCCTATTGCCAGTATCACCAAGGTAATGGGCACGATACTGAAAAATGATGGAAATTGAAGCATCTCATCCAGGATCTAATCGAAAGGGGGAAGATACCACTGCCCGGCAACAAACCGAGCAACAAAGAAAACTCATTCAGCGCTCATGCCATTTTTACTAGAGAAGTAATCGACTGTTCTCATCTTATTTCTCATTTCATCCCGCAAATCAACGGGATATGGTTCGATGATGAAGACGGCGTTTACCTAGCTAAGGGGGAAGCTGTCCCCATCACCATCGAAGAAATCCGGAAGGCTAAAACCAAAGCCTTGGCCAGCACTCACCTCGTCACGGCCGGTCCTTCTACCCCGGAAACCGTCACTGAACATGCCAGAACGGAACCTACCCTCGAGGAACCAAACGCTGACACGGCCCTAGTCAAACAACTGAAAAGGGTTCGAACTGATCTTACTATATGGCAGCTTTTGGTTAGTTCTCAAGAACATCGGGCAGCACTTACTAAGGCTCTCGATCAGATCAAGGTCGACTCGTTGGTTACCCCCACCGAAATGGTAGCCATCGGTTACCTGTAGAACCCTTCCACCTTCCTTTTTCACCTTTAATTTTATTTAACGGTAATAATATCAACTATAGAGCATCTTCCAAAAATAATTCAAATTTTAATAAATCAGAGAATAATACGTATTTTTGGAGTAGTTAAACCATAGTAGTATAGATGACCAGTTAGCGGTAGAACTCGTTCACCTTCCTTTTTCGTCTTTAATTTATTTCATATTATTTCACTCTTTTTCACTTACTCAGTCTACGAGGCATTAAACGTTATTAATGTCCTCTGTCTTTCTGTTCTTTCAAGTCTTCAACCTCACCAAATCTAGCTAACAACACAATCCTACACCAAAATCAACACGTTAATCTAAACGAAACGTACAGAAAAAACCTGAAGAAGGATGAAGGATGATGGAGAGAGAGGATGAAGGAGAGAAGTAAGGAGGAGTAGACTTGACAAAACTGACCCGACCTGAATAAGCCAAACTAAACCCGACATGACACCCGAATTGAAGACTAGATTTTGACCCGTAATCCGAATTGACCTGAGCTAACCCGACTATTATTATAGAAAACGAGTCGATATCCCTAAAAAAAGTTGAAAATAACAAACCTGAGAATGACCCGAACCCGAAATTATCCGACCCGACCCGAAGTCAACCCAATTATTATAACTAGAAAGTGGCCCGACGTCACCTGTTATCCAGGTCTAAGGAGGAGGGTGGAGGATAAGTAGCATGTTAAATATTAATTGGGTGACCTGATGTAGCAGGTTATAAACTCACTTATACTACTCTTGTTTAACTACTCCAATAACACGTATTATTCTCAGATTTATTGAAATTGATATTATTTTGAGAAGACGCCCTATAGTTGATATTATTGTCGTTAAATAACCCTTCTTTTAATTTATTTTCTTTTATTTTATTCTCATTTTCTTAGCCACTTAGCTGGGGTCTAGGTGATGTGATTGCACCTAGGCCCGCCACCCTTTTATCATTTTCTTTTCGTTTGTTTTATTTTTTCAAAACATTTGAAAAATTATAAAAATCCAAAAAGATTTTTCTTATTTTTCTTTTTCCGTCTTTTTCGATCTTTTTCCCTACTCGTGCATTGAGGACAATGCACAGCTTTAGTGTGGGGGAGGGATCTACTATCCTTTTTTTTCAAAAATCTTTCCAAAAATCATAAAAATTGAAAAATTCCAAAAAACCAAAAACATTTTCTTTTTATTTTCCTTTTCCCTTTTTCTTTTCTTGTTTTTGTTACATTTTTGTGTTCCTTGTATAGTCCTGTTCTCTACTCTTACAGGTAACCATCACCTTGACCGGGCGAAATTTCACCCTACGAGATTTTGACCGGGCGAAACTTCGCCCGACGGTATTTCAGCCATATTGGAGAGAATCCGCAGGGCAAAACTTCACTCTATGAAGACTCATTGGGCAAAGTCTCACTCAAAGGACAAAGTCTCACTAATGGGCAAGGATTAGATTATGGGCTTTAAGATTGTGTAACCCACTAAGGGCTTTAAGATTGTGTAACCCATTAAGGGCTTATTATATATAGTAACCTTAGGTTTTCATTTCATTTTTGTGCCTTAAGTGAGCCTCCTTAGGTTAGAGTAGTTTAGTAGATCTCCATAGTAGTAGTAGTAGTAGTAGTAGTAGTAGTAGTTTACATAAAAACAAAAACTCCATAGATTTAGTAAGTTTTCTTAGTTTAGATTAAATCTACTTTACATTCTACAATCAAGCCCTTATTTTAGTTGAAGATTTGGGTTTTATATTGAAGATTCAAGGGTTTTGCAAAGGTTTGGTGACAAGATCTTTGTATTATTTCTTGAAGCTTCATGTTTTATGTTAATCTTCATCTTCTCCTTTTGAGTTTTCCTCCATTGTTGGTAGTTTCTTTCCTCTCCCTTTCTCTATTAATTAATTTTATTTTTAGTTTCTTGTTAATCCGTTGTTAGTCTTGTCATTTTTATGTTGTTTGTTAGTTTTTCTCTCTCCTTTGTTTGTTTCTCCTTAGTTTGTGTGTTAGTCTATTTTCCTCTTTATGGTTGTTTGTTAATGTAGTATCCTTTATTGTCTTAGATTAATTGTTTCTCCTCTAGTTTAAGCATGTTTAGTCTTTCTCCTAGTCTTCTTAGTGTTAGTTTCATTATGGGTAGAGAGTAGATTTTAGTTAGGGGGTTAGGGGAGGAGGAATTCTAGATAAAGGTTTTATCTTGTGAGAATATTGCATTTGAGGGTGATTTGTCTTAATTGGAATTGTTGTGTCTCGTTTGACTTAGCTTGATCACCTAGGTTGACTTGACTCACCCGGATCAATATGGGAAAACTCGGGGTTTGGGTAATTCCGTCTATAGACTTTAGTTTATTCGTCACGAAAGCGGGTTTAGGCCTGGTTGGTAGGGAAACCGAAAGGTGGCATCTCCCTTATACATCTTGTGATAATTCTTGCAATGGCACCCTTACCTTAATTTCCGACTCCCCGACTCTCCCTAACGCCTATCCCATTAACTCCGTAGCTCGTTTAGTTAGTCTAGTTCTACTCGTCCAAAACCCTCCTTCTCGACCCAATCACTCTCAGACTTTGACTTGACCGACTACCCCTCGACCGTCCCTGTGGATCGATCCCGACTTGCCGCTACTACGTAGTAGTATTTCGGAGTTTATAAATGTTGTTTGATCGTGCGGGTCGCGACGCTCGTGCATCAGAAGAATATTTATATTTTTAATGGTTTACGTTCAAAATTTTGGTCAAAAATTAAATATTCAATCATTATTAATCCTCTACTCTCAAAATAAATACTACTTAGTTAAAAAGTAACTTAATAACTTAGCTAATTTAATTTTCTAATAAAATAAAGGGATTTTCTACGATATACCCCTCTGTTTTCTTGTTTTCTACCATATACCCCTCCTGTTTGCAAAAGCTCAACTAATACCCCTCTACTTAATTAATCACATTAACAGTAACCTAAACATCATTTTCCGTCTAAGGGTCTGTTAAACAGTTGACTTGGCAGTAAATGCACTATGACATGGCTGAAAATACAGTTGGCTCATTTCCCTCCACTTTCCCCCAATTTTCCCTTCACTTTCCCTAAATTTTCCCTCCATTCCATTAAGTACCCTATTTTATACAAGATACTGTTTACTCCACTTTGTTCATCTTTCTTAATCTTCCCTTTTGTTTTTATATATTTTTCTGTCGTCATCTTCATTGTCAAGGATTGACGGTCTTCAATTGAAGAATCAAGCTTGCAATCATTGTGGGAAAAAATGTTGTCATCAAGATTTTCGGGTCAATCAACAATCCAGGGAGATGTTATTTCAGATGCTTAGATTGCAATCAGTTTGTCATGTGGGTGAATGAATCTCATACGAAGTCAAAAAAATCTCTAAATTTAAGATCTGAAATTGAGGCCGATGATGCATCAACTGAAGAATTGATTAGTGAGCAGCTTTTGGGTTTAAAGGAGGAGATTTTAGGGTTGTAGAAGGAGAAGACGGAGTTAATTAGGGTCATCAAGTTTTATTCAAAATTGTTTGCTTGTATGATGTTGGTGATTATATTAGCTATTGTAATGAAGTGACCTAAATGTAGTAGCTTGAATGACTATGATATGCTATTGTAATGACCCAATTTTCAGAAATTTTAGATATTCTTATCAAATTTGTACCCAAAAACTACATTATTAAGACGGAGAGTACATAATAAAGACAGAGTAGAAATCATTAAACTTGTCTCGAACCCATATCGTGAAGCTTGAGATGACCCGGACTGCGATGCTATACCACACGTAGAGTGAGAAGCTGAGCAAAGATTTGGATTTCCAACAAAAGCGTTAGAATTGAAGATGGCGAACTGTTCCAATGGAATTCTACCCAATAAATTGTTATAGGAAAGATCGAGTCTGTCTAAGGTACTCATCGATTTCATTTATCTTGAACTTTTGCCTGTGAAACAGTTCCGAGACAAATCAAGAGAATATAAGACATGCAAAGATGCAATTTCTGTCTGGATTTTGCCAGTAATGTTGTTCCTACTGGAATAACTTCAGTAGAAATAACAGTAGCTTTCAATAGCAGAAATAACAGTAATGCATTGCACCAAACAACGTCACGATATAACACAAATCGATTTCGAAGATGTAAACATCAGCCATGATCTGGCAAAACAGCAGAGAAACGCAGAAGGAGCAGCTGATTGCAGCAGCAGGAGCAGCTGAATGCTGCAGCAGCAGGTAGCTTAATGCAGTAGTAGCGTAATGCAGCAGCAATGGACAGCTTAATGCAACAATAGCAGCAGCGTAATTGCAGTAGCAGCGTCAGCGTAATACAACAGCAGCATCAGCATGATACGGTAGCAGCAGGTAACAACAACAATACAACAAAATACAACGGAAGAACCTATTTGATAACAGCAATGCAACAAAATCCAGCAAGCGTATACAACAGAAACACAAGAGGAAGAGTAGAAATACAGCCACAGAAATACATAAGAGGACAATCTATTTGATAAGCGTAATTCATGAGGAAAAGTTTTACAAATATGCAAATTACCCATAACAAATGGTTGTCTTGAAAGAACCTTAAAAGGTTTCATAGGATCCAAAACGTACCTAACATGTAATTTTTGGTTAGACAACTACAAAATGATCAACCGTTGAAAGGTTTGATTACAAAAGCTTATGGTCAATTACAAAATATTGCCTTCAACCAATTCCGTTTTCTTCCTCTTGCTTGTAGATGCTTACTTTGTTCGCTTCTTCTTCCCCTTGCTTATAGATGCTTCACCTTGCCCACTTTCTTTTTGAGTATCCTTAGTGCTCATTATATATTTCTCTAACTCATCCAAGGATTGGAATATATCCAAAATTGGTGTCAATTTGAGTCCAACCTGCTTCTTTTATCTGGAACTTTTCCTTGCAATTCTTGCTTCTCTCTTGCTGTATATCCTCCTTTGCAAGTCTTCGAATTGTGCCCAAGACATCTACATTTCTTACATCTAATGCTTATGGCCCTCTTACCTTTCCTTGGTTCTCCCGGTTCACGCTTTCTACTTCTAGATGGCCTTCCTATTGCTCTTTTTAGGGTAGGGGTACCAATGTTGGAACATCAAATGAAGGCCATTGATCCACATCAGGTATCGGGTTTATAGTTAAAGCATAGGTGGCTTTGTATCTTCTAACTGAGAAGCATTCACTTACGAAATTAGTAGGTTCCATGTCCGCAAATAAGATGGCTCTTATAGCATGCTTCCATGGGATCCCACTAATCTGCCATTGTCCACAACCGCAAGTGCTATTCTTCAGTGAAACATGTAAATGAGCATCACCATCATGAACCTCATACTCACCTCTATGCTTTGAAGAGTAAGCATGACACATCCTTGAGTCTCTTGTTAGTACTCTAATTCTCTCCAATATATTTGGACAAACTCCTTCATCGTTCCAAGATTGAGCAATGTGTTGTCTTGTACAATGCCTCACCATTGTCATTCTTCTGATGCCTGCAATTTAAAGATTGCCAATGGGTTAAAAATACTGATCTGGAGCAAGCAATGCTGCTCGGTGCCTACTGTTTTCTTTTGAAACAAAAATAACGATCAGCAGAAAATTACTTACTAATGATCAGCAAAAATAAATGACCTATTCTGTTTTAATTGCAGTGCTCGTACCGTCTTTTTCTTGTGTCGCTGAGGTCTGGCCTTTTTTTCCAATTACGTAGGGCGTGCATAATATTTATCGTCTGAACAAATTTTTTCAGTCACATTGTACAGTAGATCAAGTCGTTTAACAAAATATGAAGCACATATAATGACTTTTTCGTTCATTTTATCAATCTTCATGTTAAAAGTGTTGTAATCTACCTCTTTTAACCTATTTATTCCAATTTTTGAAAAAAGAAACAGGTGCTAAAAAGTTGCAACCCAACACCTCCTTAATTAGTACTCCATCATCAGTGAAGCTAAAACTCAGGATTTCCAGTGGCTCAAAACTGTGGCAGTGAGCGTAACATGACAAATAAGAAGTCTAAACAAGTTAAAATACTCCACAAATCAAGCAATTGGACGTAAAAATATATACCTTCAAGCAGACTTAGCACAGGGTTACACCTATGAACACCTAAAGTGTTGTTGAAACTTTCAACGAAATTGGAGGTGTTCTCATCACTACAAAGTTTGGGGTCAAACTTGTGTTTCGCCCATTGATCTTTGCTTCCAAGTCAAGAAACCACCTAGCACATCCTCTACCTGCAGTCCTCACAACACACTCCAAAGCCTTCTTGAATGTGAATTCGGAATATGCATTGATCACTTTCCAAAACAGTTGGTGCATCAATAGTTCCGGATACTCACCCTTTAAGTTAGCACATAAATGCCTCGCACAAAACCGTCTTGACGCCTGAGGCCATATATGATCTAGTGCGGGTTAAATACCCTGTAAACAACAACAAAGCACATTCTTACACAACTACGCATATTCAAGAATAATGTTATTTAAATCAAGCCTACAAATAAGGAGCAAGTAGCAGTGATATTTATTTAGGTGAATAAAAGTGGACAATATTTACAAAGTAAGCAAAGTACCTTCTGCCTATCAGATATGATAGTCCATTGACTATCGTCAACCGTTGTGAGAGTATATTTCAATTGATAAATGAAGAAAGACCAGCTGTCTTTATTTTCTGAATCAACAACAGCAACTGCAACAGGGAAGAGCTCATTGTTAGCATCAAGAGCTACTGCCGATAGTAAAATACCCCCATGGTTGCCCTTCAAGTGTGTTCCATCTGCCCCAATCAATCTCCTACATCCTGATACAAGCCCAATATATTGGGCAGCGAAAGACACAAAGATTCTTCTAAATTGGAGAGGCACTTCTGGATTGTCCATTGGCATCCAAGAACAATGTGCTACACTACCCGAATTAGTAGACTTCACCATCTCACAATAACTTGCAAGCAATGAGTAGGACTCATCATGTCCTCCATTTATTTCTCGCAATATAATCTCCTTCATCTTGTACAATGTTGATGTCTTCAATTCAAGTCCATATCTGGTCATGAGAAGGTTGTTAAGAGACTTGCCAGATATGTCAGGGGCTGCTCTAATGTCATCTATCAATTTCCTTGCTACCCAAACTGTATTTGCCATTGGATTACAGCCATGATCTGGTTTTCTAATAGACTTTATGGCCCACGTTCTCTCATCAGCGAGTACGCTTGCATGAATTCTCCATTGACAGTTGACAGTTGCACACTCAGTTGTGTACCTCGTACTGTCAGCCTTCTCAACAATAACATAGAAACCTTCTTGAATGCAGAATTCTCTTAGTACATCTTTGAAGTGATCCTTGTCTATGAAAATCATCCATGGTTCAAGCCTAATGGCGCCAAAATTCTTATCTTCATAAAGTTCACCATTCTCCCACAACATGGACGAATATCCACCCTCACCTCCTGTCCACTTAGGTTATTCATAAGCCACATACCCATCATCAGTTGACTGTAGGGTGGAAGTCACAATGTTATCCTCTACATCTAAATCGGTTAACCCATTATCTTCATCATAACTTTCCTCGGCACTAGGTCTGTATGAACTATCTGAGTCCTACTCTTCAGAGTCAGAATCATATTGAACCCTCGACCCTCTTGTTAACATTTTGTTACTGCATTCCCCGAGTTCTGGACCTCTTTTATTCTTAGGAGTATACACACCTCTCTTCAAAGCTGTGGATTTTGGAAGTTTGAAATGTGTAGTCGATTGTGAGGCTACTTCAGGTGTCACTGTCTTAGGTTGACTCATAGCCGCATCTAAATTTGGGATTTCCATTTCAGTTTCTTCTTCTATGATAACTAAACTTTGCCTTAGTCTTTGACTCCTCCTTGGGGATATAATAACAACGTCACTAATTGTGTGTTGAGGTGATAAGGGTTGCGATGGGTTTCTCTTAATACTCAATTTCTCCCTCCGGACAACCTCCCCTGACATTTGAGGAACCATTTCGAGTTTCGCGCCAACTGCTATGTTTTGTGCACTAGTAGTGGAGACATTTTTCATGCTAGTTCGTCATAGTGTTCTAGCCATTGATAAAGCATTGGAAGGGATTTGGTCTGAAGCTAAGAAAATATCAATCACCTTTTTCCCCTCAAATCGACTGAACATTAACACTAAACCCTTATCATCAATCAAAGTATTAGAAATCGACCGATGGACAATGTAAAGAAGGGTTTTCAGGCAAAACCAACCCGTGCTTCTCTGCTTCATCGTACAAGTCATTGATGACACCAATAAGTAAGCAGTTAAGCACATATCAATGTCATCTACCTTAACATACACAGATTGACTCTTGTAAGTCATTTTCAACATTATACTCTCCATTCTGCAGTAAACAAGCCATTGATACACAAACAAGTCACTAATAACCATCACTAACAAAAAACCTTCAATAATTAACGAAATTAAAGACAAACACGAGATTAGTAATTTAAACTGAAGCACGAAAATTTTTTATCATGAATTTAACACAAACACGAAATCAGTAATTTTAAAGACAAAATAAGCATAAAAGTGAAACAATAATGAAAATATGAAGCAAAATCAGAAACTATACCTGAAAAATCAGAGATAAAGAGCACATAAGAGACGTTTTTGGGGAAATTAAGAGTTTAATTAGGATTTTTTTTGGGTAGGAAATGAGTAGAGGAGAGAGTGAATTCCTATTTTCAAATAAGTAGAGGAAGTTCCAGAGTTTTAGAGTTTATTTTTTGATTTGAAATAGTTTTTTTTATTGATAGTCTTTCCTGTCATGTCATAGTGCATTTACTGCCAAGTCAGCTATTTAACAGACCCTTAGACGGAAAATGGTGTTTAGGTAACGGTTAATGTGATTAATTAAGTAGAGGGGGATTAGTTGAGATTTTGCAAACAGGAGGGATATATAGTAGAAAACAAGAAAACAGAGGGGTATATCGTAGAAAACAGAGGAGTATATGAACCCTCAATCTCAATCATTTGTCTACTTTAATTAAAATATTTTTCACGAATAAAACAAAAGATAAATAAATGACTAAGATGGAAAGTAGGTGTAGACACCCACATTTTGCTGCCAGGTGTCTATAGCAGTTTCCGACAAACACCCGATGATGATCGGACGCAAACATGCTTTAACGTACTCGGAAATGGGCTCGAAATCATGGATATTTAACTTGGGCTTTTTAAGGAGTACAAATTTCACAAAACCAACCTCAAGTTCAGGCCCAGTGGGTCGTTTCGAGTCAAATAACACTAAGTTGGGTCGAATCCGACACCAGGGGTAAAACCGTCTTTTAGCGACCGAGTCAAAACCCGGTCAAAGATTTTCCCGAGACTTGTGGACTGACCGTGGCATCTCACGTGTCCAGTTCTTACCCAAACTCTACAAAAATCAGCTACACAAAATAATAAACAATTCCGTTTAAGGTAGAATTCGATCTCAAGCAGGAATCCTATCCGAAAGCCGATTCAAACACTCAACCGAGTGCAATTACTCGGCCAAGTAGTACACAACCAGCCAAGATTTCCTTTTCTTCCTTCACAAGAAAACGGAATTCTCGTTCTTCTCAGCTTCTTACCCAAGCGGTAATTCTAACTCGAACACACCTCCTAGCCAAGGTCGGGAACTCCCTATAAATAGCCCCTTGCATACAACACCAAAGACATGAATTTTTCGGCAACAAAAAGAACAACTTTTATGATCATTCATTAGCAACATACACATCAACTTTCTGTCATCAACCTTTAGCATCGAGAAACCGATAATACGTCCAAAACCCGAAGAAAACCGGACCCGACACCCGACACCTTCATCCGTCACCTCTAAACCGAGCCACCCTAGCCCGACCGACATCACTTGACGTTCCCGTGCCTAGCCACATTCCGACGAGCCCCGATCCGAGTTAACAAAAGCATGTAGGTTGAGGGTGTACTAAACCCGATTTCTCCTTTTTCTTCTCTTCTCCTCCTCGTCGTCCGTGTCCTTTTTACGGGTCAAGCGTCGTCTTTTTTTATTTTATTTCTAATATCGATATTAACAAAAAACTATTTTCGTAACGAACATTCTTAAAAATATGATATCGATTTTCTATAATCGAATATCGTATCAAAAAGAATTATATTAAGATCTCGACGATATTAAAAATCGTTACATCTTTTTTCGTTCAAATTCCTTTTTTTTCAAACAATTTTACAAAACCTTTTTTTAAACCCGTTCCAAATATCCGATATCGATTTCATAATCGAGTATCGGATACGAAGAATATCGAAAACATAAAATCAAATACAAATTAATTCATATTTTGTACGCGATTTATCAAAATTAGCGATTTTCGAACAATGAGCGAAACCGGGACAGGCCCGCACGCGAGTCGCGCCCCTCACAGGCGACTCGCGTACGAGTCTGAAACCCGTGCTCCTTTTTTAGCTTTCTCATTCGTTTTATTATTTATTCTACGAAACGATTTCTAAAATGTACATCTTTTCTAAAACTATTCCGAGTATTTGATATTGATTTCGTAGTCAATTATCGAATATAACGAATGTCGAAAATATTAAAGCGAGTACGAATCATACAATATTTGTACGCGATTTAATAAAAGCATCGAATTTTCGAAAAAACCGCTTTCGGAATCAGCCTGCCACGCGACCCGCCGGCATCCCGGGCGAGCCGCGCGGCCGGCTGTCACGCAACACATCTTTTTTATTTTATTATTTTTCGAGCTTCGTTTTTTATACAAAACAGCGTTTTAGCAATATTTTTCAGATTTCGATTAATATTTATTTTCTCGATCTCGTACATTTATTTCATTTGCTATATTATTTCTTCACAAATCGATACTAACTCGTTTGTTCATCTTGTAGCAAATTCATTCTTTTTTATCGTTTGTTTTATTATACTAAAACGAACCTCACATGCTAAATACAACTTTGACGTTAATTTTCATGCATTAAACGACTTAGCAACCCGTTCAATTCCTCACATGCTTAGGAAAACAATGTTTGCATATCATTCATCGTTCAACTAACGCGCGTATTAAAAAATAATTCGATATCCTAGTAGAGGCCGCTAATGTGCGGGCGGGGTTGGGTGTTCTTAGTGAACTTCCCAACACGTACCCTCACCCCTTACTCAGAACCGTGGTTTCCGGATGTCCGAAACCATTGGCAACGAGAGTCATTCAATATACGGTTAACCGCTCAAGTCGGCATCTGTATCGAACTACAAAGGGACGAGCCCAATAAACTCTGACATCGGAAATGGGCCGTATTTTGTACACGGCCCACTACGACATAGAGTGGGCTCGAACGGTTCCGAATAACCATAAAATTCGGTGGCGACTCCAACTTCGATTTAAATTTCAATTTGACCATCTCATATGGAGATTCATTCGCCTCCCCAAACCCGCGCGTGGCCGCGTCGGGGTGGACCTATGTCATGTCCACAATTTGGCGACTCCGCTGGGGATTTACTGATGCGTTAATAACCTTCGGTATCCTTCAGGGTGAGACTCGAATAGAAATCGTTTGACTAGTACAATGCGCGTTTTAGTTTTACGGTTCATGCATAACCCCATTTTCCCGGGCCGGTACTGGTGACCGACGTCCCACTATGCCATTGATATAGTCCAAATTGGTTATGTCAAAGGTGTCCATTAGCCGATTCGTATGGGTTTTACGGCATGTCCTAATCTTAACTCGAGTTTGGGAGTCCGCCCCGATTCTCGATAGGCAATGTACGCTGGTATAGACCCTTATAGACTGACCGAGACTTAGCTTAAGAGCATACATGGCGTCATTATACTGTTTCCATGACTACGTGCTACTTGATCCACATCTTTTTTCAAAAACCGTCATTTTTCAAAATTTGCATCCTTTTCAAAATATCCAATTTCAAAACCCCGGACATATACCGAACTTAGGACTTATGATTTTACTCAAAATAGCCTTTTTCTAGCCGGTATTATGCCCAATTCAAAACTCGAAATTATTTTCGAAATTTTCAAAACCATCACCCGGCCCGTCTTTTCCGTTTTTCCTCGAAAATGGGCCGGTTCTTCCCAATTTTTTTCGGGCCTTTTCAAAAATATCATGTTTCAAAACCTTCTCTTCTTAGACTTCCCGTATTTAGCAGTGTCGGGTCGTGTCATAAGTCGTAGGAGTCTCTAGCGTCGAAACTCTGTCGATCCTACATCACGGATTTTCCCCCCTATCCTAGTCCGCCTTATTTTACTAAGGCAAGGCCCACCTACGTAGGACATACTCCTACAAAGGTTGGCCCATTAACACAATCGAGTCTAAAAATCTGGGAATGTCTCACGTGAACCTTCCTTCGGACAGGGCCCAACCCACAGCGTTGGATCCTGAGGAAGGCCCACCTTTTCACAAGTCACCCGTCTAGGTGTCTTTTCCGAGTCATTACCGTTTTAGTCTTCTTCCTTTTTCCTTGCTCGGGATGTACTTTTCTTAGGATTCGGGTTAAGTTGCTGATTACGCGGTGTTCTTACAGACAGGCCACCCTTCACTCGAACCATGACGAAAGAATCCATCGATGAGTTGACGGCTTCATTGGCCAAAATCCAAGATCAACTGCGACAAATGAGGGAGGACCAAATCGCCATCGTCACTCGGCTTAGTGCCGTGGAACAGGGAACCCCCAATGTTTCGATCGAAGATGACGGACCTTTGGCCGCACTGGCCGGCGCGGTCCAAAAGCTGCAGGAACAGGTCCACTCGACCACCAGAAACACTATTCTCACGAAAAATGCTCGCATTTACTCACCCTTGACTGATGAACTACCCGCTAACCTTAACTTAACGGGTTTGCCTATGTTCGATGGGACTGAAGACCCAATACTCCACATTCGGGCTTTCAAGGACTTTATGGCGGTTAAGGGGGTCAAATCGACCATGTTCAAGCATCTCTTTGCTTCCTCTCTAGAGAAGCACCCGAAAGCCTGGTACTACAGGCTTGATCCCAAGAAATACAAAACCTGGGACGATGTTGCAATGGAATTCGCGCGGAACTATGCGGATAATGCTGAAATCCAGACTACCATGCGTACTCTGGAAGTTATGGCCCAAGAGCCTAAGGAGGGTTTCTCCAAATACCTTCAAAGGTGGAGGACCGAAAGTGTTAAACTGGTGGACAAGCCCACCGAAAAGGTGCTAGTGGAGGCCTTTGTCAAAAACCTCCTCCCCGCTTACCGACTCCATCTCAGGTACGCCATCATACCCGACTTTGACCGAAATGGGTACTAGAGTCGAAGACGATCTAAGGCTAGAGAACCTTACTAAGGCCTCTACCAAGGGATATCAAGGAGCTAGTTCATCCTCCAGCAAGCCCGCAACCACAACGGCGGCCCGAAGCATCTTCGACGAGGTTAACTCACTAGACACCTCGACCAAAAAGAATACTCCAAATCGGGTATTCACCGACATAGGGACAACCTATGCTAATGCCTTACAAAGGCTGTCTTCGAAAGGCCTAATCCAACCGATAGGCCCAATTCCAGAAGTTCCCGTGGAAAAGCGGTCCAAGAGCTGCAACATTCAGGCCTATTGCCATTATCACCAAGGCAACGGGCATGACACGGAGAAATGCTGGAAATTGAAACATCTTATCCAAGATCTGATCGAAAGTGGCAAGATACCACTACCCAGTGACAAGCCAAGTAACAAAAATAATCCTCTTGCTACTCACGCCATTTTTACTGGAGAGGTAGTTCACTGCTCTCATCTCATTTCCCCTTTCATTTCCCAAATCAACGGGATATGGAATGACGATGAAGATGATGTTTACTTGGCTAAGGGGGAAGCTGTCCCCGTCACCATCGAAGAGATCCAGAAAGCCAAAGCCAGAGCTCTGGCCAGTTCACACACCATCACGGCCAATCTCACCACTCCGGAAACCGTCACTGAACCTTCCAGGACGGAACTCGCTCCCGAAGAGCCAAACACTGACACAGCCCTAGTCAGACAACTAAAGAGGGTCCGAACTGATATTACTATATGGCAGCTTTTGGTTAGCTCACAAGAGCATCGGGCGGCACTTACTAGGGCCCTTGACGAAATCAAGGTCGACTCATCGGTTACCCCCACCGAGATGGTAGCCACTATCTTGCCACACCTCAAGGACAAGTCCAAAGGAGAAGGCCCACTTATCACTTTCTCCGAATCCGACCTTCCACCATTCGGGACCACCCATAACTTGGCCCTATATATCACGGTGATCTGCCGCAACAAATATCTCCCGATGACCTTGATTGATGACGGGTCCGCGGTAAACGTCCTTCCCTTAAGGACAGCCAAAGCTCTCGGCATTACCGAGGCTGATTACCTTCCGACTGCGCAAACTATCCAGGCTTTTGATGGAAGCCCGAAATCAGTTGTTGGGGCCGTTAAACTAACAATCATAACAGGCCCAATCGAGAAGGAGTTAGAATTCCAAGTGATCGATGTTACTTCATCTTTCAATCTTTTGCTTGGGAGACCGTGGATTCACGCGGTTAAAGCTGTGTCTTCCACTCTTCACAGGAAGGTCAAGCTAACTTTACAAGATGGGATCGTCACCCTTGAAGCTACTCCCATAACCGTGTCAAGCTGCAACACGGCAGGCTCAGCCGACCCACGCGGATTCAACTTCATAGGAATGATCGGGGAAGAATACCTTTTCCGTCCATACTTTACTACTAGCATCGATACAATGCTACAAAATCTGGGTTGTCTACCGGGAATCACATCAAGGCCCTATCTTCCACCCGGGAAATTTATTGAAACCCTGAACAACGGACAATCTCGCCTCGGTCTAGGTTACACCATGACACCCAAATACATGGACCAAAACCAAGGCGGTCACGTTCGTCACCCCGGTGTTCGGAGCTATTCAAACGGGCCTCTATCAGCCCACCATCTCATATCCCGGGACCAAACTGGCTCGGGAATGCAATTTCATCCCAGATGACATCTTCGCCCTTATTCAGGCTGAATCAAAGAAGGGCACAAACAATACTAAGCCCATTCTAAGACTACTCTTCGGGGAAGACAAGGTCGTCCCAACCCCTAAACAAGAGTTAGTCAGCTTGATTCTCCGCAGCAGCAGGTTTGATCCAACCAAGCTGATCTCTGAAGTTGGTACCAACACTGGGAAGAGAGCTTGGAGGAAGACAACTAAGTGGACCGACAGTCAGGGTCGAGTCTACAAGCTAACTACTGGTGAAGGAGATATGCATGCTATTGAATCTGAATCTGAGTCCGAGTCCGAGTCAGAGTCAGAATCGGAGTCTGAGTCAAAGTCTAGAGGGTCCAGTACTAGGATCGAGTCTGTAACCCCTCTCCCTTCTTTAGTCACACCATCGGGAGCCCCGGAGTCTGTCCCAAGGGCTCTCCCTATCCCGCCTCTGACCAACGATCAGATGGCAGCTCTCTTCGAGCTATTTTCAAAATTCACTATCAATAATAACGATAACCGTTCTGCTTACGACTTGGCTTATTTTCAAAACGTTTTCAAAAATCTTACTTGCAATGACATTGAGAAACCCGACGGACAGGTACCATTGCCTCCGCATCTAATCGAGCAACTTGAGCAAAGGGAATCCCGAGATCCGGTAATCGAAGAAACCGATTCCATCAACGTAGGAACCCCTTTAGAACCTTAGATGCTTAAGTTGGGCCAATCTTTAGATCCCGAGGAGAAACAGCAATTCACGGATCTCCTCCAGAAATTCAAAGACGTCTTCGCATGGTCCTACAAGGACATGCCGGGAATAGACCGGAAGATAGCTGAACACCGAATACCCATCAAAGACGGGTACAAGCCGGTAAAACAGAAACTCCGAAGAATGAGGCCCGAATGGTCTCTCAAAGTCAAGGAAGAAGTTGATAAACAATTCAAAGCGGGCTTTATCCAAGTGTCTGAATATCCAGACTGGGTTGCAAACATAGTACCAGTACCCAAAAAGGATGGCAAAGTCCGAGTATGTGTAGATTTTCGGGACCTTAATAAGGCTAGCCCAAAGGACGATTTTCCGTTGCCACACATCGACATATTGGTGGATAACACGGCCAACCATGCCCTTCTATCATTCATGGACGGGTATGCCGGATATAATCAGATCAAAATGGCGGAAGAAGATATGAGTAAGACCACCTTCATCACACCTTGGGGGACTTACTGCTATACCGTAATGCCATTTGGGCTTATTAACGCTGGTGCCACTTATCAACGAACCGCCACCACTTTATTGCATGACATGATGCATAAGGAGGTAGAGGTCTACGTCGACGACATGATTGTCAAATCCAAGGATCGAAACGGGTACATTGCAGCCCTAAGAAAGTTCTTCACCCGACTACGCAAGTACAACATGAGGTTAAACCCTCAAAAATGCAGTTTCGGGGTAACATCGGGCAAGCTACTGGGCCACATTGTCAGCCAACGTGGCATCGAAGTTGACCCAGCAAAGATCAAGGCCATTACCGAGATGCAACCGCCTAAAACCGAAAAAGAGATAAGGGGGTTTCTCGGGAAAGTCCAATATATAAGCCGGTTCATTTCAAAACTAACCATGGTATGTGAACCCATTTTCAAGAAACTGGAGATAGGAGAACGAGCACTATGGGACGACAAATGTCAAATGGCTTTCGATAAGATCAAGGAGTTTCTATCCTCTCCACCGGTGTTAATGCCACCTCAGCACGGTTTGCCTCTGTCGTTATATCTAACAACGACCGAGACGGTCATGGGCGCTATGCTAGCCCAGACGGTCGATTCCAAAGAACGGGCTATTTACTACATCAGTAAAAAGTTCTTAGAATACGAATGCAAGTACACAATGCTTGAGAAGACGTGTCTAGCTTTAGTATGGGCCACTAAAAAGCTCCGACACTACATGCTTAGTCACGAGGTACATGTGCTATCCAAAATGGATCCAATCAAGTATCTATTCGAGAAGCCCATCCTCAACGGCCGTATATCTAGATGGACTTTAATGCTAGCTGAGTTCGACCTCAAGTTCGTACCTTTAAAAGCCATCAAAGGCCGGGTAGTAGCAGAATTCCTCGCCGATAGTCCGGTATCCGAGGAAGAACACACCGATACTTGGGCCTTCCCAGATGAAGACATATTCCATACCAATACCGACACATGAGATCTGTATTTTGACGGAGCATCCAACTTCCGAGGATTTGGTGTCGGGATCTTGCTAATCTCACCACAAGGGGAACACACCCCGTTATCCATTAAGCTAGATTTTGACGTGACTAACAACGCAGCCGAGTACGAAGCATGCATTCACGGACTGCAAGCCGCTGCTGATTTAGGAGTAACAAACCTCCGGGTCCACGGTGACTCATCTTTAGTCATAAATCAAACCCTACAAAAATGGAAGACTCGGAACGCAAATCTCGTGGCTTACCAAGCACGAGTAAGGGTTCTCGAAAAACAATTCCAAAAAGTAGAGTACATCTATCTGCCTCGGAAAGAAAACCAGTTTGCAGATGCTCTCTCAAAATTAGCATCTTTACTGAATATTCCAGCACATCTAACCAGTATGCCCATTTGCGTCAAAAGGTGGTCTGAGCCGGCATACATCCACGCTATCCAAGATATTGAAATAACTGATCCAGAACCTTGGTATCAGGCTGTTCTAACCTACTTAACGTCAGGGGAATATCCTCCGGGAGCTGAAAACCGGGCCAAGAAAGCTCTACGAAGATGGGCAACTCAGTTCATCCGCACAGACGATGGACAGTTATATAAGAAGACGGCACAGGGGGCTTTACTCCTATGCATTGACAAAACTCGAGCCGAAAGAGTCATGGCCGAGGTACATGATGGTGAAAACGGACCACATATGAACGCCCATATGTTGGCCCGGAAAATCGCAAGACTCGGTTACTATTAGAATAGCATGGAAACTGACTGTCAGTTGTATGTTAAACACTGTCATAACTGTCAGATTTTCGCCAATGTTCAGCATATGCCTTCATCTCTATTATATAGAATGACATCACCATGGCCGTTCTCAACATGGGGAATTGATATAATCGGGAAAGTGAACCCTTCCGGGACGGGAGGTCACTGTTTCATCCTAGTGGCTATTGACTATTTCACTAAATGGGTCGAGGCCGAGTCATACCGGATCTTGAATGCCAAACATGTGGCTAAGTTCATCCAAAACAAAATTATATATCGATACGGGATTCCACACAAGTTCATCAGTGATCACGGGACCCATTTTCAGGCTGAAACTGCCACTTTGCTGGAAAAATACAAGATCCAAAGGCATACATCATCACCTTACCGTCCCCAAACAAATGGAGCGGTGGAGGCGGCCAATAAAACAATTGTCACCATTCTTAAAAAGATGGCTGAGAATTACCGGGACTGGCCCGACAAGATACCCTTTGCCTTATGGGGATATCGGACATCAATTCGAACCGCAACCGGAGCAACTCCATACTATCTGACATATGGAATGGAAGCAGTCCAGCCAGTCGAGCTAGAAGTACCATCCCTCAGAATTCTACTCGAGAGTCAGGTGCCTGAAGCGGACTGGGTCCAAGCCCGATACGACTCACTAGTCCTCTTAAACGAACGACGATCCCGGGCTCTGAATAATATTCAGATATATCAGAAAAGGATCCAACGGGCTTTTAACAAAAGGGTTAGGCCCAGGAATATCAAAGAGGGCGATCTAGTCCTAAAATCTGTTCGAGCTTCACTACCAGTTGACCCAAGGGGAAAATTCAAACAGAATTGGGCGGGGCCATATTTAGTAAAGAAAGTCCTCTCGGGAGGAGCAGTAATGCTAACAGACTTGGACGGGAACGAGTTCGTTAATCCAACAAACTTGGACCAGCTGAAGCGTTACTATCCATAAACCCTATCTCAATGTCATTTGCAAAATTTATAAAAATTTTCTTTTATGAATTTTCAAAAAATTTTAAGCAAGTCAATAAGTTGGGATTATTTATCCTACCGTTGCACATCTCGAATTAATAATCTTGATGTATTTCGAAAAATTGCAAAAATACTTCTGAACTACGGAAGGTTTGATTCCATTAATTTTGGATACGTAGGCAACCCCTCAAAAGGGTACAACCACTGCAATAACGAAAAGACGGGAACGGTATTCACTAATATGTCTTTTATTATTATGAAAAAAAACCAATAAACTCGGGAATTTCAAAAATACATCACAAAAAAAAGAAACAACAACAAAATCACACCACAAAAATAGTAGTAATACTTAAATAATAAATTTAGGAGACTACTCGTACATTTTTCCTTTCCCCTTATCTTTCGGGTCACGTGGAGCCCGAGGCTGACGGGGTGGGGGCGAACGTTCCCTAATCACAAGGGGAATTTCTTTAGTTCGAACCCGCTTCTTCGATTTTGGGTCGTCCACCATTTGCACCGGTCCAAGCCGAGCCCTAACGGGTTCGGGAAGCCTGTCTCGAGGACCAAGTCGGTCCTTGCCCGCCAGCCTTGGTCCTAGTCTCTTTTCTAAGTCCGTCTGGGGGCTCACTTTCCCCTATGCACCCTTAGTACTGGACCCTTCAGTCAGAGTCCTAGATCTCCCTTTCTGACCTATCGAAGTAGCTTCTTCGGCAAAGAAGTTCCTATTATCTTTAGCATGCTCTCGGCGTAACAGGTCATAGGCCTCGTCAGTTTTCAAGGCAGCTCGAGTTTTAGCTGAATCAGCTCGGGTCCATCTTACATAGGAATCAGTTACCCAGATCGAATGAGGATTTTTGGGAACAGGCCAAGTAGCTCGTGTATACCACCTTTGCATCCAGGTGTCACACATTACATCCGTCAACTGAGTAGATTCACTCACGACTGCCTCAATTTCCGGGATTCTTTGCACCCGACCATATTGCCTGAGTATGCGATCGGGAAAGAGGTGAATTGTCTGGCTAAAAGATAGGATTACCTGATATCTAGCCCTGTCTCGAGACTCCAAGCCGGTCCAAACGTAAATTGGCCACCATGGCACAGCCCAGCGGATCAGTAGGCCTCCATGGAAGGATAGCACCTCATCCCAATATTTCTGGGTGTTGAAGCGAGAAAAGGGAATAGCTCGTCTCCTCGCCATTACTTGCCTGGGTTGATACCGGCTCACGTCTAAGGGAGGATCCAAGATCGATAGCCTCTCAAACAGCCACAGCTGAAAAACCCGCAAAAAAATCAAAATCGTGGAAAATTGTCAAAACCACGTTAAAAAAAACGACGCGAAAACCGCGGAAACCGGGAAAATCGGGAAGAAACCGCGCAAACCGGAAAAAATCGGAAAAGCCAAAAAAATAATAAAAACCGGCATACCTGCAGAAGCCGAGTACTCCCGGTCAGCCGGACTGACGGATCCCTCTTGCGATTATCCAAACCCTGGATAATCTCTCCTGTAATCAACCAAGCCGGGTTGTGCTCCGTTTCCATCAGGTCAGCCACAGTGAAAAGTCTGATCGACATGGCCCATGCAAGATAGTAAATCCATATGCCCTTCGAAGGCATAGACATGGAGCATACAAAAAGTAAAGGCCCTACGACTATGAACCGGCCTGACCCGGACGTCATCTGGGTTCATAAATTTTTCAGCTAAATCGATCAAGGAAACGGTATCTTCTTCTAGCATACGGGATACCTCCATATGAGAAAGCCCTAAAAATTCCCTTAACTTCCTTCTTGGGTCAAAAACCGAAAAAGGGATAGCAGGGCGAAGTATGGGATTCAATCCTCCTGCAGCAGCAATCTCCTCAGGAATAGGGCAAATTTCTCCTCGAGGAAAACCAAATACATGATAAGTGTCGTCCCAATAGGACAGGCAAGCATCCAAGAAGTGACGGTGTACTTGCATCTGACGGATCACGGACAATTGGGTAACGCCGTTCTGATTCAGAATAGCCCTATCGGCATCTCTGAAATACTTGGACCATTCATGCAGCATTCCAACTAATCGGTCGATCCCCATAATTGATTTGCTAAAAGGAAGAATAAATTTTTCAGGGCTTATTCTTTTCTTTAAGGAATTGTGGGAATTGTGGAAATTTATGAAACAAGGAGGGGGTATTTATAGCATAAAACCAATTTCTCCTCCTCACCTTAGGATTCCCAATCCTAGAGTATTTAGCATACAATCCTTATCCTAAGGTTTAGCTAAGTCATCCTGAGCATTCCTATTCCTTTTCAGAGTAAAAAATCCTCTAATTTTCAAAGACTCCTACAAACTCAGAAATTCAAGCCTTTTCTCAAAAATTTTATTCCCCAGCACGAGTCATTTTTCCTACAAATGTTACATGCAAAACTTTGCTACTTTGCATAAATATGTACAGGACGACTCAAACAGGACCATGCAGTTTGCATAACTCCCCAGCGGCGTTTAACAAGATGAGCCCATATATAGGCCCATTTTAAGTCTTATGCGACGAGTTCAATCCCCCACGGAGTTATCATCAGTTCAGGTACATTTCTAGTCCATGGTCGGCGGGCCCTTTACGCAGGTCTAACGGACCTTAAACGACCCGACCGGAAGCTACCGGGTTTTAATCCTTGATTGACCTGGTAGCTACTCTGACTTTCGCCCTGTCCAAGCCTCAGTCAGAGTGGGGGCTCTGTAGACACCCACATTTTGCTGCCAAGTGTCTATAGCAGTTTCCGACAAACACCCGATGATGATCGGACGCAAACATGCTTTAACGTACTCGGAAATGGGCTCGAAATCATGGATATTTAGCTTGGGCTTTTTAAGGAGTACAAATTTCACATAACCAACCTCAAGTTCAGGCCCAGTGGGTCGTTTCGAGTCAAATAACACTAAGTTGGGTCGAATCCGACACCAGGGGTAAAACCGTCTTTTAGCGACCGAGTCAAAACCCGGTCAAAGATTTTCCCGAGAGTTGTGGACTGACCGTGGCATCTCACGTGTCCAGTTCTTACCCAAACTCTACAAAAATCAGCTACACAAAATAATAAACAATTTCGTTTAAGGTAGAATTCGATCTCAAGCAGGAATCCTATCCGAAAGCCGATTCAAACACTCAACCGAGTGCAATTACTCGACCAAGTAGTACACAACCAACCGAGATTTCCTTTTCTTCCTTCACAAGAAAACGGAATTCTCGTTTTTCTCAGCTTCTTACCCAAGCGGTAATTCTAACTCGAACACACCTCCTAGCCAAGGTCGGGAACTCCCTATAAATAGCCCCTTGCATACAACACCAAAGACATGAATTTTTCAGCAACAAAAAGAACAACTTTTATGATCATTCATTAGCAACATACACATCAACTTTCTGTCATCAACCTTTAGCATCGAGAAACCGATAATACGTCCAAAACCCGAAGAAAACCAGACCCGACACCCGACACCTTCATCCGTCACCTCTAAACCGAGCCACCCTAGCCCGACCGACATCACTTGACGCTCCCGTGCCTAGCCACATTCCGACGAGCCCCGATCCGAGTTAACAAAAGCATGTAGGTTGAGGGTGTACTAAACCTGATTTTTCCTTTTTCTTCTCTTCTCCTCCTCGTCGTCCGTGTCCTTTTTACGGGTCAAGCGTCGTCTTTTTTTATTTTATTTCTAATATCGATATTAACAAAAAACTATTTTCGTAACGAACATTCTTAAAAATATGATATCGATTTTCTATAATCGAATATCGTATCAAAAAGAATTATATTAAGATCTCGACGATATTAAAAATCGTTACATCTTTTTTCGTTCAAATTCCTTTTTTTTCAAACAATTTTACAAAACCTTTTTTTAAACCCGTTCCAAATATCCGATATCGATTTCATAATCGAGTATCAGATACGACGAATATCGAAAACATAAAATCAAATACAAATTAATTCATATTTTGTACGCGATTTATCAAAATTAGCGATTTTCGAACAATGAGCGAAACCGGGACAGGCCCGCACGCGAGTCGCGCCCCTCACAGGCGACTCGCGTACGAGTCTGAAACCCGTGCTCCTTTTTTAGCTTTCTCGTTCGTTTTATTATTTATTCTACGAAACGATTTCTAAAATTTACATCTTTTCTAAAACTATTCCGAGTATTTGATATTGATTTCGTAGTCAATTATCGAATATAACGAATGTCGAAAATATTAAATCGAGTACGAATCATACAATATTTGTACGCGATTTAATAAAAGCATCGAATTTTCGAAAAAACCGCTTTCGGAATCAGCCTGCCACGCGACCCGCCGGCATCCCGGGCGAGCCGCGCGGCCGGCTGTCACGCAACACATCTTTTTTATTTTATTATTTTTCGAGCTTCGTTTTTTATACAAAACAGCGTTTTAGCAATATTTTTCAGATTTCGATTAATATTTATTTTCTCGATCTCGTACATTTATTTCATTTGCTATATTATTTCTTCACAAATCGATACTAACTCGTTTGTTCATCTTGTAGCAAATTCATTCTTTTTTATCGTTTGTTTTATTATACTAAAACGAACCTCACATGCTAAATACAACTTTGACGTTAATTTTCATGCATTAAACGACTTAGCAACCCGTTCAATTCCTCACATGCTTAGGAAAACAATGTTTGCATATCATTCATCGTTCAACTAACGCGCGTATTAAAAACTCATTCGATATCCTAGTAGAGGCCGCTAATGTGCGGGCGGGGTTGGGTGTTCTTAGTGAACTTCCCAACACGTACCCTCACCCCTTACTCAGAACCGTGGTTTCCGGATGTCCGAAACCATTGGCAACGAGAGTCATTCAATATACGATTAACCGCTCAAGTCGGCATCTGTATCGAACTGCAAAGGGACGAGCCCAATAAACTCTGACATCGGAAATGGGCCGTATTTTGTACACGGCCCACTACGACATAGAGTGGGCTCGAACGGTTCCGAATAACCATAAAATTCGGTGGCGACTCCAACTTCGATTTAAATTTCAATTTGACCATCTCATATGGAGATTCATTCGCCTCCCCAAACCCGCGCGTGGCCGCGTCGGGGTGAACTTATGTCATGTCCACAGTAGGTTGTCGCCCAATTATCATGTGCCAAATCCATCTATTTAATCAACGGAGAGGAACATAAATTTCACTGAAGATTCGCATTTTGATAAAAAAAATTAATCCCACAAGGGATGACGAAAAATGATTCACCCTACCCAAAAAGTCAAAACCATGTATTGTCACTCTTATATCATAATTATGGCATTATTTATATCTAAATATACTAAACGAGAACCTACAAAATACGATAATTTTGCCATTAAGGGTTCAAGTAATATTATAATAATAACAACAACAACAACAACAACAATAACAACGATGATGATGATGATGATGAGGACAAGTCTGAAGTTTTCTTTGGAGGCATGAAGTCGGTGGTTAAGGATAGTATTCTTGTTGCTACTGGTTTTGTGGAGGGGTCTCTTCCTTGCAAGTACTTGGATATGCCACTCAATTCTATTCATGACAGTCTGGCTAACTATGGCAGTCTCATAACTCGAATTCAAAATACAATAATGCATTAGCCATCTTCCTTACTCTCTTATGCCGGCAGAGTTGAGCTACTTAACTCAATTATCTTTGGGTTAGCCAATTTTTGGTGTGCAGTTTGTAGACACCCGCATTTTGACTGCCAGGTGTCTATGGCAGTTTCCAAAAAACACCCGATGATGATCGGACGCTAACGTGCTTCTATGCGCTCGGATACGGGCTCAAATCCATTAATCGCTGGCTAACACACTTACAGAGTACAAATCTCACAAAATCAACCTCGAATCCAGGTCCAGTGGGCCGTTTTCAATCAAATAAAGCTAATTTGGGCCAAAACCGACACCGGAAATAAAACCGACTTTTTTGCGATTGGGTCAACCCTGGTCAAGGTCGTTTCCGAGACACATCAAAACAACCATTCACAACATCAAAAGTCCAACTCAAGAAGCAAAACCAACAGTCCATCTTCAGACGGGCCATCAGGTCAAGTCCGTCAAGGCAAAACCCTAGACACCAAAGTGCATGACCATGCCTATATAAACACCCCCATGCAACACACTTTCACACATTGAAAAAAAACCCTAGAGCAACCCTACACACACATACAACATCTATTACAAACCCTAATCAAACCCTAGCAATTCTACACTAGCAAAAAAACCCTAAACCTAGTTTTAGGAATCAATCCCGAGCCACCATAACTTAACCTCCATAAAACCTCGAAGACTCTTGTGTTAAAGGCACGGTTACGAGTTCGATCCGAGACAAGAACATGTAGGTTGAGGGTGTCAAAACCCCGTTCTCTCCTTCTTCTCTTCTTCTCGTCATCTTCTTCGCTTTTTCTTACTTTTTTATTTCTTTTTTTTTTCCTTTATTGCATCATAATATCGATAATACTAATACAAAACATTAAAATACTTATCGATTTGTGTCGAATAAGAGGGGTATCGGAATAAGGAAACACGAATATACAAGTGTACTGCACACAGCGTTGACGGTCGCTTGTTCCAATACCCCGATTATTTGATTATTGAGATAAGTTAACTTAAACAATATTTTTTTTTATTTCGTTTGCATCATTATCATTAGTCGTATATTTACATTATTTTTCAAAAACAAGCATTATATTTAATAAGGGTCGAAACTCGTTGATGCGGATCCGACATCAAACAATTCGCAAGAATTAATTATGATGTCGGGATGCGGAGGGAATCAAGTCGAGTTTTTTTAATTAAAGTAACGATCTATTAGATTCGATACCAATTCCATAATTGGATGTCGAATCTAATGATTTAGTCAAATAAATTAATTAACACGATTTTCGTTGATGCTAATATAGATGTCCTCTAATTCAATTGGATTAATTACGACATTAATAAACGCGGAGAAAATTTATATCGTGCTAGTTAATTTAAAACGACTTATATTATTTTCTTTATTTTTTCACTCTAGTATTCCATATCGATTCCATAATCGGATATGGGATATAACGAGCATCAAAATCAAAATCGAGTATAAATTATTCCAAGTATTTAATATCGATTTCATAGTCGAATATTGAATACGACGAATATCGAAAATATTAAGTCGAGTGCAAATTACGCAATATTTGTACGCGATTTAATAAAATCATCAATTTTCCGAAGAAAACAATTTCGCTCTTTTTTATTATTATTCTTCGAACATCATTTTTTTAGACAAAACATTTTTTTTAGATCTCGATATATTTTTTTCCTTGACCTCGGTCAACACGTGTTAATCCATCACGTGACCTACTATTCTTTCCAAAATCATGCATTCATCACATCTATATCTTTACTCAATCTATTACTCGTTACATCGTTACTAACGGTTTGATTGTTTCCTTTGTCGATTTTTGTCGTTTATTTTATTTTACTAAAATGAATCCACATGCTAAAATTCCACTTTGACGTAGAATTAATTGCATTAAATCGACATAGAAACACTTTTCAATTCCATTCACATGTTTAGGGAAAATAATCTTTGCATATCTTTTTCCCGTTCAACTAGCGCGCGTATTGGAAAGTCATTCGAATTCTTAGTAGAGGCCGCTAATGTGCGGGCGGGGTTGGGTGTCCTTTGTGGGCTTCCCAACACGTACCCTCACCCCTTACTCAGGACCTCGGTTTCCGGATGCCCGAAACCGTTGGCGCACGAGGGTCATTCAATACACAATATTCGATAATGTCGGTATTGGTA
This sequence comes from Agrostemma githago, assembly GCA_958450325.1. Lineage (NCBI taxonomy): Eukaryota > Viridiplantae > Streptophyta > Magnoliopsida > Caryophyllales > Caryophyllaceae > Agrostemma > Agrostemma githago. Next base: position 3,879,989 of record OY288242.1, read on the forward strand.
TCAAATGCAAAGGGACGAGCCCAATAAACTCTGACATCGGAAATGGGCCGTATTTTGTATACGGACCACTACGACATAGAGTGGGCTCGAATGGTTCCGAATAACCACAAAATTCGGTGGCGACTCCACTTCGACCTAAATTTCAATTCGATCCATTCTCATATGGAGATTCATTCGCCTGCCCAAACCCGCGCGTGGCCGCGTCGGGGTGGACCTATGTCATGTCCACAATTTGGCGACTCCGCTGGGGATTAACTGATGCGTGACTTACCATCGGCATCCTCAGGGTGAGACTCGAATAGAAATCGTTTGACGAATACTATACGCGTGTTAGTTCTACGGTTCATGCATAACCCATATTTTCCCAGGCCGGTACTGGTGACCGACGTCCCACTATACCATTGATGTACTCCAACATGGATATGTCAAAAGGTGTCCATAGTCGATTCGAGTGGGTTTCGCGGCATGTTCTAAGCTCAATTCGACTTAGAGAGTCCGTCCCGATCAACGTCTAGACTATGTACGCTGGTATAGACCCTTTTAGACCGACCGAGACTTAGTGTAGAGCATACATGGCGTCGTTATAATGCTTGTGTGACTACGTGCTACTTGGTTTCCGAGTCATTTTCAAAAATATCAACTTTTCAAAAATTACATCCTCCTTTTCAAGATATTCAATTTTCAAAACCCGGGACATGCTGAATTTAGGACTTATGATTTTACTCAAAATAGCCTATTTTCTAGCCGGTATGCTGCCCGAATCAAAACTCGAACTTTCAAAACTCGTGGCCCAATGACTTTTCGTCCTCTTTTTTCGGAAATTTGGGCCATTCACCGAGTCCACTCGGTCCTTTTTCAAAAATCATCAATTTTCAAAACCTTCCACTTCTAGAACTTCCCGTATTTAGCAGTGTCGGGTCGAGTCTTAAGTTGTCAAGGTCTTTAGCGTCGAAACTCCGTCGATCTTACATCACGAGTTTCTTCCCTATCCCAGTCCGCCTTATTAGACTAAGGCAAGGCCCACCTACGTAGGACATACTCTTACGAAGGAAGGCCCGTCAACACAATCGAGTCAAAAGTCTGGGGATGTCCCACGTGAACCTTCCTTCGAACAGGACTAGGCCCACTTGCCGAATCCTAAGGAAGGCCCACCTTTCGCAAGTCACCCGTCTAGGTGTCTTTTCCGAGTCAACCTTTTACAAGGCATAGCCCTATAACAAAAGGTTCACGGTCCTTACGTCTAAGGGTCACTCGTCCCACACTCGAGTCTTAACAAATCTTCAATCCCACTTGGGGATTACCCCTTAGCAGGGCGATCAATCACGGTTGCTCTAAGGGTCATGTCTTACACGTGTCTCACACAACCCACTTTCGAGTCACTCAGATGTCACACCATCTGAGTCCCTAGCCTCACTTGGGGGCTATTCTCCGACGGAATGACTAATCACAGTCACTCCGAGAATCGTACCCTACACATTTGTCTTAGGGGAGTCTAACCCGAGTCAAACCGGGGCCGTCCCTCCTCTTATGCTATTTCCTATGCCTTGGTGAGTTTGAGTTCCGAAGCAACCTCTCTGATTACGTGGTGCTCTTACAGACAGGCCACCCGCAACCCGACATCAACGCAAGATGGAAGAATTGAAAGATGCCCTAACCAAAATCGAGACTCAACTGACCTCCATCCTTGCTAACCAAGCAACTTTGGACACTCGCCTGAGCACTGTAGAGAAGACGGTCCCAGTTGAATGAGCTGAGTCCACTGGGCCCATAGCCGAATTGGTCAGTGTTGTTCGCAGGCTCGAGGAGCAAGTTCACTTATCAACAAGCAACTCAATCCACTCCGAAAATGCTCGCATTTATTCACCTTTGAGTAACGAGCTACCGGCCAACCTCAACTTGACGGGAATTCCTATGTTTGAGGGTACCGAAGACCCGGTCCATCATATCCGGGCCTTCAAAGACTTCATGGCAGTCAAAGGGGTAAAGTCCACCATGTTTAAGCACTTATTCCCTTCCTCCCTCCAGAAGCACCCCAAAGCCTGGTACTACAGGCTCGATTCCAAGAAATACCCGACTTGGGATGATGTGGCAACAGAGTTCGCTCGGAACTACGCCGATAATATCGAGATCCAGACTACAATGCGTACTCTGGAAGTCATGGCCCAAGAGCCCAAAGAAGGGTTCACTAAATATCTTCAAAGATGGAGGGCCGAGAGTGTAAAGTTGGTAAACAAGCCCAACGAGAAGACGCTAGTGGAGGCCTTCGTCAACAACCTCCTGCCTTCTTACCGCGTCCATCTTAGGTATGCCGGCATTTCAAACTTTGCCGTACTTACCGAAATGGGCATTAGGATTGAAGACGATCTTCGACATAATGAAGATCTGGGTGAAGTTGATACTAAAGGCTATACTGGACATCAACTCGAGTCCTTAGAAGCCGACGACTAATGACAACATTATCCGAGAGTCCGGATCCGATTTGAGTCCGAGTCTGAGTCCGAGTCTAGGATGTACTATTCCCTTCAAATTCGAAGTCAAAGTCAAAATCAGAGTCAGAGTCAGATTCAGTTGTATTCTGTCCTCTTTTTCAAAATTCAATAAAATCAGCTTTCAATATTTTTTCTCATATATATTTTCCTTATGTGTTTCCGAGAACATGATGAACACCATCATACACTGTGAGCACACGCACGTGACTATTATGGGCACATCTATAATGACTGCAGGAAACCGAGCCCGTGTTTTCTTTTTTACCTATTCCGTGTCTGGTATAGAAAAACCACATAACTACCCGTAGCAGGAGCGGTACCGAATCCTATGACAAATCTAGGTAATCTCCTAGTTTGGGTTCAAGACGGGAGGCAAGCCCATTTTCCACCATAAAATACCCCTCCAATAAGACTGACCAATCTCTACCTTAGGTGTTAGTCTGACCGGCAAAAAAAAAACAAAAAAACACTGGACAAAAAAAATCAAAAGTAAAAAAAAACAAAAGAAGGCCATCAAAAAAAAGAAAGGGCCAAAACAAAAAGAAGACCATCAAAAAAAAGAAAACTGGACACAAAAAAAAAAATCGAAAGTCCATGAGGAAAAAAAGCAAAAGGCCAAAAAAAAAAGCAGGTCATCATCAAAAAAATTCAGAATACCCATGACCATGGTCAACGGTCAATTCAAGTGAAAGCCCCACGACCAGGGTACGGTCAAAATTATCAAAACCCATGACCACGGCTAAGAGCCTAAGAGGTCAATCAAAAATCAAATACCCGTGACCGTGGTCAACGGTCAACTCAAGTGAAAATCCTTTGACCGTGGTACGGTCAAATTCAAAATTATCAATACCATCCGATAGGGGAGTAATAATCAAGCTGGTCAGCTAACACCACACTCAGCCTTCCCACATTACAACCCTCAAGACCTCCTCGAGACCTAGGCCAGAGACAGCCCGGAATTTTGAGGATTCAAGTTCCATAGGATACCCCTAAACATTAGGGCCAGACATGGAAACCAGATCCTGCATTATCAAACCAGCCCTCGAAGCCTTAGCTCCACAGAACCGAGCTCCAGATTTCGAGTCATCAAAGCCATTTACTTCCTAGCACCACATTTCCAAAAACATCAAATTCCCCGAGAACAGAACTCGTTAAAAATCCCGAGAACAAAACTCGTTAAAATTCCATCCAAACCAGTTACCAACTCCAAACACGGGAACTCAACTTGCAGTCGGCATAGAACATGCCCAAATAGTTCACACCACCTCTGGGGGCTACCCCGGAGAACGCTCGCAGTCACAGGATTAACATCCTAACAATTCTAGCCCTTTGATCAAGACATCATTGGGAATGCACCTAGCCTTCACCATCGCTCTGGCTAGTTACACACAAAGCCCTAATAAACTAGGCGCCATAATACATCTTCCAGTCCACTGAACTACGGCATGGTTTGATTTCACCACACGTGAATACGTAGGCAGCCTTTCAACAGAGGCACAACCACTCACATTGACACACATTCAAAAAGTGCCATCACTCCGGTCACGACACTGTCATGTTCTCAGTAGCTAGCTTTGTCGTCCTGGGGGCTTCTATTAGACAGAAGTTCTCCTTCCACTCACATAATCCAAATACTTCCAAAATCTAGCCTCCTTTCTATAGTGTGTCCTAGTACTCGGCTCAGTCGAAGACAAGAATCTGTCAGGACTCGAGGCAATACCCACTTTGGAAATGTACCCAAAAATCAGAAATCCAGAGGGGCACCAGACTAAAACAGTCTCATTACAGGCTACTGCAATCCTCCCCATAGCATATCTATCCCGTTTCGACGTGCGACCGTGTTGCCACTCGCCTAGGCTATGGGATAACGCAACTTAAGAGTCTTGTTAGGCGGCCCACACCCCTACCGAGTCACGGTCCAACCCCTCGAGAGTCCTGTCGTGTCAGTCAACTCGTCCGGTCACGTCCAGAGTCGAGTCTGTCGGTAGGCCTTATTATTTTCAGTACTTATTATTTTACATTCGTTAATAATCTAACTATTGAATAATTTAAAAGTAAAATTTTAGTGCAATGAATATACTTTCTTTGTCTTGGTTATTTATTGTCCTTTTATAGTATTTTTGAGAAATATTTTAATCAAAATACAACAAATTAAACGATCGAGACAGAAAGAGTAACATATAAGCAAAACATAATGATTTTATACAATCTATTAATAACATTTGTTCTACCGTTGAAAATATTATTACATACTAATAACTTACAGATAATTTGTTGTTTTATACACAAACGTCTCTTTGGATGAAAGGAACTTAAATAAGTAGTATTCCATATATCATATAGAGAGGGCTTCAAATGAGTCCACCACTATCATATACTCCCTCTCATTCTTTGGATTCCTACCCTAAGTTGAATATATGTGAGTAGTGTTTTAATCAAATGGTAGGAACCCAGTGAACGAGAGGGAGTATAAGTTAGAGTATGATAGGGGGCACTGCGTCATGAACATGAAATTGCGTTGCCTATGTTGACTATCGAACAACGATGTCGACGATCCTATTGCGTCAATAGTTTCCTCCACGTACTCTTACCTTTAGTCGCACGTGGGATGATGACTACGTAGAACAAAGAGCGATTGTAGCCCCCACCCACGAATTCGAGGAGTTAGTAAACGACTACGTATTATCGATAATCACATGTAGGTTGTAGGCGCATCTGATCTTCACTCAACCAAATTTATAAATAGCATTAAGTGTTACGAGTGTCTAACCACGAGCTGCGATTAAAGGTGAGTGTTATGGTCATGCTCATTAGGAACATTAATCAATTCGATAGGTTATGCAATGGAACGCGTTTAAATGTTGCTCCCTAGGGAAAAGTGTCATTCGTTGTACTGTGTTAGCGGGTTGTCACAGAGGTGACAAAGTTTTTATCCCTCGATCTTCTTCCTCTCCGTCTGACTCAAGCAAATTTCCAGTTCGGTTTACTAGGCGCAGTTCCCCATTTCCATGTGTTATATGTTGCTTCATTAAGGATCACCAGCAAGCGCGGGTTGAAAATTCTTATTTACGATAGCGAGAAGCGCACTTGTAACACTATTATTAATGTTGTTTATCAAGAAATGTTCCAGTATTTGTACTGAATTTTGTGTAGTTTTACTAAAAATTTCCATATTGACTGCATTTATGTTGTCATAATGTCACTTTAACATTAAATAACTTTATTCTATATAACAAATCTCTGACAATACACCCTTAAAATGTTTTTTCCATGTATATTATAATTCATTCATTATCGTTGGGTCGACGTATAGTTAAATTAGAATAAATTGTATTTACTAAAACAAAGTCTTTTGTCCATCACTTTATTTATCTTTTTTAAGAAAGTCTTTATTTGTCTTTTATCACTATCATTGCCCGACTGAAGGCCGCTCTTGACGCGACTAAGAAGGAGACGACTGACTTGAAACTCTGGGGAAATAACGCTTTGACCAAGAATGAATCACCGCACTAAATAAGTCGGTTATCATAATGTACTAATATAATGAATCACCGCACTAAATAAGTCGGTGTAGCATATCATGGCCAATTGCATGAATGATCTATCATCATCATTCATTGATAATAATCGCATTAACCAAAGAAATTATATATGAATGTTATTGAATCACCGCACCAAATAAGTCGGTTATCATAATGTACTAATATAATGAACAACCGCACTAAATAAGTCGGTTATCATGTGAAATTATGATACCTTACTCGTAAACATAAAACTAAAAAAAATTAGGGTTAGAGACTGGTGCAGATAACGTATTGTGAAAGAAAGATGACAAATATAAGGAGAGGAATAAGAGAGATAGTTTATTTATCCCAACAATGAGTATATATATACACTATACTAGTGTAGATCCCGCGCATTAATGCGCGGTATTTCTAGGATTTTTTATTTAGTTACTGTATCACTTATTTAGTACTCCGTATCTAATTGACAACATATTAGCTTTTCACATTTTTAAGTTTTACCTTTTAATTTTAGAAAATAATTTAAAGTTTCAAAGATAATCAAGTAATCTCGTTTAATATATACTTAAATAAATATGTTTTTTTGTTACAAAGTTAATGATAATATTTTATAATTTTTAACTTAATTAATTAATTAAAACTTTAGTTTCTTATCATGAAACAAAGCCTCCCGAATAAAAAATACTTTTTTTTATATTTAGATTAGTTATAACCTTTTCCAACAAATTAGAAGATAACATAATACTCCAAATATTATCAGATTAAAAAAATTACTTATATATTAAAATCAATAATTGAAAGTATTTTATATTCCATATATTTTTTCATCATCAAATATTTTATAGTATTTGTTTACGTCAATATATGATCTCGATAATTTGTAACACTTATATTTGATTTTTAAAAAAAACGTCTCATAAATGTCTTTTTTTTTAATAGCACATTCATAATATATAATATTATTTATTGTCTTATTGAAGATTTTTTTTCTGATTTTTACATCAATATTTATTTTGTCTTGAATTTAGATATTATAAGTTTATAACTATTTGAGTTTAATGTTTTATTTGTTTTCTTATTTGAGTGATAATGTTTTGAGGGAAAATTTTTGATGAGAATTTGACACCTCATCACCTCCTATCCGTTTAGTAGTAAGAGGATGCTACATCTAGGGTTACATCATAATGAGTTACTATACAAGGTCCAATCCACATATTATTCGCATAACATGAATATATTTTTATATTGAGTACAGTATTTTTTGTACTACTACTAAGGTTAACTCAATTTATTTTTGTATTGAATTTAATGTATTTTTGCACTACGATTAATATATTTGATACATATTAATATATTTGATACATCATAAAAAAAATTGTATCCACCCCCTGTTATCATCAAATACCAAGACCCTAGCAACTGAGCATCTTCAATTCATGATATAGTTTACACGTTTAAACTATATTCATATGTTACTCCATCCCTTCGTACACTATTTTTTGCTCCATTTCATTAAAATACTTCTCTCAAATATTGAGGTAATGCGACAAAAAATAGTGTCGGGAGGGAGTATTATTTTTTTTTCTTTTTCACATGGGCCCTAGGCCATGTAGAAATTTTTTCAGATTTCTCCTACTTAATTGACGCATGTAATTTATAGGTGGAGTCCGAGAACAATTGTGCTCAACTCGTCAGCTGTGTATGGCACACCAAGATACTGGATGCAGCGATTCTACTTCAGCCATTTGAATGGCGCATCCCTTGTTTACTCCGAGCTTGAGGGTGGGGAGCCACTTTTTGCATTCGCAATTAGTTGGCTAGGAGACGACCAAAAGAAACACACGAGCATAAAGGTTTGTTTGCTAGTAACTCAACAAAATATGTTAAAAGTCAATTTTCTACGTGGTTTTCAACTGGATAGAGTCTTAACAAATGTTTACTAACGATACACACAGATAGTGAACTATGGCGATTCTACTTTAAAATTGACAATATCATTCGAAGTTCACGAAAAGGCCAGGGAGATAGTCGGCTTATCCAGAACGATTCTCGCATCATCAAATACGGCCGATGAAAACTCATTTCAAAATCCTAAAATGGTAACTAAGCTTCCCGCTGCTTCAAATATTACCACCTTATATACTACATTCATTGAACTAAAATAATATCGGAGGTGGCCTTGGGAGGAATATAGCCTCCCTTTTACAAGAATGTAGTGAAATAACGACTAACATAATCGGTCGATGATGCAACAAATCAGTCGATAATTTCTTTTACCCATCATTTTTTCTTAATTACCGAATGTAGTTTTTCGATCGGTAAATCGGGTTGGTAAATGAAATTACCGACTGAAATTGTCGGTCATACCTACCGATTTTTCAGTCAGTAATTTTTTTGTGGTCGGTAAATTATATATTTCGGGCGGGTAAATTTTTTTGTTGGTCGAAAATTACGTATTTCAGTCGGTAATTTAGGCTATTATTGATATAAAAGTTTTGCTCGGGCTTTGCTCATGCTCCTTACAATTATAATCTTAATTGCAAATGGAATACATAATTAATAGCCATGTATCTTCGGAACTCGGTCTCAAATCTGAAATTGAATATGTATTGAACATCATTCAAACACGCGCGCGCGCGCACACACACATATATATATAACTTTTTTCGAGCGATCTCATTGGTTCGTTTCATCAAAATTTAAATTAGCTAACTGAATACATACATACATACATACATACATACATACATACATACATATATATATATATATTCGAATATATAATTCAAGTAAAAATATTTATATCCGATAGTTCGGGGAAGGTGGTTACCTTAAACACAAAATACATTAAGCTCAGTACAAAAATATATTGTATTCAATATAAAAATAATTCAACATGTTCTTTCAATCTTTCTTGATGTTTGTACGGCATTGTTATAATTTTGGGCCCTTAGATTGTTGGGCCCCGGTTCTGAAAACGTAATTGAACATCTCACGGTTGGATCTGCTTTTCTCATATTTTTCTAAAGTAGTTCTAAGTTAAATAGTTGACCAAAACTTAAAAGGTGACATTCAGTAAAATTAAAGATGTTCCATAAATAAAGTAGTTTCATGTTTCAAGTTCCATAGCTTTTCTACGATTTTGATATTTCTTCTTTTTATCCTTTTTAGGGTCCTTATTATTCCTTATAATAGTTGGAGATACTTTGTTGAATAGATTGAAAATACTTCGTAATATTCCATATAATATAGTACCTACTCCGTATAAATTCACTATCTTACACGGAGTAACTTGCAATTTTTATACAAAATGATCGAACTGATACTTGGTGTCACGTTGTCCGATCGTCTCACCTAATAATTAATACTCGTAATATTACTTTCTCCATCTTTTAGAATTGGAATTATTTTTTCATAGGTGCGTGTTACTCAATCATCACTAAAATTTCCTAATTATTCCTATATTGCCCTTCCCATAATTTTTCATGCTTATTCAAACCTACTTCTTTATTTCTTTTTTAAGCCACCTTTAATCAAAATTTCTTTCTTAAATTTCGTCAAATTTGACAATCAATCGATCGCTAGTTTGGAATTCGCTATGGATTACAAATCGGTAATCGATATTTTAATTTTATTAGCAAATTATGATTTAATTGATAAGTATGTTTAATTGTTTTTAGAATTTTAGGGTTTAGGGTTTGGGACGCCGGAGATTGCCGGAATAGATGGCGGTGGCCGGAGGATTTGTGGAGGGCAGCAAGTCAGCAACCGGAGAAGAGAGGAGGTTGGAGGGCTGCGCGCGGGTGTTAGAGGAAGGTTGGTGTTGTGGTTGTTTAGGGTGGTGTGAGGAGGCGGCGCCGGAGGAGGGTCCATGTAGGGGCGGCAACGACCGGAAAAGGGGGAGGGAGGGTGAGGGTGGGTGGTGGCAGCCATGGGGTGGGTGGTGAGGTGGTGACTGACTGGGTGGTGGTGGGGTTCTTTTTCTTTTTTTCTTTTTTTTTCCTTTCTCATGCTATAACGTTATTGTAGGTTTTTTGTTTTTCCGTCTCCTGTTTTTTGTTTTTCCTTCTCCTGTCATCATGATGTACCCTGTACTTTGTTTTTATTTTGTTTTTATTTTTTTTTAATTTGAGGTTTATTTATTAGATTTTGAAAATAGTATTTTGTAATTAGATTTTTGTGTTAATTATTTTGAATTTTATTCGAATTAATTTTGATTTGTGCGATTGTAATTCTCGTATTGTAATTCTCACATTATTGTATAATTTCATTTTGTTGTTGTAATTTTGTATTTTGATTTTGATTTGTCCTATTGTAATTTTTATTAATTTTGATTTGTGTTATTTTTCGAATTATTTTTGTTATTATAATTTTAATTTTGTTGTAATTACTTGTATTTTGTGTATTTTCTTTTGTAATATTTAATTTGAATTTTGTTTTGGACGTTAGGACGATGATTTTGTGGACGATATTCATGACGAAGAACTCATTGACACTTCAAATTTCTTCGTCTTTGATAGAAATGTCAAAGATTGTGCTGAACTAATTGAAGAAGTTAAAAGAGTCGGGTTGTTACACAATATTCATATTCAAGTTAAACATCACTACTATTACCAGGGAACAAATAATAATTTTCCCCAAACTACAAATAAATTTGAGTGCTAATCATTTTTTCCGAGAAAAAAACTTGGCAATAATAACATTAATATTTTTTTTTCAAAACAAAAAAAAATCGAAAAGGAAAAAAAAAAGAAAAAAAAAAAGTGGTGGCCGGAGTGGTGGCAGCCGGAGTAGGGAGGTGGTGGAGGTGGATGGAATTTGTAACGTTGAGAATTTTTGAGATTTCTCTCAAAACTCTCTATAATGCAATGACGAGGGAGGGGGAAATGGGGAGGGCAATTATGTAATTTTCAAGTACAAATGAGTAATACACACCTATGAAAAAGCACCACCCTTTAGAATTAGTCCTATATCTATTTTTTGTGAGGGGGAAAGTGAGTTAATGTGGCTAATGAAAAAGGTAATAAATATAGGAAAAATATACAAAATCAAAGTGACAATTAAGCAATTAGGTAGTACTTCCACTAAACATATAATTATTTCCACCTACATTCCGACTTAACTAATCTCACGTTTTTGATACACGAATCATAGCAATAAGTAGTTACAAATAATTAATTTGTTACATGGAAAGTTGGTTACATAGTTGTGATTGTATAAATACAATTGTGTGGCTGTAATGAAACCATAACGCCCATAAGAAATATAATACTCCCTCCGAACACTATTTTGTGCCCCATTTCATTAAAATACTAGTCACGTTCGTTCGACATTTCTCATAGAGTTGAAGAATGCCGGTTGGTCTTAAGTAGGCGAAGTGTCGATGCAGGCCAAAGGTTGTTATGCAAGTATGCGACGGCTTCAAGGCGACCCTTCTTTGTTACAGGCTCAAGTTGACTCTTATGTGGGTGCGGTTAAGGCCTATCTTGCACTTGAGAGGCAAATATCGAAATGTCACTAACTCGAGGATAAAAAACTTGCATCGTATCAGAAAATTGAGCAAACCAAATCACTTGAAGATAAAGTGAAAGAGGAGCATTAGACGAAAACTGTGAAGCTTTCTATTACTCGTGAGAAGATTGTGAAGCTCGAGGCCCACCTTAAACTAGCGCGGGAGGAGGAAGTTCAGCTACAAAGTAGCATGACAGCAAAATATGGAACTTTGAATTTGTTGCAGACAGAAATCCAGGGTGCGGTGAGATCGCTAGAGGAGCTCAAAGATATCCTCATTCCGACTGTCGAAGAAGAGACTATGATCGAGGAGCAACGAAGACAACTGGAAGAGATGCGCGCCTTCTTTGATACCGCCTAGTAGAAACTTAGGACGTTTGATTATTTCTTCTCTTTGTAGCTCCAGAGAATATAGTCTTATGCTTCATTAGTAAATGTCGTCATGTTTATTTGTTTCTCTGCAATGACTCCTTTGTTTGGATTTACAACATCAAATGTTATAATGAAGTCTATTTACTCGTTCACAGTTTAGGCTCTTGCGGGCCAGGAACAGCTTTTTTTTTAAATTTGGAGGGGTGGCTGCACTTGAGTTACATGTTCACCCAAGCTGCCTACGTACTTGTAAAACAAAATAAGATTTACAAGATCAAGTCAACGTAGTTCAGTAAAGAAATGAGTAGTTTGTTTGGAGGTGTGACTGCACTCAAGCTACATGTTCACTCAAGTTGCCTACGTACTTGTAAAACACAGGCAATGTTTCACAAGAACAAGTCAACGTAGTTCATGGGATAAGTTTTTTTTTGTGGGTTTTGTTTTTTTTTTGTGGGGTTTTTTTCTCTTTTTTTGGCAGGATCTTGAATTTTTTTTTTTGCAGTTTAGCCTCTTGCTTAGCAGTCTTTCTTATACGGGATCAAGAATAGTAGCGTTTCATAAACTTCCCAATCGGGCCTACACGTACGTCATTCGCGTCTGCAATTTCGTATGCACCGTTTGTATGGACTTCTCGTACCACATATAGGCCATCCCATTTGGTAGTGAATTTTCCCACTAGCTAGCTTGTGAGAAGTAATGATTGGTCTTCAAACTGCGAGGACTAAGTCTCCTACTTGGAACGAACGAGGGCGCACCTTTTTGTTGAATGTCCGCGACAACCGTGCTTGGTAGCATTGGAGCTTTTGTTGTGCCTGAAGTCTCTTTTCATCGAGAGCCTCTAACACTTCTAGACGCAACTTGCCATTTTCATCTTTTGTAAGTCCTTCTTGAATGGCTATGCGCAAGGATGGGATCTGCAACTCCAACGACAACTCAGCTTTTACTCCATACACCATGCATACGGGGTCGATTGAGTTGGCGTTTTGTATGTAGGTGCGATATGCCTATAAAGCTTCGCTAATTCTTTCATGACAGTCTCGTTTTGACTTTGCCACCACTTTTCATAGCATGTTACAAAGCGTCTTATTGAAGGCTTCAGCTAGACCATTCGCAGGTAAGGTGGTTCAAAAATTGGCCCGGACCGTTAGGGATGTCAATTTCATCCGAACCCGGTTAAAATCCATCCACCCGAATAAAATTAATGGATGAAAACCCGAACAAAATGGATTTTAAGCGGATGACGGATGAATTGGGTGATGGATCGGGTCGGATTCGGGTGGAGATTTTTCACCCGTCATCCGATCCGTCCACCCGTTTATAGATTAAAAAAAATTTAAAAAAAATTGAATGAATTAAAATAATAATTTATTTTACTCTATTTGTATACTCATATATTTTTTTTCTTCCTAAAACCTAATAAAATATTTCCGTAATCACTTTGCCAGCCACTATCTTAGATTTTATTTCTCCTTCTTAATTTCCGATCACCAAAAAAATCCCAAAAACTTTACGCATCTTATAATTTGTATATTTGTTATATTGCATTTTTTAAAAATATTTATCCATCCGTTAAGCACCCGATCCACCCGAATCACCCGCGGATGATGAATGGATTGGATTCGGGTGGAGGGTTAAGCGGATGACGGATGGATCGGGTGGAGTATGCGGATTCGGGTGATGGATTCGGGTGAGGCTTCCCCCGATCCGAAACCGACCCGTTTACATCCCTACGGACCGTACCTTAAGGTCCGGGTCGGTCCGGACCGGGGGCATATACCGGTCCGGTCTGCGGGTCGCCAAAAACATGGTGACCGGTCCGCGGTCCGGTCCGGTTCACACTTTTAAAATTAAATAAAATTTAGTGTATTTTTACGATCCGGTCTTAAGCGGGTCCGGTCCGGGTTTCTTTGTTAACCGGTCCGATCCACGGGTTTGGATTTTTGGGGTTGCCGGTCCGCGGGTCAATTCGGTCCGGTCCGTGTTTGACCGGTGAACACCCCTATTCGTAGAAGCATTGTACATTGATGACTTGTATTGTTTTAATTTGAACTTCTCCACTAGGCTTGTCATCAATTGGTTGGCAAATGGCTTTCCATTATCGGTTATGATACGTTGTGGTACACCATACCTGTAGATGATTTGAGTTCGGATGAAGTCCACAACATTTTATTTCTTCACTTCTCGTAATGTGACTAGTTCCACCAACTTTAAGAATTATTCAGTACCGGCGAGAATGTACTCGTGTCCATTGAAAGCTTTTGGAGTGAGTGGTCCAACAACGTCAAGTCTCCAAGCTTCGAAAGGCATGAAGAGACGGTAGGATGCAATGGCTCCGGTGGTTGATGAATGACATTTGCGTTGAATTAGCATGCGTCACATTTTCTTGTGAAGTCTATGCAATCTTGCACCATGGAAGGTCAGTAGTATCCCATTCTTTTGACGTAATCGTAAAGTTTTGGACCCGGCTGGTGAACTCCGCATATGCCAGAGTGAGCTTCATGCATGGCTTCGATGGATTCATCCTTCCCTAAACATCTCAACTATTGTCCAAGAAAAGAATGTCGGTAAAGTGTTCCTTTAAAGTTAATGAACTTTAGGGAACGTCGGCGTATCTCTACCTTGTGCCTAGGATCGTCTGGTAACTTTTGATGGTCCAAGAAGTCAATGATGGGTTGACGCCAGTTATTTTCATCAATTGTATAAACGTTGATCATGTTTGTCTCGTTCCTATTTTCCTCCTCCTCAAGTAGCGGTATTGCCCAACGATTATAGACTGGAACTTGCATTGATTCTTTTGCTCCCAGTGTCAATGTTGCTGCGAGGTTAGCAAGCACGTCAGCTAGCTTATTGACAGTTCTCGTCACATGACCAATGTTGAGGGTATCGAGTTGATTTAGAAGTTGGAGTGCTTGTTGATGATATGGGATCAGATCCTCTTTCCGTACTTCATATTCGTCGAGGACTTGATTGATCACGAGCTGCAAGTCTCCATAGATGTCCATGTACTGAACGCCTATCTCGGGCACCATTTGGAGACCAAGTATAAGGGCTTGGTATTCAGCCACATTATTTGAGCATAGATGAGTCAATGAAAAGGAGTATGGCAAGACATGGTTTTGTGGAGATACAAACACCACTCCAGTTCCGGCTCCAGCTCATCTTGCAGCACCGTCAAGTACATTTGCCACGCCGGTAGAACGTTCACATAGAAGATCTCTTCCCCAGGCAAGTCGTCAGAAAGTTCCTACTCCGCTGAGACTGGATGGTCGGCGAAGAAGTCAGCGATGGCTTGTCCTTTCACATCTCTTTGAGACACGAAAACCAAATTATATTGTTTCAGCAACACTGCCCATTTTGCGAGCCTTCCCGACTACACCGGTCTTAAGAGTATGTATTTGATCGAGTCTGCCTTGGACACCATGTGTATAGTGTGTGCTTGCATGTAGGCCTCAGCTATTGAATCGCAAACACCAGTGCAAGACACATTTTCTTGATTGGAGAGTAATTTACTTCAGCTCCAACCAAAGTACGACTCAAGTAGTAGAGTGTCCTCTTTTTGCGGTCTTCAATTTCTTGAGCATATATTTCCCCCCAAGGATAGTTCTTGTACCGCAATGTATAAGATAAGTGGCTTCCAAGGAATAGGTGCCCCCAGCACAAGTGCACTGGTCAAGTGTTTCTTTATGCTTTCGAAAGCATGCTGGCACTTATCGCCCCATTGATATGAAGCATCCTCCTTCATCAAATGGCTGAACAGTTGACAACGTCCTGCGAGGTTGTATATGAATCTTCTAATGTATGCGAGGCGTTCCTGCAATCCGCGTAATTCTTTCAACGTCTTAGGCATAGGCATTTCTCGGATCGCTTTGATTTTGGTCTATTCGATCTCAATGCCTCGATGTCTGACAACGAATCCCAAGAATTTTCCTGAAGTGACACCAAATGCACACTTGAGTGGATTCGTCTTCAGTTGACATTTTCTGACCCTTTCGAAGACAGTTCGGAGGTCTTTAACGTGGTCATGTCTTTTCTTTGATTTAACAACCACATCATCTACGTAGCATTCTATTGTTTTGTGCTACATGTCATTGAAGATTTTCTGCATTGCCCGTTGATATGTCGCGCCAGCATTCTTCAATCCGAAGGGCGTGACTGTGTAACAGAATATCCCTTTCAGCGTGCGGAAATCTGTGGCCTCTTGATCTTCCGGCGCCATGTGTATCTAGTTATACCCCTCAATACAATCCATGAACGAGAGTGCTTTGTGCCCAGTAGTTGCATCAATCATTAATTCTGTAACTGGTAGAGGGAAGTCATCCTTCGGGCATGCGTCGTTGAGATCTCTGAAGTCGACGCATATTCGCAGTTGTCCACTCTTCTTCCTGACTGGGACAATATTGGCTGTCCATGTAGGGTACTTAACTTCACGGATGAAACTATCTTCGATGAGTTTGTTGACTTCCTTTTCAATTTCAGGCGCAATCTCAGGCCGGAAGAGATGCTGGGATTGCTTCTTATGATTAACTCCCTTCTTGATTGCTAGATGATGTAGTGCAACCCTTGGACTTAGCCCCGGCCTTTTCTTGTAGCTCCAAGCAAAACATTTTTGTACTCGAGCAACAATTTGTAGTACTCATCTTCTTCTTCCTTAGTCAGCAGAACACTAACATATATGGGGCGTAGGTTTTCAAAAGTCCCCAGGTTGAGTTCTTTCAACTCATCTGCCGTTAATTGTCCACCGTCTTCCAATGGTTCAGGTGCTTCGTCCGCATCCACTTCTTTATTATCATCAGGGATCTCCTCCACCGTGATATGATAAGAGGTTGCCACTTCGGAAGTCTTCGCCTTCTTAATGTTGCCGTCGTTTGATGATGATGGTTCAACATGCTCACCATTTTTTGAATTACCAATGAGAATTAAGACGCGACTCCGTACTTTGACTGGTGCGTGTTGTATGATGTTCACTGCTTATAAGTGCTTCATGTGGGAGGGTATTGCGCTTTTTAAGTCATCGTCTACTTTCACTTCCTCTTCTTTTGGTTTTGCAGGAGTTGAGGAACGATGACCTTCATCTTTATCCTTCTTGAGGACCCCTAGCCGATTGAAAACCATTTTTGTCTGGAAACCTAGGCGATGATGTTCTGAGCTTCGACAAATGCTTTGTGGTAGAGGGTTTGGCGATACTGCTTTACCTCCATCTTGGTTACCCAACCTGTTGAACACGGAACGATGATTTGCTGGAGAACTGGTCCTTCCTATCATGTCAAACACAGAAGTTCGAGTTGTCTCCATGGGCGTACTTATCCTATCGAAGATCGACGTTTGTGATGGCTTTATCGTGCCCCCTGCGTCATCATCCTCGACCTCTTCCGCCGTGATAAGTTGTGATGACGTAGTATTGCTTTCTTTGCGGCTTCCAATCTTGACTGGTGTAGGAGGTTGGTAGTTGACCCCAAGTTTGGTAACTCTACATACTTCTTTTTCGTAATGGTCTTGTTGTGCTTTACTAAGGCCATACGGTCTTGGAGTTGCATCAACAAGCGTCCCTATGGGACTTGGTTTTGAAAAGTCGTAACCTGCTTTCTCTAACATTTTATGCGCATTGGGGTTACAAAATTTGTCGAACTCTTTCAACCTTTGTGTATCTTCAACTGCTCTGTCGAATCCATCTAAAGGTGGTCCGACGATCTTGGTTTTTGATGAATTTGGCAGAGGTGTGGTGACCTTGGCTTCCCATTCTTGCTTAAATGTTTGACTTGGTTTATTTTTATCCCTGGATTCTGTCTTTGTTGGTGAACATTCTGCAAAAGAACTCTCCCCTTCTTTGCAACGAGACTTCGGGATGTATTGAAGCACAGGTGGTGCAGGCGTCAGCGCCACTTCTTGCTTCTTGGGTGATACCACTGGACTGATAAACTTGACAACTTTGTTTTCTTTTAGTTCGTCATTGTTTTCCTCAGTACGACCTGCAGTTGCATCCTATTTTACGATGTTGTTCTCCATCTCACTGTCGCTCCCATGAATGTTGTTCCCGTCAATGTCACCGCCATGTATACTAGGAGCAAGCTTTTCACGGAGCTCAATCACCTCCTTTTGAAGATCTTCGATCTTCTTGTTCTTCTACTCTTCTTCTCCTTTTGCATATTTTCAACGAGTTTGGTCAGATTCAGGAGTTGGTCTTCAATACTGGAACCACTAGGCATCATCACCAAAGTGCTGATAGGAGTGATGACTTCCTTCTTCCTTGTCGACACCTTAGGCTTGCAGGGGAGGCAGTGTTGCTCTTCGAGATTTCATCCTTGCGTGAAGGAGAAGAGGCCGCGGCAGCAGCAAATGAGGCATCAGAGATCTTGTGTGGCCTAGTAGGGACGCAGGCGGCGCGCAGGCTGACGGCAGCGGTGTCGAGGGCAGCCTTCTTCTTCTTCGCCTTCGCCCTGGTGACCATGCCAGTGGATTGCATGACAGCGCCAGGAGATTGTTGGAGAGCGACAGCGTAGGTCTTCCTAGGGGTCTGAAAAGTGTTACTTTGGTTGGTAGATATTTTCTCGCAAAGTTGTCTTGGTTGCTTCGGCGCTAAAGATGAGAGGTCGAGATTTTCACGGCGGGTTCGCCAAAATTTGTAACGACAAATTTTGTATCGCAGCTAACTAAAATACAAAAAATGGAAATTTTCCATGGTACCATCGAACTATGTCACACTACACATGGTACCCTTACTTTTAAGTTTGTTCACATGATAACCTTGAATTTTATAGTTTAGTTCCCGATTTGTCCTTACCCAAATTTTTGTCATGACGCCGTTAAATTATGACCAAAATTAATGACATCACTCAACAACTACTTTTTCAAAAGGAAAGGTGTTCTAATGGTAACTTCAAATTTTCATAGTTTTTCTCATGGTACCCTTAAGTTTTCATATTTGTTCTCATGGTACCCTTAAGTTTTCATATTTGTTCTCATTGTACTCCTGAAAGGAAAGCAACCACTCACTCACTGAAGCAAAGCAACGATAAGTTTACTGAACTAGCCGTTACACAAGTGGTCATAAATTCACTCTCCTTTCAATTTTGGCAAAAGAAGATCAAACAATTTACACTTACTCATTCAACTTTTTCACCTTCTTCTTCACTTGTACCAAAAAAATGGAAAAACTTCATCACCATAACCTTGAAGCTCGATCATCCGGAAACATCAAATTTTTCCTTTTTTTGTACAAGTGAAGAAAGAGGTGAAAAGATTGAGTAAGTGTGGATTGTTTATTCTTTTTCTGCCAAAATAGAAAGGGAAGCAAATTTATAAGCACTTATGTAACGCTTAGTTCAGTAAACTAGTCGTTGCTTTACTTCAATAAGTCGTTGCTTTCCTTTCAGGGGTACCATGAGAATAACTATGAAAAACTTAAGGGTACCATGAGAACAACTATGAAAACTTAAGGGTACTATGGGAACAACTATGAAAACTTAAGGGTACCATGAGAACAACTATGAAAACTTAAGGGTACAATGGGAACAACAATGAAAACTTAAGGGTACCATGGGAACAACTATGAAAACTTAGAGGTACCATGGGAACCCCTCTCTTTTTCAAGAAAATTAGTTGTTGAGTAATGTAATTAATTTTGGTCATAATTTAACGGTGTCATGACAGAAATTTGGGTAAGGTCAAATCGGGAACTAAACTATAAAACTCAAGGTTACCATGGGAACAAACTTAAAAGCAGGGGTACCATGTGTAATGTGACATAGTTCGAGGGTATCATGAGACTTTTCCTTTATAAAAGGAAACAAATAAATTTTATTAATATTTATCAAAAGTATGTGTACAATCTCTAATGTATCTTCGGATTCTAATGCGCCGTAAGGGACACGTGTACGTGGTACACGTGAGGGACGCGTGCATAGCCGACTTGTACTGCTTCGCGCGCGGTCTTGCTTGATGTTCTTGAGAGGGTCGCGATGACTTGAATCTCCATTGAATGTTTGTTTTGGCACGGTTTATCGTACTTGTTGACTGCTTGCGACGAATTTGATGGAGAGGCTTGTAGCGACTTGTGTCTTGTTCTCTCTTGATACTTTGCTTCAAAAAATTTCTCAATCTCCTCAAATAATGAGAAGGGTTCTATTTATAGAGTTTTGGTTCTCCTTGGTGGACTTTTGTAGTCACAGGCCCATTTATGGGCTTATGAGTGACATTGGTCAATTTGTCTTCTTTTCGGGTTTAATGATCCAAATAACCCATTTGTAATCCGGATCAACCCATATTTTCTTTACTCGAGACAAAATAATTAAATTAAGCTAAAATTTCGTATTAACTCAAAATAATTAATTAATTTTATTTGTTTGACCCTTTAATAAATTTTTAGTGCCTACAGTGGCTCTTCATAGCATTGGTTTTGGGATTGAATAAAGTTTTTTTGAGAAGTTATCATTTGCTCCATCATTAATTTCATGTTGGATTTTGAAGGAGGATTTTCTTGAGTAGTTTGGTTCAAACCGAGTAATCTCCATCATTAAGCGGTCAATAATAGTCATAAGCCCAATCATATTGGAACTAATCAATGTTGTCAGGATCGAGATTCTACTTTGGATCGATACAGAGGGTAGAATCGAATCGGTAGAATAGTACCGTAGAATCGTAAGATTCTACAAACTCACCAATGTTGCTTTTTGTTTAGCGAAAAACTATGATTGAAGATCAAATTATTTATTTATTAATATTTATTAATAATTAATGATTTTAATAATCATTTTATGAACTTTTTCTACAACTTTAATGAAATTTGAGTTTTACGATGTCATTATGTAAAAATATATATTAGTTTTTTTACTACGAATTTGGATCGTAGGATCGTATTATGATCCTACTTTTAAAAAATTTCAAATTAACAGGATCGTAAGATTCTACAACCATGATAGAATCGTAAGATCTAGGATTGGTCAAGCATTTTTAGATCGTAAAATCGTAGAATCGTGGGATCGAATCGCGATTCTGACAACAATGGAACTAATTATCATAAATTAATCTATAGCAAGTAATTATGAATTACCATAATATATATACTCCCTCCGGTTTTAAATGATTGCCTCATTTCAATATAATACTCTTCAAATATATTAACCAAATGGGCCAATCATTTAAAACCAAAAAAATAATAATTATTTCTATAATAAATACGAGTAATATCCTATATTATACAGAGTACGAGTACTATTTAGTAATTGCTGGAACATATTCCATACCCTAGTGATTTTGTTTAACCTGGTGGATGTGTACTTGTGTTTGTGTATATGAGTAACAATGAGTTGAGCATGAAAGGAAGTGGATTGAAAAACTTTCTACTAATACACAGGTAGAGCTTGAGCAAAGGAACCAGAAGTTGAGCTCCATCATCATGGACATGATCCGATACTTGAATATATGGCGGGCCATCTCATCGATTTTCAGAAGTCCTGTTGAAAGTTTAAAATCAGGCACCTCCCTCATATATGGGTTTCATCATGTTTAGGCTAAGGGGTCCTTGGACAGAATCAGTACAGGCATGTTTGTTACTCTGTATTACTTATTAGAGAAAGAGAGCAGGCGGGAGCTATAATATTCTCGATCAGGCACAATGAAGCGGAATTCATACCGTTGGTTCATGTTCCACGAAGGGCACGGACTCGTTCCTGAATCAGTTCCCTCTCCCAGTCTGCTACATCCTCGAATGCATGTTCGGGAAGAGATTCAAATGGCTCCTTCCATGGATCGTTTTTTGCCAGATCATAAGTTGCAGCTCGGATTGCTTTTCTGTTGGGTCCACAAGGTCTTTGTGAAGTAAGCTTGTCATAAGCCTTGCCCAACTGTATAATTCATTTCCCGGTTTCAGCACTTAACAAATCAGCAAAACTGGTACTGAAATCAAGTAAAATTTACCCCAATGTCTCAAAGCCTCTCGCCTATGGCAAAGGCCATGTAAGGGGGGCTGTTAAACAGCGTATTCATGCGAACCGATACTGGAGAAGTATAATATATGCAAGCAGCAAGCACATCACTGTTTAAAACACAAAGAGGTTGTTTCTAGATGACCCATAATGAAAAGTGAAAAATCGCATTGGTTGGCTAATAGCTCAGAGCAAAAAGGATCACACAGACACTTTAAATAGTTAAACTAAATACAAGTATATGTTTAGGAGAAACCTTACATTCATGTCGCAAAACCAATATATGTACGTAATTGCGACAGCAGGAGCTCGTCCAAGTCCAGCAGTACAATGGACATATACTTTCCCCTTCCCTTGAGAAATGGCAAATTCCAATGCTGAAACAGCTCGAGGCAACTCATTTCTCAAAGAATCTGGATCAAAGTCCCTTGCCTAAGAACATCATTAGATACAAATCAATGAGATCTATGAACACTTCTCCTAGTCATGCATGTCGTCTAGTGGCTGGTTGAGGACAAACAGTCGGGCTTACCGGCCTTCTGATGTGATGAATGCCAACTTTGTGACATTGCTTCAATATGGAATCAAAATCGATTCCCCAGTATTCAATGTCCTTGTCTTGCTGCAAGTTTAGTATATATGCCACATTCTCATTTTCCTTCAAATGATCAATATCTTCTGGCTTTTGAGGCTGTGAGCCCACTATTAAATCATCGTGTATCAACGTGTAGTTCATTCCTGAACACCAAAACATAGATGATATCAGATTCTTCAACTATTTTGCCATTTTGACATTTTAATATCAGTTCAGTCATCTATACTCAGCCTGTCATAGAGATATTCTAGCTAGGTGGCCAGCATTCAGAAAATGGAGCCTAAAGATGAATTTAGCAATTATATCATATGAAGGTGACTGACCAGTTGTTGTTATTGATTGTACCAGAGTATAATAAAAAGCTTTCAGTTTCAAACTAGACAGAGTGATGAAGAGACTTCATTCTGAGTTGAGATTGAGATGCTCTAAACCTCTCACAGTCGGCCATAATAATTCATTGACTCGATCCGTCACAGTACGTATAGTGTTCCACTTAAACACCTGCTTAACCCAACTGAACTGTGACCCTCCTCGACTTATGATCTTGGACAAAATAAAGTACATATAGCATTTTGTAAGAATCGGAGGTAGTAGTATTATAGTAATTATACTCCGTATTATCTTGTGTTTATCACTCACAGTCACTTACAGTAATCAGGCAAAAGCAAAACTGAAATAAGATGACTTAACTTACTCAGAGTCTGAGATCAGCTAAAGCAATGCAGCTGAAAACCCCATGTGACAGTCCAGCAAAATATTTAAAAATATGTGTACAAATGTGTGTTTGATGATTATGCAAGTAATACAAGCTCGGTGTATATAGCCGAGGTCAGCACCACAACGAACATGTAATTAAAACTATACTAATGACGGAATGCCATGATATATTGATATTGGGTTAGTTATAATAAGAACAAACCAAGTTCGTGGTGGTACTCATATGGGTTCCTCATCATCCTCTTCATCGCATCATTGTATTCCTGCATCCGGCTCTTCTTCATAATTATTGGGGAATCATCACTGTAAGAAGAGGGTTGGTTATTATCATCTTCAATCCCTCCACTGGAATATTTGCAGCAAATCCAGACTCTGGGCCGTTGACAGACAGCAGTAGCTTTCCATTGAGGATGAACAAATTTGAGTTTTATTGGGGGTGCTACTGATACTGATACTGATACTGTTACTGGTGTGGGTTTCAAACAGAACCGGGTTGCCTCTAGACCTCCCATTCTTACTGCAACTCTAATTTGTAAAGTCTCAACCCCACATAAATAAAAGAGAGTTGCTTTTTGCCTTTTCCCTTGCTTTGGGAAAGGATCCACTTTTTTGTGATCCAAACTTCAACGGCTGTCCACGACTCTGGAGTGATGGCTTGCCTAGAAACTAGAAACTGGAATATGCTTTTACCACTGACAGTATTCACAAATTCTTGTTTGTGACGGAATTATGCATCATTTTATTATAACGAATCAAATAAAAATCATTTGTAGGTAAAAGATAAAACATTGGTTTGTTAATGTTTTACTACGTAACTTTTTCTATGCGAATAGATAGTATTTTACTCGTTATAACAAAGTGACGGATTCCATCATGAGTGAGACTAGTTGACAAGTACGTACCGAGTACTCCGTAGTATTTTAGAACCAATATTTATCCATTGATTGATTTACAAAATGCGAAAATTCACACAAAAATAATCTCATGTAGTATGAATGATTCTAAAATAATCGCAATTATGTAGAGCAGGTCTATTGAGAGACGTTGTATCATTTAATTTATTGAGAGACCAATTAGAAATAGAGGTAAGTAGGTAACAATGGTACAAAATCTAATACTCCTTCCGTTAAAATCCAAGAGGTACGCTTCCCTATTGGATATTATTCACAAGTCAAAGAGAATCGTTAATATTGTTGACAATCTATAAGAGAAAAATAGAGTCATGTGGATCTTGTTAGTAGATTAAGAATATCAAATTATTATAACTTTTGTTAATGTAAAACAAAAGATACTGACGGTGTAAGACGTGTTTCGACAAGTGTGAAAAAACAAACGTACCCATAGGATTTGAACGGAGTGGGTAAAAGTAAGTACGTTTAAACTAAAAGAGTGAACAAATATAAACGGGGTACGCTTGTTGTAAAAAGAGGTACTCCGTACAAAACTAAACTACTCGTATCATTTAGAGGTACATCTAATAATAAAATATGCACGAATAAGACATAAAGTGGTACCGAAGAATTTTCTCTTAGTAATAAGTTATTGAAAAACTGTCTTTTCCTAAATTTTGTGTTTTAGATAAAGCATACCTAAAATGGCCATCTCCTTTATAATTTGATGAATTTGAATGGGGTATGATAGTT
Organism: Agrostemma githago; assembly: GCA_958450325.1. Lineage (NCBI taxonomy): Eukaryota > Viridiplantae > Streptophyta > Magnoliopsida > Caryophyllales > Caryophyllaceae > Agrostemma > Agrostemma githago. The sequence goes on from OY288242.1 coordinate 3,904,760, forward strand.
TTTTTCCACGGTTCGGGCCGAATCAGAACACTAGTCGTGTCAAATACGGGTCACTAGTATGAAATACCCAAGGTAAAGCATTAGAGGGAGAGAGTACTTTGTGATATCGTATTTCGCTAAGTTGATGAGAAACGTATGTAGGAAAATAAAAGAATCAAATTTGTCGGACCCACTCTTATTTGAGAGGTATATTTCATTAACATTGTTGATAGACCTTTTTTTAAAAATTTTAAACCCGTAACTTAGTACCTTCTAGTCCTCGAAAAAAAAGGGGGGACCGGTGAGAAAAGGCAAGAGTTTCTTTACACTGATCGAAACCTTGGAGGTTGGAGGTTCGATCTTGCGAGATTGTGACGTAGTGTATTTTTCTCTACAAAAAAAAGTCCGGTCTAGTAGAACCAAAAGGTGAATGCAAATAGGGGTGTTCAAAAGTGACCCGGACCGGCAAACCCGACCGACCCAAACCGTACGGTCCGGTCCGCGAGTTTCCCAAAACTTGGTTGCCAATCTGCGATCCGGTCCACACTTAAAAAAAACAAATTTAGTGTACTTTTTTGGTCCGGTCCGATTCGGTCTTAAGAGGGTCCGATCATGTCCGGTCAAGATTTCTTTGTTAATCGGTGCGATCCGCAGATCAATCCGATCCAGTCCGAATTTGAACCGGTGAACACCACTAAGTGCGAAGACTCATGAACCCAAAGAGGCAAGCAAAAATCATGAAAATATTCCTTGTCGATCATCAAATAATTGTAATCCTCTTCCTTACCAAAACAAACCAACAAAAATACAATTCCTTTCCAAAATTCTAGGACAAGATCTCAATGTTTTCATCATCATCATCATCATCAGATGAAATCAATAGATCCTCAAACCAACAAGAATTTGGGGTTTTTATTAAATCATAATAATATTAATCCCTAAATTTTATATAAATAGATGCATGTCTCCTCTCTCACCTCGCCACTCTCTTTGGATCCGACTTCTAATTCATACAATTCCCTAATCATCAACAATAACAATCATAATCATAATCACATCAATTCTTACTGTAAAACCAACAACAATAATTTCAATTTTGTCCCCCAATTCTTCATCACTGCCTTAATCCTAGGGTTAGGGTTTCTCTTCTTGTTCCGTTCCAGAAACTCCGCCGCCATGTCCGACACCGGAGGAAAGAAGGCCTGTGTTATGTGCGGCGAGGCTACCGTTAGTTGGTGCGCTGCTTGTAAGAAGGTCTATTATTGGTATGCAGCAACCCATTAATTAATTTACTACATCTTTATTCATTCATTCATGTTTTTTGTGTTATCTTTTGTATTCGCAACTGTTTATGCGATTCGCTTCTTGTTAAGAGCCTTGTTTAATCAAGTACGTTACGTAACACTCTTGATGTTTGTGAGGTTAAGTTAGTGAATTTGTGGAACAAAAAGGAACTTGCTTGATGTTATTCATCGGCAATTTAGCAGAAAGGTGTCAACTTGATGTTATGCATAGGCTCTTAACATTACCGATATAAGTGAAAGAATCATTGGCACTTTTCATGTTTCCGTAAGTATACTAGAAAATAATTCAGAAGAGTAGAGAAGTGTTGTGGATTCCAGGTGTGGAGGACGGGTTTTGTGAGACCAAGTGTTGTTATATCTTTAAACTATAAGTGAGAGTTGAGTGACTAAAATATAAATCCGAGCCACTGTTGACTAGTTATGAATACATTCATTGGTTTGGCGGGCTGTTTTAAAGACCAAGTTGGAGGATTTGAGGAGACTGCTTTCTGTTACCTCTTTTACGTGGGGCAAACACTTTGAGGCTCAACTGTATTGCAGAGTTCTAAGTAAGATTGCCTATAACATAGGCTGGAGGTGAATACATTTGTCAATTGATTTCAATGGGTGTGTTTGCTGGTTTAATATTTGCTGAAAAAAAGATGTATGGGGCTTGGTGAGGCAACTTTGAGCAAGGAAACACGAGATATAAAAAAATTGGTTCTTTATTAAAGCCGGAGAGTTGTAGGAACTAGGGAGCCAAACCCTTGTACTGGCTCAGAAATTTTCAGTGCTGCATATAGGTTGACAAGATTTCTTAGACTATATAAATATGAATTGGAGGATCTTTTTATCCTTTGGCTAACTGGTTTGTTTGTTTTATCATATTGCTTTGTCATCCCCCTTTCCACTAACCAAATAACACAAGACCAAATGAGCTAGGTGCGAATCGAACCCTTGACCTCATGTGTGTCACCCTTCTCCTCTCCAACTACACTCTAACATCTTACTGATTTAAATATCACTACATCACACATAAAGCTATACACCACAAAAAGTATGTAATTAAGGAAATTTGATTGATTACATTGATTACGAAAATCACATGTTTTAAATGGAAGATATCACATACAATATTTAATATGGAATGTAGGATCAAATTATGATTATAGACCCCGTATCATCAAATTATGATTATATGAAATTATGATTAATATTTAATATGGAATGTATTATCAAATGTATGATCAATTACAATATTATAATAAACATTAAGTACGATCAAAATAGTTATGATTATTATTGTATATCTTTCTGATCATATTCGAAAATCATATTCTTAACATCGATATAAAATTTAGTAACTACATAAAAATGGAATATATATATATATATATATATATATATATATATATATATATATATATATATATATATATATATATATTCCGATTGTCCTTACAAATCCTGATACATAGTAAAAACTCATTAAAAATTCTCTATATACTACTCTAAGACAATAACAGTTACTAACATTTTCCTCAAAAATAAACTAATTTAAATTGAGAAGTAAAAGAACATTTCACTAATAAATTCGCAAACTATTCATTTTCATTAATGTTAAAGAAAGTGACAAAAAAAAATTCTTTTTATGAAAATAATTAGATAAATTTTAAGATATGATCTCATTAACCTTGAGAAAAAAAATCAGTTATCTAAAAAATTTATTTTTGAAATGAGCTATTTACTTTAACTTTTACAGAGATATACTCTCTCCGTCCCAATGAATTCTTTGTCTATTCTATATTGGGGCGTCTCAATGAATTCTTTGTCTTTCTATTTTAGGAATGTTATATGTGTAATTTGACCTCTTCATGAATTTGGCTTCACATGTCACTTCATCATTGGATCTTTTCCTCTTTGTGCCAAAAGCAAATGCAAACAATTCATCGGGACGGAAGAAGTATATACTCACTCGATACCACTAAGATCTTCTCATTTATTCAAATGTGAGGATTATAATTATCATATAGAATGATTATTTTGGTAGGGGAGACTACAAAATACGGAATATACTATTAAAATCCATATAAAAAAAGTTTCACAAATTACATAATATAAGTCTTACACCTGAGACGGTCCATTTTTAATTTATTTTTTAATTTTCTAATAAAAAACTGAATAGTTTTTTTACACAAAGAGAACGTATCACGGCGTGCTCAACATTAAAAAAAGTACATTATACAATTTTTGATAAATATTTATGTATTTTATGGTATCTTAAAGAGAGAAGTGAGTATCTCGAGATGTGAGATGATATAAACCGAGTATATAAAAAATACTCCCTCTGTTTCAATGAAAGCTTCCACCTAAAAAATGGCACATTTTTTAAGGATAATAATAAAATATTCAAAAGTAGAGAGGGTGTAAAAGTAGGTGGGTCACCTGGTAAGAGTGAAGAGTTATACCAAAAAAGAAAGTGAGAAATTTACGAAAAAGGAAAAGTGAAACCTTTCAATGAAATGAAGGGAGTATAAACAATATTTTCATTAATTACACGTTATTTAATACTCCGTGCATTTCAAGACATTACTCAAATATTTTGATTAGTTTTGCGATTTAAAAAATATTTTCCTATTTCTAAATTATACAGTCGATAAATAGTAAAAATAAAATAATAATTTTTTTATTTTAAATCTTAAATGAAATATTCTATAAGATAAATATAATATAAATACCGTGCATTGCACGGGGTCTATACTAGTTCATCCATCAATTGTTTTGATCCGATTGAAGTCTGTTTCGCTTTTGCGAGCTAAAAAGTTATAGACAGTTTAAAAAGATCGTCTGTAGGTTCTCTGAATAATATTCTTGACAGAATCTCTATGCCATTATGGAAAGCTAATGGTGGAAAAAATAAGGTTTAATATTAGCCTTGCTCGTCTATGTTTTCTTTGTGGTGAGCCTGAATAGTATTTTCATCATCTTTTTTCTCTCTTGCTCATGGTTCACATTGTTGTGATAGTCGAGGTACTTTTCCTTGAACCATAATCAGGTTTTGGCATATGCATGTTTTCACATGATCCTTCTCATATATATTGAAGAAGTGACCCTCGAGGCAGTTCATGAGCTTTGTTTCCTCCATATTTTCCTCATTCTTGTACATTAATGGGATTATATGAGATCGTCCCTTGTGCATGTGTTTTGGGATTTTTCTAGCTGCTTGACTTTTTCCTCCTCATAGTTATACCTTTAATAGTGTATTTACTCGCTTACTCGGTCTATTGTAACTCGTGTGATGTCCTTGTAGCTCCTCAACCTGCCAGTTGAAACATTGGAAGTCAGAGCATAAAGCAAATTGCAAGGGATCTTCTGGCAGGCTGAAGTCACAACATAAAAATGCAAAACCTATGACGTCCATTGCTTTGGTCCCTGACAAGCTTGTGGACAAGGTTGATTAACATTTGAGTAGTGTTGTTTTCTTCGTTAGGGATTTATTGCTTTATCGTTTCACATTTCACTTCTCAAATGCCATTTTCTAAGAACTTTGTTTCCTCAGGTTCTCTTCTCATATGATGTGTTTCTTAAACTTTTTGACTGGGATTTGCCTGCCTTTGCGCCTTGTGGACTTCTAAACTGTGGTAACAGGTTTGTAATCTTTGCCAGCCCCTGCTAAATGCTTCTATTAGGCTCCTTTTGATAATATTAGAAATGTACGATACATATTCCTTCCTTTGTCAGCAGTTGTCATGCCTGAATGTTTTTTCCGCCCCACCTTCCTTCAACAATGTAAAACCTGGAGTTTTAGGCTGCTCTTACAATGATGAAGTTTTAGGTATGAGTTCACTAGTCCTCCATCATCCCTTATCACTGATCAGTGTGCATTGTTTTGATGCAGTTGCTTTGCAAATGTGGTTCTTCAATGTCTTGCACACACTCGACCCCTTGTGGCATATCTGTTGAAGAAAGGCCATCGCAGAGACTGTAAGTGTTTAGTGGTCCATTATAATCAGATTCTGATGAGTTATTTTTGTCTCTGTTAAGTGAGCCCTATATTTTTTTTTCAGGTCGGAGGAATGAGTGGTGCTTTCTTTGTGAACTTGAAGCTCACATGGACAGAGTCGTAATTAGCCAGCAGCCCTTTTCGCCCATCAATATCCTTTCTCGGTTACCTTCCATGGGTGGCAATATGGGATATGGAAGACAAGAGGATGCTCATGAGTTCATGAGGTACGTTTTTATCGCTTCACGTCATACACTTTTGGTGCTATTCTTCGTACTATCTTAATTTCTTTTGATCTTTCTCTTCATTTACTTTGAAATCCCTTACATCCGCGGTGTCTAGAAGGTGTTTAAAGCATCAGGCTTAGCGTTTTCTAACCTAGTCTAATGTTTAGGGCTCTATTTTTCCATGCTGTCTTTTTTAAGTGGCTAACTTTGATGGTGACTGAATAGGCCTACTGCATCCTTAACTGTGACACTGAATGTGCTTTCGTGTTTGTCTTTGAACAGTAATAGCATGCACAAACACATAATAATTGTTATGCCTGTGTTGTAGATTTGCCATTGATATGATGCAATCAGTATGTCTCGATGTACATGGTGGAGAGAAAATCATTCATCCTAAATCCCAAGAGACCACTCTTATACAACATATTTTTGGTGGCCAACTCCGGTCCCAGGTTAGTAAGCTTGCAAATACTTTAGTTATCTGCTTGATTTTAATCAACATAGGAAACAAACGATGTACTATACCATTTGACAACTTGTTTATGTAGTAACATAACTAACACCTAGGAGCATCTTCTTAATGACTGGATGAAGCATTAGGTGTGTACGCTTTTCTGGTTAGAAGAAAGCTCATAACAATTCCCCACACCTAGACAGAGGACTTGTTTGGTGGTCTATGATCTTGTGGTGGATAACATGTGCAAGCCTCCTGCCATGTGGCTTATCTCACCTGTAGGGTGTAGTTGGTTTATCTTAATCTTAATTGGTTGTTCTGCGTGTACATTGTACCTTATTTGTGCTTGGATTTGAATCTATTGTGTGAAATCACTCTGATAATCGTCAATTGCCCGACCCTCCGACTCCATTTTCTTAGTTCTGTCTGTATGATGTCCATTTGTTTTTTATTAACGTATTTCTTTCCACTCCTCAGGTTAAATGTACAAAGTGCTATCAAGTGTCTGATCGATATGAGAATATGATGGATCTGACGGTTGAAATCCAAGGAGACATAACATCTTTACAGGAGTGCCTTGATCAATTTACTGAAACAGAGTTACTTCACGGAGAAAACAAGTATAAATGTGATAGGTATGCACTCTCCTTTTGTGTACAGAAAATCAATGGAGGGACCCTTGGGCCTTGTTTCGATGGAGGGACTTAGTGGGAAAGAAAGAGGAGGGAGTGTAAGGGATTTAAAATCCCAAGTAAGGGTGGAGGGAAATGGAGACGGAGGGATTCATTTTCCCTCCCCAGACAAATTAAAATCTCCGCAAGGAAGATTTGGAGGGAATTGCATCCAAATACCAACAACCCATTCCTTCTCTCTTTCCCTTCCCTCCCTTTTACTCCCCCTTCCTTCTCTGCTCCCTTTATTATTTTGGTATACAAAAGCCCTTAGTGTGTTTGGATTCATAGTCTTGGAGGGAAAGAGAGGAAAGGGATTTGGAGGGATGTGAGTTCCTTTGTTTGGCTAGTCAAATGGAGGTGGGGGGATTTAGAGGGGAGGTCCCTCCTCCAAGACAATTTATTTTCCATCCAACAAAGGGAAGGAAGATTTGGAGGGGAACTCCAACCCTCCATTCTCTCTCCCCCTCCCTTCTCCCCGCTCCTCTTTCCCCCTCCCTTCTCCCCCTCCATCTTTGGTATCAAAGAGGAGGGGAAAGGAAAGGAAAGGAAAGAAAGAAGGCATTGAGCAAGTTACTTTTCCATCCAAGATTCTTTTTTAATTTGTCTTGTAGGAGAGAAATGGGGGGTTTCCCTCCAACTGCATTTTGTCAACCAAAACAAGAAAATGGTCCGCCTCTATTTCCCTCAAAATCCCTTTATCCAGACGAAGAATTTGTGGTATCTCAGCTCATGACTTACATCGACTTATGACATTTAAATGGTCACCCTCCGTTTCCCTTAAATCTCCTTATCCAAGCAAAGGCTTTGCGGGACCTCAACTTATGACCTTGAAATCTTACATCTGCCTCCATTTAAAGGGGCATGGGCTTCTGCAGTTTTTCTTTAACCTGTAATCCATTCCTGCACACTTGATGATCTTTTTACATTCCATTGTCTATACCTATTGCAGATGTAAAGATTATGTCGTTGCATGCAAGCGTCTAACCATCCACCAAGCTCCAAACATACTTACAGTTACTTTGAAAAGATTTCAGGTAATTTTTGGATTACCATTTTGTGCTGTAGTTAGTGCATGGGTTGGCCTTATCAATTGTTTTCATCAAAATAGCCCCTTGCTGACATTTGGGCCTATTTATTTAATTTCTATTTCTTGTCAAATGGCTTCAGGGTGGAAATTTTGGGAAAATTAACAAGAAAGTTGCCTTCCCTGAAAGTTTGGATCTTTGCCCATACATGAGCGAGGAGAGAGATGACACCGACAAATATGAGCTGTATGCTGTTGTTGTTCATATGGACATGTTGAATGCGTCTTTTTTCGGCCACTACATTTGTTACACAAAGGGCTTTCAGGGTGACTGGTACTGGATTGATGACTGCAAGGTAAATTAATTTGAGCCAGTGCATTGATTGTTGAATGCATGCGTAATTCTTCACCTTCACGCAGAGCAGCCATGCATCCTTTCATTAACGGAAACTTTTACTGTAGTAACACATAATTTTGAATGTGTTTGGATCACCAAATTATAAAATTATATTTTGCAGGTTACAAGGGTTGAATTAGATGAAGTACTGTCACAGGGAGCGTATATGCTAATGTATAAAAGGTAAACTTCTGTTAATTTGTTAATTAATAGTCATATTATGGGAGAGCCTTCCGTCTTCCTCCACTTTATTATCATTTCCATTTTAAGTGTTTTTGGTTTAGCATGCCCGGTTGAAGGCCTTTTTTTGTTAAACTGGACCTTCAAAGTAATCATTGGTGTGATGATTAATTAACCTCTGTGATTCATGCTTATGTTATTTTTCTGTGAGTGTAGAATTTGCTTTTGAATCAAACTTCTATGATGAGAGTAAACTTGTAAATGGATCGGATCTGAGATGTACAACCTGAATATGACTCAATTTCTTAGTCAACTGATCTTGGCCGTGCACAGTTCAAACTTTGTTGGATCCGATATGGACTCAATTTGAAATGACCCGACGACAACCCTCATGACCCAATAATGGTCCAATTTGAAATAACTTGAATGCAAATAACATTAACATTAATAGACACGACCCAAAAATGACTCAAGTCAGACTCAATACCCCCGAGTCGTAACAAGTAACCCGATGATAATACACTCAAGACAGACCAGGGCCTAAAATCCTGAATGATCCACGACCCAAAAGCATGGTTTGCCATGTCCAGATGGGACGCATCTGATCACATGCATGTGCCGGTGGAGGTTTTCCGTATTTTATCAAATATCTATCTCTCACACGTAGGATTTGCTTTGCTGATATCAACAGGATTTCTGCTCGACCAAAATGCCTGAAGACGTCTGAGGTTGGTGTGAACAAGCAGACTGAAGAAAACAAAATGGCTTCTGTGGCAGACAATATTTCCCTTAGCCAGCTATCCAGCCCTTCAAGTTCCTCGGACTCAGGTAGGAAAAAGGAGTGTGAAGGATACAAAGGGCCTGCTGTAGCTGATGATATTTCCCCAAGCCACCTACCCAGCTCTTCAAATTCCTCGGACCCATGTATGAAGGAGCTTGAAGGAGATAAAATGGTTACTTTGACGGACGATATTTCCCAAAGCCAGCCACCTAGTTCTTCATGTATGAAGGAGCATGAAGGAGACAAAATGGTTACTTTGACGGACGATATTTCCCAAAGCCAGCCACCTAGTTCTTCATGTATGAAGGAGCATGAAGGAGACAAAATGGTTACTTTGACGGACGATTTTTCCCAAAGCCAGCCACCTAGCTCTTCAAATTGCTCGGACGCACATATCTCCAACTTGACTACAACTGTTGAGAAAGAGCAGTTGGAGCCTCTCGTGTCTCTGTCCTTGGCTGCTAGCCATGAATCTATTGGTAGTGTTTCAGAAGATCACTCCACTGTCCTTCCCGTGTCTGACGGATGCGAACTATCAGAACCAGCTTCTAATAAAAACCTTGAGGTGGATCCTATGAACATGGATTGACCCAAGTGTCGGTTGTGAGCTGAGTTTTACAACCGTACGTTGATCCTCGTTAGTTACAGAAGTTCCTATGCCCGTAATAATCTGGGAAATTTATTTGAGAGGGATTCAAACTCGGAATTGTTAAGGATGATGGGGTGATGACTGTTGCAAGATGGCTAATAGTATGCTAGATGGATCATTTTTGGGAACAGAAAAAGGACTGTAATTATCATTCTTTGCTGTTGCATGGTTATACTAGTTAGTCCGCAACAACTGTCGGCTAACCATGCTATTATTACTCGTAGTAGGATAGACGTTAGTTTTAGTGTTGGCTAACCCATTGTCTTAATTTTATGAAATTACGTTTTTCAGTAATACTATGAAATAATGAATTACTGAATATATTTTTATAGTTTTAGCTTATACAAATACAATGCTGCGGGCCTCTTTTTGTTCACCCGGATTAAGGTAGTAGATAGACAAACCTCCATTCAAATCAAAACGCAAATATATCGTTTCTAACTATCTACTTAATCAAAAGCTCTCCCTTCTCTCTTTTTTAAAAGAAAAAACCCAACCCTAATTTTGTGGCCGCCGCCGCCCCACCACCTCTTAGTCTACTCGATCTACTTGCCTGGCCGGAGATGGGACCATCTCCTTGGTCTATCTCCGGCCGGCTGATCAGTCACCCACTGTTTTCCGATTCCGTTCCTTTTAAGTTGTCCGATTCCGTTCCTTTTAAGTTGTCCGATTCCGTTCCTTTTAAGTTGTCCGATTCCCACCTCCATCTCGTCAATGATAACCACCTCTCTGTCTACTTGTCTTGTAAGCCTTTCTTGTTTGTTTTTTTGTTGTTTGTGAAGGTCGACCCTCTCCTGGCTTGATTCCCGTTGCCGATCCGCTCCGATCGTCCCGTTGTCTGGCCGTCACCGATGGCCTCCTTCCTTTTCTTTGCCGGCGTTCATCGGGGGCGTTCCCCCTCCCCTCGCCCCCTCCCCCGCCCTCCGGTGACTGGCTTTCCCCTTTCCCTTGTTCGTCCCCTTGTCGGGCCTCCTCCCCTGTCTGTACCGGCGTTCGCCGGGGGCGTCCCCCCCTCCCCTCGCCCCCCTCCCCCGCCCTCCGGCGACCGGTTCTCCTCTCCCTTGTCATTGACTTTGCCGGTGGGTGTTCCCCCTCCCCTCGTCCCCCTCCCCCACCCTCCGGTGTTGTCGGTGTTTGGTTGGTTTGGTTTGGGTGCCTGATGTGTTTGGTCCTTTTTTTGGTGTTTTTAGATTTTTGTTTGCTGCTTTTCGTTAGGTTGTTTGTGGGTTCATTTGTGTCTGCCCGACTTGGTTGGTTTCGATTTGGGCTTGTTGGCTTGTTTGGTTTTTGGTCGGGGTTGTAAGGTCTGTGCCCTTCTCTCCTTGGTTTTGTTGTTTCTCTTTGGTCTTTCTCGACAATGGTCGGGGTGGGTCTTCTGCTTGCCTTGATGGATGTGGGTCGTTCCGCTTTTAAGACGGTTTCGGGTTTGGGTGTCTTTTCATGGTAGATCTGTGTGTCTATTGGGTGGCTGGGTCCCGGTGGCCTTTTCCAACAATGAGCTCTTGTGTTGTTGTTCTTTATTCTAGTTTCTTAATTATAAGCCTATGTATCACTTATATTAGAAATAAAGACTGCCATATGGCCGCTTGTCCGCTTTGGGAGTGGGTTGACCTGACCATAAATTGGTCTTGGATTGGCTCTCCTGGAAGGGGTTTGGTTATGTTGATTTCCTTGTCCTCGGCTCTTTGCATGTTGCTCGGTTCTTTGACTCATTGGATATATGATTGTATGGTTCGTTCATCAAGATGTAGGAGTCTTATCTCCATTAGAGGCAAGCCTCGTTGCTTTGTTCTCACTCGTTTCTTTCTACGCCTTATTCGTAAGTGCGTAAGTGCATCTTGGTCCCGTCTCTGTACAACTCATATGTTTGGATGGTGTCTCGGAGTCAGCAGATGTACCGATAATGTGGATGAAGATGCTCACGTCCAAACGTCCGTGCACCAACAACTCACTATTATCACCCGACGCCTCGTTTTTATTGTTTTTGCTGTTAATTGTAATATTGTTTTTATGTTAAGTAGCGGATGTAATATGTTAATTTAATAAACATGTTATTCGTGTCGAGTTCGCGTTTTGGGACCTCAACCCAAACCCGACCCAATTAAATCTCGTGTCGTGTTCGTGTCGACCCACATACATAAATGGGTCATGAACCTTCAACCCAAATCTGTTAATTTCGCATCGGGTTCATGTCGTGTTTTCGAATCGTGTCATTTTTTGTCGGCTCAACCGAGATACAATCTGGACACCCAATCATTTAACAATAGCAAAAAATATGAAAATGGCCCATGCAGGTCTCGAACCTGCGACCTTGGCGTTATTAGCACCACGCTCTAACCAACTGAGCTAATGGGCCACATTATTATTATATTATTAAGATAGATTGTCACTTAATATCCATTATAGGTAACAAACTTTTACCTATTATAGACAAATTTAAAACTTAATACTGCCCACTATAACAAACTTTTTACAAATTACTCCGTAATACAGAGTACCTATTTTTCTAAACAAATTTAAAACTTTAGTACCCATTATAACAAACATTTTACAAATTAGTATCTAGAGTATCTATTACTCACTCCATTCAACTCCACTTGTTATTTTTTTTGACACTATTCCCATCTAAAGAGAATCTTCAATATTCTCGACAATTTATAAGAGAAAATATAGTCATGTGAGATCTTCTTTGGTTCATCTTTACGAATACATTAACAATATTAAAGTTTTATAATTTTTGTCAATGTAAAGTTGATGAACACATTTTATAGCTTATTTTATCGTCACCCGACAACAATTTTAGAGCTTTCTCCTTCCTAATTTTTACATTTAGTGTTGATTTTTATTAGAAAGTCGATATTGCCGATTCTTGTGCTATCTTGCAGGTTAGGTACACTTTTTTTTTTTGCCGGCAGTAAAAACATGATGGTTACATAACGTTTGAGCTCTCAGAACTCATGTTACAACCTTTATTAAACCTGAAAATATTACTTAAAGAAACGAGAAACATAAGATAAATGCGTCGGGGGTCCACAAAGTTGAGTTTGTGGACATCGGAATAATGGTCACGATCAATGGTACCATCTGCATCAACACAGCTAACCTTCCGAAGCCGTCGAAGAAATTGAGCTTCAGGGTACGACGAACCAGGTGCACTTACGCTCTTGCGAAAAGAACGTAGAAAGAAGAAATGAGGTGCAAGACAACGAGGTCTGCCCTCGGTGGAGTAAAAACTCCTACACCCAGGAGATCGAATCCTTGGATCACAAGTCCAACAGTTAGAGAAAATCAGGATGCTAAGAGAAAGCACGGAAAATCCTTCAACCAAACTCCTATCCTGAGTCGCTAAGAAGTGTCGTCTTCTGAAGAAGTCAACCCACATCAAACTCACAAGAGCCATAACAAACTGACAATGGCCATTATTACTACCATCCAGAACGACATAACTTAAAAAGACCGAGCTACAATCGATCCCGCAAGGGAGATTTATTGAAAAAAGAAAAATAACAGCTACCAAGGGAAAAGAAAGACGTGAAATTATTGGAAGCATCAAAAGGAAGAAGCCAAAAGCCCAACCACACTCCAAACACCAACACCCACCCACACAATCAGCCAATCAAACTAAGAAACCAAGTCCGACCCCAGAAAACAGACAGACGCCAAGACTCAACAGAGAAAAGGCCCAGGTTAGGTACACTTTCAGATGCATTAATGGAAAAATAACTTGAATAGTCGAGACGAGAACGAGAGTCGAGGAAGGAATCGAGAAGCCATGCTACAAGAAGAAACTCACTGCCGAGTTTTAGCAGCGTCACTCGATCGAGTCACGCTAGTGGACTCGATTGAGTGTGTTACCCAAGTAGTCAACTGGACTGCTTTGAAGAGTTGGGCCGAACCTCTATTTTGGGTCCAAAACAAGCGAGAAAAGAGACTTTAATGATCCACTCGATTGAGTCACCATAAGGTAGACTCGATCGAGTGCACCCGATCTGGGCCGCGCATCAGTTTGCAATTTTAGTGAAGACTTGGGCTAGTGGCTTTGAGCCCAAATGATGGAGAGGAAAGAATTTAATCAGTTTTCTGATTTGTAACACACTTTTCATACATTCAGTTTTATTTTTACTAAGAAAATTTTCTAGAAAACCTAATAGCGAGTTTAACGTTTTTTCACTTTGGATCTTTGCGCACAATTTCTAGCCTTGAATTTTTCAGTAATCTTAAGTTAAATTCCAGTTTAGATTTATTCTTATTCTTCGTTACTCATCATAATTTGTGTTTTAGTTATTTCTAGTGATTATCGTTCTTATAGTTTAGAATTTAGATCACTCATCGTTTATTAGCATAGATTCATCTTCATTCTTTGTACTAATTCGTATCGCTTCCATCTTGTTTAATTGCAAATCATCCATTGTTAGTTTTATTATTTCTAGTATGAGTAGCTAATTTTTATTTAGGGTTCAAGGGGATCTATATTTATTATGAGGGTTATAGTTAATTAACTTGTTTTTAATCGTATGAACTATCGCTCAAATATCATTTTAACTCTGATTAATTGATTACTGGTCAGGATTGATTGATTAGTATCACAATTAGGACTTTTCACCGATCGGTTTAAAACTAATTAGGTCACGATTGTTTGGGTAGACTAACTTAATTCTAGCGACCGCATGCAGCTTAAGTCTACCTCTAAAGTTTGTAGAGTGCCGAACGGACCTACATTTTAGATAATTCAATTATCTACTTCGTTAGTTAATTCCTAACCCGATTAATATTCTTAGTGAACTTGAGATCCTCGACCTTTTTCTTAGTTTAGTTATTTAGCTCTTAGTTCACTAAACAAATAATAAACCAGTGACCTGTAGTCTTAAATCTAAGAATCGTCTCGTTCGATCCCTATTTCACTATCTGCATTAGTTAGTGGACTCTAGGTATTTTGAATAAGGATACGACTTCACGCATCAACAAATGTGTAAAAATGAATAGTGACAAGTGAAGTTGAATGGAAGGAGTATAAACAAATTACAATTACAATAATAACTATGCGTTCTATAAAAATCATGGATCCACCATTGCAATTACGAGTAAGTTATTTAAAGACAGGAATCTAACATATGTGTCAATGCGTCCTATGGCTGTTTGTAGGCTCTTCTATTATCTACTCAATCACAGGCTAACAACCACTCATTTTAAGCATATATTCCTCCCGTTCCAATGAATGATTTGCCTTTATTTTTGACACCAAAGGGAAGAGATCCAATGAGGAAGTGACGTGGAGCCAAATTCATGAGAAGGATCAAATTATATTTAAAAAACATTCCTAAAGTAGTAAGACAAACCATTCATTGAGACGCTTCAATATAAAATATGCAAACACTGAAATGAAGGGAGACTGATTTAGAAGTCGTAACTTAGTCAGGTCCCTTGTTTTAACGGCCGAATATTACATTGCATTACATGTGGCTTGGAGCTGTAAAGCAAAAGGACAAGGCCACCCACACCCAATGGGAGATCACAAGATTTATTATTGGATCAACTTATTCTTTCATCCTCATTCAATCTTACGTATTGGTAGCTTACCCTAGGAATCCTGGGGTACCCCTCTTACCTAACGTTACCATGCATGTCCATATCCGACACTTTGTCAAACGTACGTGTCACATATAATTTATGGTAATTAGACACGTTTCAAACACGTTTTTAAATGAAAGTCAAAATTGTTCGAGTTAGGGTGGAAATGTATGATGCTGTTTGCTTTCTAGAAGTTGTTATGCATGTTTAACGTTTTAAAGGGTATCTTGTCTCATTTGGAATGTAAGTCGATCAAGGTTACAACTTTTACGGTGATAGCGAATCTCTGTGCACTTATAAGGATTCTTCGGCAGGGCCGGCCCTGAGCCCTGTTTAGTGGGGCGGCGGCCCAGGGCCCATGCTTGGAAGGGGCCCAAAGAGAGAGAAAAGTCTGTTTAATAAAACTATAGTAACAATTTAGCTATTGAAAATAGCAATGGATCTGCTTTGGTGTAGTTGGTGAACCAACATATCTGAAGTTTAATAGGGCGAGGAGGTCACAGGTTCGAGGCATACCCCAAGCCATTAATAGTTTTTTTTTTGTTTATTTTTTCTTATTTAATGGGGCCCCAATCAATTATCTTATTTATGGAGTAGGTTTTTTTATGATTCTTATCTTTCCTTGTTTGATGCAATTATTTTAATTAGTTTCATTTTTTATGACTCTTTATTTTTCTTTATTTAATGGATCTTTATCATCTTAGTTTCTTTTTATTGTGATAATTTGTTTGCCTTATAAAAAGTAGTATGATTTAAAGTAACTACTGAGTATTTTTTTTTTTTGAAATTCTAAAATAAGGATTCTTCTTGCTATCATTTTTCTTATTACTCTTTATTTTTCCTTATTTAATTAGGTTTCCAATCATTTTTTTTATGACTCTTTATTTCTCCTTATTTAATGAGTCTTTATTATCTCGATTTCTTTTTATTGTAATGATTTTTTGCTATATAGGAGTACTTTAAAGTAATTATTTTTTTAATTCTAAACTAAGGATTCGTGTTGCTATCATTTTATTTATACCAATATATCAATGATCGTATTAAAACTATTTAAAAAAAACAATATCGAATAGTGAATTATTTATGAGTCATTAATTTCAAGAAATGTAAACTTATACACTATCTATGAGTCGTCATACTCACAATATCATTTGACAACCTGAATCATTTGTTAAAGTGCGAACCATGCTAGCTAGAATTGCATTGCAATGCCGTAGATGTAATAAAATCATAATAACAAGAAATTATTGAAATATTTGTTGTTAGAAACGTAGTTAATGAAAATCACGGTCTAAATGAAAGTGTGAGGATGATATTAACGAAAATAGTGAAAACAACGATTACGATTATTTTTAAAGGGGCCTCGTTCTATTATTTCGCCTAGGGCCCCTAAATAGTCAGGACCGGCCCTGTTCTTCGGTCACTTGGAGGGGTGCTAATGAAGAAGCTATTTATGTCCTTCAAGGTGGTGTACTGACTACTGATTGTTGGTGCAGTGAGTAGTCATTCATCTAGCTAGTTCTCTTAACTCTAAGTTTGGGTACATTAAACTTGGGAAAAAAAATTAGGCGATACTATGACGCAAATTTTGTTTAAGTCGTTGGTGATTATTTTAGTGAGTTTGAATAAGGATGACACATCGTCAAATTATATTTGTTACATATTTTATTTATACAATAGGTGAGATGTCATCCATGTATGATGTGACACACAGAGTGAGACACAAAAATAGGACGGGAAATCTGCACTAGGATGACAATGCCTATTGAGATAAAGGATGCTCCCATATTGGTCGAGCTACATGATTCTAAAGGTAAGCTACCAACGTTTGTTTCTACGACTCAATGAGTTGATCCGCGAACCACGTGGTGGGATGATTGGGGCTCTTAAAAGAGAGTCGCTGAGACCGTGTGGAAGTTCAATTCGAACGTCGTGGTTTTGCACTCTTCGAAATTTTTTGTTCAATTTGTATGTCAAAATTTGAACCTTATGATGAGTTAATTAATTTGTTCTCACTAGGAACCTTTTTTTCCCGATTTGAGTTTCTGTGTCTTTTTGTAGGAAAATTTAAAGTGAGATGTTTGTTCTGTTCTTGCAATAGGATAGTTTTCCTTACAATTTGGTAGTAGGGGAAGAGGTGACCTTTTGTGGGTTTGACTTCTCTTCTCTCATCAAACCCTATGACGAGATTTCAGTTTATAGATGAAATGCGGCTTATAGAATACGAAAAGAATAAAAGCATATTCTTTGGTATCTAAAGATATTTCCAACACCAAAATATAAAATTTCGGTGTCTACAATAAGGTTGTGCGTTATTGGCAATAATTTGAGGCAGAAGGGGTAGTCTTTACATCTAGACTCCGTGATGGTACAACTGTTTTTATCGTAAGAGGATTCAAGCAAGTGGATACGAAGTTTTTGTTGGAATATACATTGAATCTCTCTTTTGCATGCAGACATAACTACCACATTGATAGTAAACTAAAGTACTAAACCACATATTTTGTGCTTGTGCACTTATCTTTATTAGTTATGCTATAATATACAACGATAGAAAGCATCTAATTTTAATGTAAGTACATAGTGATAAATGGTATGGATAAATTAGTTTCATTTCTTCTTGAAAAGATCCCAAATTCCCGATACTGAGTAGAGACACTTACTGAGTTACTTTAAAACAAAGGTAATTTTTTTTTAAAGTATCGACTGTAAAAGTTTTTATTGAATTGTTGATTTGTTGTCGTGAATTACGTTTGATGGAGTATATTACTCCTTTCAACTTGAAATCCTAGTTTGGGTATAGAGTATGATAATGGCCACAAATTGAACAACTTGGGGTTGCCATTTTAGAATTTAGCTCACCCATCCTTCAATTGCATTTAGTTGACCTGACCCCCACACATTTATATATATGGACACATATATATCGAAGGCTGAGGTTGAAAATGCATGCAATGATGCACTCAATGTTTTCCAGCACACTTTTGCATATTGCAGTTCATTACTGTACAAAAATAAAACAAGACAAACTATAGTGGGATTAAACAACTCCTCTACACGATGCTTTACTCTAATTTAGTGTAATACTCCGTAATTATTATGTTGACAAATGCTGTATGCTAACAGTAGTGGGTAGATTAGGTGCAGTTGCCTTCTCAGTGAGTCACAGGACACATGCATAACAACAGCATTAAATTAAAATTATACCTAAAAAATGAGGAGACGTACTCCATTAGCATTAGCATAATAATCAACATAATTATTATAGCACTACATAATAAGAATTCTTATAGCTTCACAATTTCACTAGGAAGCCTAAGAGTTCAGCAACAATGGCTTCAAAAGCCTAACAATGTAAAATGATAGGAATACTTCATGAAAAGCAGCAGCAGCAAATAATGAAAACGATTGATTGATCTGATCACTTAGCATAAAACTAAATTTAAGATTAAACCACTTAAGCAAGTCTTCAAAGGGATTGTTAATCCGGCATCTACTGCCTTTGTTGGCTCAGCTGGCTGTCTCCATGCCATGCCCAAACGATGTCCTTAAGGGCGGGTTGAATGTCGAGTTTCAACACCTTCTGATAGTCGAAAGCATCACCGTTGGACTTCTTCATTTCAACAAGATGAATTGAGGGGGCAAATTCAAATATTTCCACATCAATCCCCACTCCTTCCTTTCTAGCTCCTCCTGCTCCGGCTAGCTTCATGTATCCTCCATCCTTCTTCGCCACTTTCAGATTCAAGTTCGTAGCAACTTCCTCAAGTTTGGACACTATGATTGAGGCTGGTTGAAGGGATGTGAATCGGATTTCTTCTTTTTTGTCATCCCCTACGAATAAACCAGACAAGTCTAACCCGGATGATAGGGAAATAATGTCAAAAGCATTCAGGTTGGCTGGTTTCTCCAATTCTGGTTTTTTGGCCAATACCTCCAGTTGAGGGCTCTCTTTGACATCCATCTTAGATCTCATGGGTCGGGTTCCCAACCCTTTCTTGAACCATGGGTTCTCCATTATCTTGCTGATGGGTATCCTGGTGCTCGGGTTTGGATCAAGTATTTTCAGCAGAAGTCTGCGCACATCGGATGGGAACCAATTTGGGCATCGGTAGTCAGCTCGCGTAATCTTCTTGTACATCTCCATCAAATTGGCCTCTTGGAAGGGGAGATGACCCGACATAAGAACAAATAAGATGACTCCACATGACCATATGTCAGCTTTGGCACCGTCATAGCCTTTTCTGTTGATCACCTCCGGTGCCACGTAGGCAGGAGTCCCGCACATGGTGTGGAGCATCCCGTCTTGCCTCTTTGATTCGGAGAGAGCACTCAGGCCGAAATCAGACACCTTCAGAGTCCCGTCCTCGTCCATCAACAGGTTTTCGAGCTTCAAATCACGGTGATAAACACCTCGATTGTGGCAGCAGTCCACAGCACTTATCAGCTGCTGGAAAATCCACCTTGCAATGTCCTCCTTGAGACGGCCTTTGGCAACCTTGTTGAAGAGCTCGCCGCCTTTAGCGTATTCCAAGACAATGTAAATCTTGGTCTTGGTGGCCATGACCTCGTACAACTGCAAGACGTTGAGGTGCTTGACGAGCTTCATGACGGAGATCTCACGCTTGATCTGCTCACTCAGCCCTGCCTTCAAAGACTTCTCTTTGTCAATGACCTTGATGGCCACACTCTGGCCGCTCTTGACGTCCCTAGCGTAGTATACCTTGGCAAAGTTACCTTGCCCCAACAACCTTCCCAGCTCGTACCTCTCCAACAATACACTTCCCTTCTTTTCCATCTCCTCCCTCTAATTAAGAATCACGCTCACGCTCCCTAAATAAAGTAGTAAAATAATGTGTGTGTGTGTGTTTGGTTGACAAAAGACAGAGGGATTCAGCCGTCGTCCACAGGCTCGTGTTTTAGTATGGCAAACATGCTAATGCATGTAGATCGGTGGCAGAGTTGAGCAGATTGCAGGGTTGCTCTGCAACAAGCGGCATGTCCGAGCTCATCTAGGGCCAACAAGGGATTTTTGACAAAAGAGGGGATTAAACAAGAATAATCAGAAGATAAATTTCCCGCATGAACACACATCTTTCTGCATTCCCTGATATCTCTCTTTCCCAATATATATAGCTTCTTCTTCTCCTTCCTTGCGAATGTGTGCAACAACCCCTGGAATAATCAACTGCTTCATGTTAATGTCGATTCTAAATCAATGAATGAATGGATGATTACTTATTCCTTAAACACAGACGTTCATTTGAGATGAATCTAGATTAACTAACTAAATTCACTTATAAACCTAGTACATCAATCGATCAATCAATCAAGCAATAATAATATTATACTCGTAATATAAGAAGAAGCTTTAAAGTAAAAGTGAGTTAAATGAATAGAAAAGGGAGTAGTTAGAGATGATGAGATGTGAGATAACAACTCTTTGTTGTGACTTACTAGTACGGAGTAGCTACCATTCAACCAATCTACCATAACCTTAAACCAGGAGTGTTAATCTAATACGCAACCTTAAGTGATTTGTTTATAACAATTTTTTTTTTCCCCAATAATTGCTCAACTAAACATATACTCGTACTTTCTTAATTATTGCTCCTTCCGTCTTGATCATGTGTTGTTCTTTGATCAAGAGTACTCCTCACAAATAATATAAAAAACAACAAATGACCAAAAACGGAGCACAACACCACAAGTCCCACACCATAAATCCCAAATTCTAAATAAAAAATCTAAAGCTACCTACCTAATTCCACATACTTTTTTCAAAAAAGTAGTCGTAATATTGGGGATCAATTTGGTGGTGGAGGAAGACTCGTGAATATCCAATATATAAAGTATAAACATCAAGTACGTCACGCATCCTAGATTCAATCAATCAAATATTCAAATCCCCCTTCCCCTACTAAACTAAACTCATGAATAAATATCCCATTAATAAATAAAAATGTAAATGTAAATGTAAATGTAAATAAATAAACAAATAAAATCGTAGTGTTACTACCACCAAAAAAAACTCAAATCTTTGAATCATATCATCGTCTCAACATCAAAAAAATAAAAATAAAAATGACGTTGTGACATTTATGTTTTTGGGAATAAAATCATGCAGACAGCACAAGTTGTAGCACTATAAAATCAACAAAATCCATAGAAGAATAAATCAAATGGAATGAAACAAAAAAAGGGGGAATACCAATTGAAAGGAGAGGAGAGGAGATAACAGCAGCCGCCTTGAAAGTTATAGCAGAGATGAGATTAGAGAATACAGATCTGGAATACAAAGGTGTCTATATAAATAATAATAAGTGGGTTGATGTTGATGTTGATGATGATGATTAAGCTTTAATCAATCAGATAATCAATCAATCAATCACCGTAGATTAGAAAAAAAGGGAAGGAAGAAGCAGGGAAATTATTAAGAGGGAAGGGGAAGGGGAAGAGGAAGATGAAGGAGAAGGGGGAGGAACCAGGAAGAGTATGAGGTTGGTTTGTTTGTATGGACCAGAATAACAAAAGAAGGAGGAGGCTTATATGAGGAGGAGACCGAGTGATCCGCCGAACAAGGACAAAATAGTTTTGCCAAATTAAACAATCACCATACTAGACTACTAGGCTTGCCCACCTCTTTCAACTACCGCATAATTAAATCAAATAATTTACACTATTTTACTACGCGTACCCTTTTTTTTTACGTTTAATTAATTTTTTATATATTTATACTGATATAATTATCATATTATACTCATCTGAGACGTTTGAGGTCGACAAGTGTTGTGTTTTGTGTCTGGAGGGTTTGTTGCTTGACGTTGTGGGTTGTATTTTGATGATGCAGTTGCTCTTGTTCATCAACGCTTCAATTTAAAGAGTAAAGACTTCTAATTCTTAACGTCTCTATGTCTTGCCCCTTTACCATTGGTTTAACTTTATCTTGCCACGGAATCAATAAGTCACACCAAACTCATGCTCTTCAAACTCTCGATAAAATAGGATTACATCCTCACTTGCATCTACAATCATCTCAACGTTGTTGAACTTGTGTCTATATATTTATTGAATTTATATAAGTTTCTGATTTGAGTGGTAAGTTTTTGAGCTTAAACATTCACTTCGTATTTGATTTAGATCGACAGTTTTTCACTAAAATTCAAAAAATTTACGACAAAACTTGAAAATCTTGTGACAACACTCAAAATCATAAAATTGGTTGTATAATCTACTAATTAGAAACTCTGGTATAAAACAGTGTCAAAGTTAGTTTAATGCGAGGTGTCTCACATTTAAGATAGTCATTTTAATTATTTTTTATATTTTAATTAGTGACTCTCGTGGTAAATTTTCGTGAGACGGTATCATACGAGAATTGGTGACAAATTTGTACTATTTAGCTTTCACTTATTTCCTTTGACTTAATTTTATTCAATTCAATTTTGAAATGCATTATTTAACATATTTTAATACATGGTATTACAGATGAACAAATGAATATAAAAGTTAATGAATGAACAAGATCTGAGTGTATTTAAAAAAAATTACTCCTTATACTTCATGTATGAAATTGATTTTAAATAGTCATAAATCTTTGATTTATTTGTGTGTGATTTCTTTCACATATTAATTCGTATACGTGTAAAATGGATATGTGTATTTGTGTTTTGATGATGAATTTATTGATTTGGAAATTCTTAGTCATTATCTCAAGTACGAGTACTTTTTTTGCTGACACATCGCCTTTGTGTCTTATGAATGTGCAACGTCTTTGTTTAAGTTTGAAATAATTACAACAAATAAATTATAAATCTCTCCCCTCTCTGATTTAGTAAAATATATTTTAAATACAAAAATTGTGAACAGATGTTTTCTCATTACGTTATTGAGAAATCATTTTTCTGTACCCTTTCTTACATTATTCGTACATATTTTATTATAACATTATGTTATCCATACATATTTTATTATTACAATATATTATTCGTACATATTTTATCGTATCTTATTTTCTAAGTTAGTAAATGATGGTCTGTACTTTAGTAGTCTATAATACGAGTATTATTATTTATTTATTTATTATTGTTTTTAAGAAGTAGTCTATCAAATGTTCACTTATTCCTCGAGAAAAGTCGTATGCACATCTAAAGGAAAATAAAGAGTTCGAGAACGTTATTTGTGAATTTCTTGTTCTGTGTTTCTCATTGAAATACCTCGAATATATACAAACTGACCAAGATAAGTAAATAGGGCAAAGATCGGATCAAACATGAGTACACACTTCCTACATACAATATATACCAAAACTAAAACATACACAAGATATTCGAATGTATGTCACCTCTTTGTCCAAATACACAAGATATCCGAATGAATATCCAAATATTCTATAGAATATTCTATATTACCCCCTCAAGTTGGAGCATGAGGATCAGAAATGCCCAACTTGACAAGAAGAAAATGGAATTGTTGACGACCCAACGCTTTTGTAAGAATATCGGCCAACTGAGTCTTGGTATGGATATAAGCGGGCACAATAGTACCACGTTGAATTTCATCACACACGAAGTGACAGTCAACCTAAATATGTTTTGTCCGTTCGTGAAAAACAGGATTATTAGCAATGTATAACGCTGCCTCGTTGTCGCAATGCAGAGAAACAAAGGATGAATGTTCAATATTAAGACTTTTGAGCAAAGCTTTTAACCACAAGATTTCACATGTAGCGGAAGCCATAGCACGATATTCTGCCTCGGAAGATGATCGAGAAACAGTCGGCTGTTTCTTAGTTTTCCAGGATATAGGAGAACCTCCAACAAAAAACAAAATATGCTGACAGGGAGCGACGACTAAGAAGACAGCTAACATAATCAGAATCACAATAAGCCTCAAGGGTTAACGAGCCATCCGTACGAAGTAAAATACCTTGTCCGGGACTAGACTTTAAGTAACGGATAACACGAAGAGCAGCGTTCCTTTGAGTTGAGGTAGGTTGCTGCATGAATTGA
Source organism: Agrostemma githago (assembly GCA_958450325.1). Lineage (NCBI taxonomy): Eukaryota > Viridiplantae > Streptophyta > Magnoliopsida > Caryophyllales > Caryophyllaceae > Agrostemma > Agrostemma githago. The sequence continues at coordinate 3,928,990 of OY288242.1, forward strand.
GCCAAAATATGAATGGAATAGCAAAGCTCAGGACGTGTAGTAGTGAGATAAACTAAGCGTCCCACCAACTGTCTATAGCAAGTAGGATCCATCATAGGAGCATCTGAGGCGAGATCCATCTTGTGATTTTCTTCCATAGGAACGTTAGCAGGTTTAGAACCCATAACAACGGTCTCCTTTAAAATGTCAAGGGTGTATTTGCGTTGACATAAGAAAATGCCGCTAGCATTCCTAGCAACCTCAATTCCGAGAAAATATTTCAATTTTCCCAAATCTTTCATGCGAAAGCAGTCACTAAGGTATGCTTTGAATTTAGCAATGACAATGCTATTATTTCCGACAATAACAATATCATCAACATATACCAAAATATTTAAAGTGATATTCCCTCCGTTCCAATGAATTGTTTGCCTTTGCTTTTGGCACCAAGCGCAAGAGATCCAATTAGAAGGTGACAAGTGGAGCCAAGAGTCAAATTACACATAAAAAAACATTCCTAAAATAGAAAGGCAAACAATTCATTGAGACGCCCCAATATGGAATAGGCAAACAATTCATTGGAACGGAGGGAGTATCATTCTGACAATAAACAAACAAGAAGTGATCAGAGGGGCTTGCCTTGAAACCATATGTGTGCAAGGCGGTAGCTAACTTGGTATGCCAACACCGAGGGGCTTGACGCAAGCCATAAAGAGACTTACGAAGTCTACAAACTTTTCCCGTAAAACCACGACTAAAACCCGGGGGAAGCCGCATGTAAACTTCTTCGTCCAGATCACCATGAAGAAAAGCGTTGTGCACATCCATTTGATGTAATTCCCACTTTTAACAGCAATGACAACAAGAAATGTGCGAACAGTGACCATTGTTACAGTAGCTGCAAAGGTTTCAGCGAAATCGATGTCTTCCTGTTGATGGTTTCCAAAGACAACTAACCTTGCCTTGTACCTTTCAATGGTCCCGTTGGATTTATGTTTAATTTTAGGGTTTTTCTACGTTGTACCCTCCTATTTTTCCGTTTTCTACCATGTACCCCTCCTATTTTCAAAAACCCCACTAATACCCCTATAGTTGATTAACTTCATAAAACGTGACCTAATCACAATTATCCGTCTAATACTCCGTTAATTTGATGACATGACAGTGATTTTAGGTTATGACATAACCAGTTTTGACGACTTTGGCTTGTATTCCCTCCATTTTCTCCAACTTTTCATCCATTTCAACTTCTTATTCTTTTTTATCCTATTGATTTTTCTTCACTTTCTCCCCAACTTATTCTTTAGCTTAAAATAATGATATTTGACTGATTTCTAATGAAATTAATTTAATCACATTAACAAACAAAGCATTGATGAAAGAGTTATCATCAAATGTAGAAAAAAATCAGAAATTATGCATGCAAATTTAGAATTAGAGAAAACATAGGAGACGGAGATGAAAATTAGTTAGGGTTTTTGAGTAGAATAATTGTAATTAAGTCACGTTTAATAAAATTAATCAACTACATGATTATAAGCGGGAGTTTAGAAAATATGAGGGGTATATGGTAGAAAACGGAAAAATAGGATGATACAAATTGTTGAGTAAACCATATGTGTTTTGATATGTGTCTATTTAAATACTACAAATTGTTGAGTAAACCAATAGTTGTCCATCTTTCTGATGGACAAGTCAAAACTAGTTGTTACTCATCAATGAGCAGTTCCCCTTATTGATAAATTGTCATTGCAAAATGTGCTCTATTTGCTTGAATTCAAACACAATCTGCTTCCTTTAGGTCGATTATTTGGTGATACTGGTCTTATTGCTCTATTTGATCTTAATTCGTGCACTATATATAAGATCTTTCAACTGAGGCGATTCTATATTCTAGCAGCAAGAGACGAAGAATCTATCTGTTTCTTCAATGCTCTAGTACTACATACTCATAGCAAAATTTTACTAGCATTATTTCCCTTTCTATTTCTGTTAAAGATAATGATGTTGCCTTATTACATTCTAGAATGGGTCACTCCTCTTTGACTACCTTCAAGCATGTAATACCTATACATGATAAATAATGGCAAATCCTGTCATTGTGATACGTATATTCTTGCTAAGCATCACAGCCAATCTATTTGACTTAATCCATGTCGATCTCTCGGGTCATATCGAGTCAAATCCATCTCAGGAGTATCTTACTTCCTCACATTAGTAGATGTAATCAAAGACAAACAAATGAATGGAACGGAGGGAGTACATGACCTCCAAATACCATTTGATCACGGTCCAGTTTGGCTCATTCATGAAATATTGTTACTACTGTGCTATAGCTAGAACTGTATTATTGTACGAAAATCATAACAATTTGTTATTGATAAATTTGTTCTTAAGTAAACATGTACGGAGTAATTAATGAAAATTTATGTCTCCAAATGAAAGCGTTAAGATGGTATAATGAGAGAATGAAAACAATCGATCGATCCTAACTATATTTCGAGGGTCCACTTACAATATTTTGCCTAGGGCCTTCGAAAGTTCAGAACCGACCCTGTTGCTAAGCATCACAACCAATCTATTTGTTGACTTAATCCATGTCCATCTCTCGGGTCCATATCGAGTCAAATCCATCTCATGCCTATCTTACTTCCTTATTTTAGTAGATGAATATACTAGAACTACTTTGATTATATTACTCAAGAACAAGGAACAAGTTACAAGTAGTTTCCATATATATATAGAGAGAGATGTACTCCGTATATATTTATGAATTTGATTCGAGAGGATGGAGAATATAGCAGTTAGGAAGGGAAAGGGGAGGCAAAACAATGTCATTGGCTGCACTCTGAGGACAGGTAGCACCTAATAATCGCAAAGCAAGTCCAAAAAAAATACAAAATCCCATTATTTTAAGTGTATAATTGCAAAGTGCAATGGTTTATGACGAGTTGACGACTGACGAATCAGGAATCCGGATCTTAAGTTGAAGATTTTTATACTGAGCTAGAGATCGAGGAATTCCATGTGCTAATTTGCTGGTTTCATCATTATCCACAAAACAACAACATAAAGAGTAGAAGCAGCTAGCAAGTAGTAGTAGACTTTACTCTGTGATGACTGATGATCGAGTGAGTACAACAGAATATCCTTGTATATTTCCTCTAAACACTATTTTTTCTCATTTCATTAAAATACTTATCACAAACAATGAAGTACTGAGACAAAAAACAGTGTCTGGATGGAGTATAAATCTCATCCAATTTAATACAAAGTGTTATCCTAAGCCACTTAAGCCAATTTTATGTACGGTCTTTGAGTTACCGGGTTTATGGAGGTGCATGGTAACCTAAGTAGCACAAACACACCTCCAAACCATTGTGTCCCTGTCGGACAACTATAAAACCGTTTATTTATTTATTTATTTGGAGACGTGTCAGACACGGTTCATAGTATCTGAAGACTTGTTAGATATATTAACATTGTTTATGAGTTTCTGAACTTTAATTTGAATTGTATTGTCCAACGATGTAAAGAACTGATTCAAGGGAACCAATCCCCTATATACTAAAAGGATAATAATTTTTCAAAATTTTCCCTCCAAAATGCATTATTCCTAAACATGGAAGTTAAACAAAGAGTACTTTAAATTAAAAAATAGATTGGTGACCAATTACATTTCATGGATGATGATAAATTCATCAAAATGATAAATTTATAGTATAACCATTCTTAACTTCACACTAGAAAAATATATTCGGTTCTTTTTTCTAAATAATGTTTTTGTTTTTCGAGTTGAATGTCTAAACATTAATTTTTATAAAAATGTGAAAATAGTCCAATTTCTATTTTATAAATATATATATATATATATATATATATATATATATATATATATATATATATATAGAGTCAAGATCCGGTGAGAACTACAACTCGTTGAGAACCGTGAGAACCTCAATAAAAACTCAATTATTATTTTTTTCGAAAATTTAGATGACTAATTTACCCTTAGCTTAATTTATTCAAATGTTTTATTAGGCATAACTAATCATATTTTATTAAAAATATTAAGAAAATTGTTATTTATTCACGAAAAGTTGAAAGGGTACACTGAAATGCAATTTAGGTACACTGAAAGTGCAATAAGGTACATCAAAAAAATTAGGTACACTAAAACGAGCATTAGGTACACTAAAATTATATGTTTCCGTTTTCGTCACTAAACAAGATTTTTTTTACCGAAAAATATGTTACCCACCCATTAAATTGTACGACGAATTCAAATATGTCATTAAATTTCAAAAAAAATAATAATTTAATGGAGTTCTCAAGGTTCTCATCAAGTTGATGGTTCTCACATGATCTTAAATCTATATATATATATATATATATGAGGGAATTAAGTGTCTCGAAATATGAGAATAACATAAATAAAAATATACTTTGTAGATATATTATTTTCATCTAAACATACATTTATTTATTTTACTAATAACTTGACTGCTTATCAATTTGAAATTATTTTTTCAAAATTGAGGTAGCTAGTAATTAAGTTTCGTGGCCTCGTCCCTCTTCAGCACCAAAATAAAATAAAATAAAAAACTTATAATAATATGCTCCTTCCATTTTATTCATTTTTTGTCATTTATATTCATTATTATAATCAAAAGTAAATAAACGAGACAGAGGGTGTATTAACGTGCAGCAATAATCTTGAGAGCATATGTAAGTGGTAGAGTGTCGCTTATTTTTGTGAAAGATACACGTGTTTTATGATGCGTCACATTTTGCGTATTTGCATGCAGATGCAGTATGCAGTGATAACATGCAGAAGCTGGTTTCTGTTGTGCTAGCTACCTTCCAATCTGCTGTAAAGTATTTTGTTTCATCTAAATAATTTTGGTATCCAACATTATTATATGGATTATAATCTATTTGTTTATATTATCTTCACATTTACCATTATTTGAAAATGAGGACCCTCATGCCATACAGATGACCATTTCTCCACTTTTTTTCTTTTATTGTCAAAAGTATACCCTTACGAGTATTATTACATCAAATCAACATATATACTCGTATTCATTCACCAATGCAAAACATAAGCTACCAATGATTTTGGCCTCCTTTGAATTATTGAATGCAGTGGCTTTTAATTACATCAAACCACATAATGCTTGACTGCTTTCTGCAACATTTTTTTTTAATTTTATTTTGTAATAACATTTTGACTGAAGTAAACAAATAAATGAAACGGAATTAATTACGACTACTCGATGGTTAAGGTTTTCTATTTGGACTATCTAAAGGTCCTCCAATATGAGCGCCGCTTAGCACATACCGCGTACTTGAAAGAGTTTTATACTCCGTAACAATTTTCGACGGATTTGAATTACATAATTCCCAACATTTCATACATGTTAAATATTACTCACTCTGTCTTTATAGAAGAGTCACTCTTTTCTTTTTGGACTATTTCTCTAAAACAGTCACCTTTTACTTTATTATTCTTTTGTCTGATTTGTGTGGTTCCCATTAGTTGTGACCCTACATATTTATTCTCCCAAGTGGAAACTGTTGATACTTAGGGTAACATTATCAGCAAGACTCTCCAAAGTCTTAAGACTCTGTCACCTCAGCTTTCCACTAACTTTTAATATTTATTTATTCCTCAGACTCACCTCAGATTTTATACATCATCAGTCAGACTCTGCTCAAACTCACTTTACCCATTTTTGGTTAAAAAATTAATTAATTTGGTTTAATTTGTGATTAAACAATACTACAATTTACTTGTTTGGTACAAATTACTAATTACTTTACTATTTAGTTTAATTAAAAAATTTAAGTTGTTTTATTTTATCGTTGTTGGTTTTGTTTGATATACAAAAAGACAGGTAGACGTCTTTTGGGCTTCGTTCATATTATAGATCCAGATGATTTATGATACTTTGATAATGCCTTATATTAATTTACGATATTTTAGTAATTATTTTTTCATACATGGTCTTAGGTGTATCGATTTAGGTTATTGACTTACGATTCCCATAGAATCAAAATGTACTCGTAATTGTAATTTTGCAAAGAAAAATAAACGTCGGTGGCCGTACGGTCATCCTTTTTCGTCCTTTTCAAAATAACGACTACATTAAAATAGTTAATTTCGTGTTTAATTAGCTAATATAATTACTTAATTGTATTTTTATTTGTTAAATAAATGTTTAATTACGTTGACTCGGTTAATTAGTTAATTAGGTGAAATTGCATTTTTATTTATTAAATAAATGTTTAATTAGGTAATTACTTCGTACGTTAAATTGGATAATTATGTGTTTTATTAGTTAAATATGTACTCGTATTTGATAATTTTATTTGGGGTCGAACAACAAAAAGAACAATTAAACAAAGACGTGAGGCTTTAAAAACAATAGAAAATAAAAAAAATTGTATGAATACGAATCGTTTATTGAATAATATGTCGAGAAATATGCAACATGAGTCATGACCCCACAAAAGTCTTAAGTTGAGTCTTTAAAATTCAAGACTCAACTTAAGACTTTAGTACATTATTGGTAGACCCCACACGAGTCTTGATATAAGACTCATCTCAAGACTACCAATAATCTTCTCAAGACTACCAAAAATCTTAAGACTTTCTCAAAACTATCAAAAATTTTAAGACTTTCCTCAAGACTTTGCAACATTATTGGTAAGACTCACATGAGTCTTGAGACAAGACTCTCTCAAGACTCACTCAAGACTCACCTATAATGTTACCCTTAAGAGCATGTTAGAGAAAAAACTCTCCATGGAGGATGATGGAGAAAAAATGCATTTTTTACTACGGAGAGTTTCTCCATATTGGTGGAGAATGACAAAAATCTCCATATTCTTGGAGAATACTATGGAGAGTGTGGGTGGGCCATGATGGAGAGGTTATAATAAAAGATGAGTGAGAATGAGTGAAGTTGATAGATAAAAAAATGAGTTGGGAAAGTTATGGGTCCCATAACGAAGAGGTTGATGGAGAAAAATTATATCCATTGTACTTGAGATTTTTTTTGTAGAGAAAAAAAGATGGAGAATAGTGATGGAGAGAAAATATGGAGGGATCCATTGTAAAACATGCTCTTAAGGACAATGGATACCATAATCACAAGTTCACAGTTTACGAAGATGGTCATAGTCGACATGCCAAGCTTGATGAGGCCGAGAAAGCTCAAGTTGATGCACAAGTTCGAGTTGGTGTTCCTCTTTCGAAGATTCATGAGGGTTTACATCAGACGACGCTTGATAAGCCTCGGCCTGGCATACGAACTATTCACAATTGGGCTTATAGGGTTAGGGCTAAAGATCGAGCTGGTCAAAACTCGGTGCAACAGATGTTACAACTTGCACGTGCGTGACACATGCTACTTATATTGGTTTTCTGTGGATGATGGTACAAGTCGGCTGTTACAATCGTTCATGGCTCATCTTGTTTCTGTGAACATGTTCAGATCTTATTATTATGTCGTACAAATTGATGCGACATACAAGACGAACAAGAATGGACCTACACTTGTCGAGATGATATGATAGGTATGACTCTCGTCGGCAAGAGTTTTGTAATTGCTTATGCTTTCATTCAGACCAAATCCAGGCTTGAATGCGCCTGGGTATTGGAGAAGCTCAAGTCGCTACTAATAGATGATGTACAACCGAACGTAATCGTGACTGATCGAGAGCTTGGGTTAATAGATGCGATTTCAGGTATCTTCCCTCGTTCAATCCACTTATTGTGT
>OY288242.1:3941755-3986755 GCA_958450325.1 Agrostemma githago
TTGTTTATCATTAATTTTTAACAAAATTATAAATTTATAACCAAAACGCATAAGTTTACATACCATTAATCTCATAATAAACGACCCAATTAATTACCTAACTCATTGTCCCGTTTACGATCCAAAATCAAAATATACCATTAGTCCATCATTGTGGCTGTTGTTCATTTCATCTTCTCATATTTTTAATTAGTTCATCCACGTCATGACTCATGAGTAGGACTTGCCTTATATATATGTGTGCCAATGTCCTAAAGACTCACTGGACAAATGGAGTTCTCTCTCTCTTAGGCCTAAAGACCCACTGGACAAATGGATACTTTTGGCGTGTTAACGAGGTTTGATGAGATGATTTTTGATTTAACAAGACTCCTTAACTCTGCAAGATATCCTGCATCAACTCAAAGCTTCCTCAACCAAATTTTACGAGGCTTGATGTCCTCCATTTACACGCATTATATATATATATATATATATATATATATATATATATATATATATATATATATTCAATTCCAACAAAAAAATATCATGACAATTTTTTTTTGGAACTTATAGCATGGAGTTTACGTGAACAATGAGTAAATCGGTAAACACAAATTTTTATATGAGACGAGACGATCTCACGATAATACCCGTATGATGACGAACTACTCCTTAAACAAGTATTTTGATTTTGGATCGTAGGCTATGATATGCCTCGTAAACGGAACACGTGTATCGGTTTGGGCCGAGTTATATTTGAGTCATTAAAAAACGTGTCTAGCTAGCTAGTCGGATATTTCATTTTTGGATCGTATGCTATGCCTTGTAAACGGGACAATGAGTTAGGTACATGTGTATTAACTCGAGTCTAGTTATTTTCGAGTAATTAAAAAACGTGTTTAGTCGGATATTTTGTTTTTGGATCGTAAACAGGACAATGAGTTAAGTACATATTTTAGCGATGAGATTCGACTCCCTCCGTTCGAGTATTACATATGACACGGGATATAACTAAAAAACCTGTGTCTAATTAATTAAATGAAGTCAAGCATATGGTACGGAGTATTTATACATGTTCTCTTTATATATTACCAAAACAATGAAAGGGTAAACTAATACCCCGAAAGCACCCTTCTTTCCCCTTCATAAAAAAAAGAAACACCCTTCTTTCTCCTGATTTTTGTTGCAGTGACAGCTTTGCATTAAGTTTTGCTGCGGGCTTCTTACTCCCTCTTCTTCCACCATCACTTGTTTCCATTCCTATGTTGAGTCAGAAAAGTTGGATTCTTAACCCCTTTATCTCCTTTCCATTTACTGTCTTCCCTACCACCCCATATAAATACGTCCAAATGATACCTCCAAATTCATTGCATTTAAAACTAAAACCTCCACATCATGAGTAGGCCGCCTCTCTCTTAGACCTAAAGACCCACTGGACAAACGGAGTTGAGTTGCAGGAACGCTTTTGGCGTGTTAATAAGGTTTGATGTGATGATTTGGTGATTACTCTGCAAGATATCCTGCATCAACTTACTGGGCTCAATCAATTTTTATTGTGCTAGATGAATCCTCCATTTACACGCATTATATATATATATATATATATATATATATATATATATATATATATATATATAGAGTAAGGCTCTTATGAGTCCTTTACTCTATATGAGTCCCTAAGTCCTCATCTCATCCAATCTCATCCATTGGATGAGATGAGAATGGATGGACAAGATGCTTCCAATTATTTGTATTTAAAAAAAAAAATTACGTTCCTAAAATAGCTCCCATGATTTTAGGAAACAATAACCCCATGATCACATTAATTCATCATTCAATCATTCATGTTGCAAAATTCATCAAAACCTACAAAAAAAAAAAAACTTCCATCATCACGTTCCATCGTTCATTCAATCAAATCTGGGTTCAAAATCCCGTTACTATGGATTCAATGAGCGCGTCATCTTCTTCAACTGTTGATAAGCAATTGATCGAGTATAACAATGGTGAGTTTTGATATTTCTTTCAAGTTTTGCTTCAATTTTAATTCAGCGATCGACTAACAAAAATTAAAATTCTTTCACGTCGCTTTGGCTTCTTTTTTTACGTCAATTTTCATGTTGATATTGTTTTCATTGTCATCTCATTCATCATAGATTCATATTGATGGTTAATTGATATTGATTTCAGAGTTTTATGTTTGTTATTTGGGTTTTCAATGAGGTCTACTGATAATATTGTTTTGTTTTCTATGAATGCAGTCACGACGTTAAAGTAACATACGATCTACATTACAGTAACACTCCATTGCAATTACATTAACACACTGAACGTTACAAAATAGTTTTTGATGATGATGTTAGAGTAACGTACTTTACCAGTTAGAGTAACACAATGTAAGAGTTGAAGTAACGCATTGGCTGCATGAGCGTAACACATATGTATTAACGTTACAGTAACACTTAATTGCAATTACAGTAACACACTGAACGTTGAGAAACAATTTTTGATGATGATGTTAGAGTAACGTACTTTACCAGTTAGAGTAATACAACGTAAGAGTTGAAGTAACACATTGGCTGCATAGGAGTAACACTGAGGAAGTGGATGACGACGACGAAGATGAGGAGACTGAGGAAGACATTGAGAAAGATGAGGTGGAGGAACATGTGTTTAGAGAATACTTGTGTTTTTGGTCATGATAAAAATATTTTTCTTTTTTTTTGTTTACAAGAATAAATGATTTTGTACACATTTTTTTACAAGTAGCGTTGTGCTACATAGCAATTAACTCTATATTTTATTTAATACATGTGCATTTGGTTAGAGTAACATCTCAGTTCTATTGAAGTAACACCTTTCGTCAGTTAGAGTAACAGACATAATGCATTAAAGTAACTGAGGACAGCAGCGTTGTTTAAACAAATGATTACCAAAGTAACTGAGGATAACTTGGATTGGAACCATTCATTACCAAATTAACGATTGTCGTTCTTTAAAGAACGATATATAATGCGTCAGAGTAATTGATGATAATAGCATTGTTTAACCATGAGAGAAAGAATAACACCATTAATTACTTAGAGTAACATCATTTATTCATTAAAGTAACACTTATAATACGTCAATGTAACACGCTGATTATGAGACCACATATGTATTTTGGGTAAACTTGATAAAACGTGATCAAGTGAGTTAGGTGGTGGAGATAATTAAGGGAGGAGAGAGAATTTTATTATATTTTTTTTTCAAAATATGTTAGTTATTACCTTAATTACTAGACTCAATCACCACCATCCATCTCATCTAAATCAATGGTTCTAAATAGGACTTATTGACTCAAAAAAAAGAGGACTCACTTGATCTTTACTCTCTCTCTCTCTCTCTCTCTCTCTATACATACATATATATACATATATATATATATATATATATATATATATATATATATATATATATATATATATGACCCTTGCACGTGTTTTGTTTGAAGAATTTGGAGTTTCTTCAACAAAAGCTTGAGTTGAAAACTGAGACAATGACATTGAGTCATCAAATTGATCAATATTTCCATAATTTTCCCTTTCGAAAATTAAATCCGTAAAAGAAGGAATATAATTTTGACTATTTAAATTTAAATCAAAATCGTGAATATCTTCGTATGATGTGTGATCATTGGTGAGCCTAGGTCGTATGCTCCCAAAGATAAATAATTAAGTCCTATTACCTTTAACAATATAGCAGAGGTAAGTCGAGTGTCGAATTCACAGGGAAGGCGAGGTAAATTAATGTGTGAATAAAATAAATAAACGCAATGACAGGCTAAAGTCGTATGCCTCAAATTACAATTTATACTCACTTAAATCTAAATACTAAAAACGTAGTAAAGTAGAAATAAGGGTCGAACCCAAAGGAATCAGATTAATCTAATTATGCTAACTAAAGTGTAGAAATCGACCTCCAACGTAATTAAAGACCGTAGTAAATAAGGGGGGGTTTTATGAATGAAATTCTAATAAACTAAATCGAAAAGCTAATAATTCGAGATGTCAAATGATGAGAAAGAACTTAGACACAAGCACAAATCCACACTTAATAGCGATTGATCATCGTAAGACGGTTTCAATTAATAACCTTGACCACTCTATCGTGAATATGAAATTCCAATTCTCTTAAGAATAGTTAACTAAAACGAATCCCGTTCTTAATTAACCCTAACCGTAAAACAACCTAAACAATCCAGTTCTAGGTTCAATTAGACGGAAGCAATATGGATCTGAGAATTCGATAGATAATAAATAGCACGTACAATCCAGTCGCGCCTTAGATATTTATATGAATCACTTCTAAGTACTAATATCAACGTATCCCGTTCAATATTAATTCCTAGTTGTTACTAGTGTAAAGTTAATCAGTAAATCCTACTCAATTAACGATACTAACGATAGAACAATGCAATTAAATACTAGTTGTACACCTAGCAATCAACAACAACATTCATGAAATTGATAACAAAGCAATTCATAATAATCAAGGTTAATAATTAAAACATTCAAACTCACAAACGATTATCAAGTGCTTCAAAGGCTTGAATCTAAGTAGAGAAGATTAGTTACACATACTTGCAATGGAAAATTAGGGTTCTTCAAAGGTCTCCCTTTTTCTCTCTAATCTTACGTTAAACTTGATGTGATAATGATGTGTCTAAAACCAAACTTAACCTAATAATAGTTTCCTAATAATAATAATATAATAAAATATCTTAAGGGTACTAGTAATACTAATAATAATAAAAACTAGTAATAGATAAATAATATTAAAGTCTTAAAATATACTACCTCCGTCCCACTAAGATTGTCCCGTTTCATTAAAATACTCCTCACATATAATAGGGAAATGAGACAATCTTTTAGGGACGGAGGGAGTAGCAAATATCACTAGATAGGGACGGAATCGCGCAGAATGTTTCAGAACACCATGCGACTCGCCCATCCTTCGCGCGACTCGCGGGAGCGCGCGACTCGCCTGACGTCTGCGCGACTCGCCTGACGGGCTGTTGCTGCTTCGTGCAATTCTTCGATTCCGTCGTTCCGGGTCTTCAAGTGGCTTTCTTTTTCTTCATGTTTTAGTCGTTCTTAGCCCAAATCGACGGTCCAATGGTTAGCATCCTCAAAATAGCCTATATTACATTTATACCAAATCGACACAAATGCAATACAAGACAACCGATTTAGCTCACAAAATACACCAAAACCGTCGTAATAAATACGACTAAATGCGGCCCATCACGTAACAAGAATAATGGGGGGGTTTTATGATTGATTTGTCTAACAACTAAAATAATGAAAATAAAATAACTGATAATAACGAATTCAGATGATTAAGAAACTCGACTCAGAGAAAATCCACTAACTAGTTAAACAATTGATCATCGACTACTAACCTTTATTTAATCCTTGAGTATTCTATTGTGAAACTAAAAGTCTCAATTGTTCCGTAGATAATATTACTTAGGTCGAAACGCGGTACTAAGCAACCTAATTATTAAACAATCTAATCCACGCGTCTAGATTTAATTCAATAACAGCATGAACGATATGAACAAATCAATAGAAATAACGAACATTAACACACGCGGTTATTGGTTCGAATTATATGTTTATTCCTCCTTTTACCCAATTACGATGAAACGCATACAAATAATTAGGTATAAAGGTTGCAACTTTATCTAGTGAATTGAACAATTACGGATTCAAACACAAAAAATTGCAATAGATTGAAGATTGAAATAATCAATTGACCAAAAAGATTAAACAAACAACAATCATAAAATTAGCACAAGGAATAAACAATACTCAAGTAATTAAATAAAGATTAAAAAAGTCTCACAATTAGTTAACTACTAGCTTCAAATCTTTGATCCGAGAAGAAAGATTAGTTACACATAGGAAAATTAGGGTTCTTCTTTTTTTTCTTATTGATGAACGTAACAATGAGTGATATGAATGATAAAAACTAAACTAATAGTTTTAATCTAATAATATGTAGTCTAATAATGAAAATAGGAAAGTCCAATAATTTCCTAACTCTAATAATAATCAATATCAATATATATATATATTTTAGGCTTTTTTCGAGCGATCTAATTGGTCCGTTCAATCAAACCTCAAATTAGGAAAGTATCAATTAGAGAATCTTTTGATTATTACAATATATATTTAATCTATTATATTAATGTGATATTTTACAATTCTGACGTGAAAACCTTTAGAGTTCATTTTTTTAAAACATTATCGTAAAATAAATTATAAAAATGAAATAATTAGATTCGTGTTAAAAAATGCTTTCATTAGAGTATAAATTTCATATCATTTGTTTCACATTATGTGATGAATTTATAACATATAACAGTTTTAAAATTATCCCACATCGACAAATTACATTATGATAATGAAATTATATATTATAAATAAAGAGTAATAATTCGTTCTTTGATATCTACCTCTTTTGAATCTCAAAAAGAGTTTCTAAGACTATAAACTTAAGTAATTATCCTACATCGAGATGATGAAATTTTATATTATAAATAAGAATAATCATTCGTTTTAAATATCGACCAAGAGAAACTTTTAAATTATCTCACATCGAAAAATTATGATGGGATACTATAAACTTAAATAAATTATTTCACATCGAAAAATATGATAAGTTGATGAATTCTATATTATAAATAAGACTAATCATTCGTTATTAAATATCAATCAAAATCGACTCTTCGATATTAACCAAAAATATTTTGAGTCTTAAAATATATATTAAGACTATAAACTTAACTAAAACTATCTCACATTTGAAAAATTATAAAGTTTCTGTAGACACCAAAATCTTTCATCAAACATAAATCTTTTGAGTCTTAAAAAAGTTGTCAAGACTATACACTTAAATAAAGAAATTATAATAAGGCGATGAAATTCTATATTATGAATAAAACTAAAAAAAATTCTTTAGACATCAACGAAGAAGTTAAGTAATTCTCCCACATCGAAAAATTATGATGAGCTTATGAATTTGTACTAAAGAAGAGTAATCATCGTTTTTAAATATCAACCAACAAAAAAACTTTTGTTTTTTAAAAAAAAAACTATGATGAAATTCTATATCATTGTTTTTTAAATTATGATGAAGTCATGAATTTGTAGTCCTGAGTTTATAAAGGATCTTAATAAGACTACAAACTTAAAATTATCCCACATCGAAACAATTAAAATAAGTTACGATAATGATTCTATATTATAAATAAGACTACAAATTTTAGTTAAATTTATCCCACATCGACAAATTATAATAAAGTGATGAATTTTTATATTATAAATAAGACTAATTATTTGTTCTTAGACTCTTAGATATCAATCAAAATCTTTTGAGTCTTAAAGAAACTATTAAGACTATAAACTTGAGTAAATTATCCCTCATCGAAAAATTATACCACTCTCTTTTGAGTCTTAAAACACTCTTAAGACTATAAACTTAAGTAAATTATATCCCATATCAAAAAATTATACTCCCTTCGGTCGCATCATTTCATTAAAATATCTCTCACAAATATTAAGATTATAAATAAGATTAATCATTCGTCCTAAAAAAAGTTCTTAACGAGGTGAAAGAATTCTATGTAATCTTTCGTTTTTAGATATTAACCAAAAATCTTTTGAGACAAAAAAAAAATTCTAAGACTAAGACTATATAGTTAAGATATAATTATCTCGCATCGAAAAATGAAGATGGATTGATGGAATTCTATATATTATAAATAAGTGTAATCATTCGTCTGTGAATAAAAGTTCTTAATTAGACTATATATCTAAACTTAAATAAATTTAAGTAAAATCCCACATCGAAAAATTATAATAAGGTGAATTTTTATTATTATATAAATAAGAGTAATCATTCATCCAAAATATATAATAAGATAATCCATATGTTTATAGTAAAAGTGGAATATTTTAAATGCTTAAATACAACACTATGGGTTAAATATCGACAAAAAAACTTTTGAATCTTAAAAAAGCTTTTAATATACAAGACTACAAACTTAAAATCATCCCACATTGAAAATTGTGATGAAATTCTATACTTCGTATTATAATAATCAAGACTTAAAAAGAGCTTTTAAGACTATAAGCTTAAGTAAATTATCTCACATCGAAAAAAATTGACGAGCTGATGGAAGACTATAAACTTAAATAAATCATCTCACATCGAAAAGTTATGATAAGGTGATGAAACTTTATAGTATAAATAAAACTAATAATTCGTTCTTAAATATAAATAAAAAATTCTAAGTCTTAAAAACTCTCTTAATAAGACGACAAACTTAACTAAAATAATCTCACATCGAAACATTATAATAAGGTGAAACTTAAGTATAACTATCTCCATCCGAAAAATTATAAAGTTTTATCAAACAAAAGTCTTTTGAGTCTTAAAAAGGTTCTTAAGACTATACACAAAAGACTAATTATAATTTTTTCCTTAGACATCAACCAACAATATTTTGAGTTTAAAAAAGTCTTAATAAGACTACAAAATTAAAATTATCCCACATTGAAACAATTAAAATAAGGTACGGTAATGATTTTATATTGTAAATAAGACTACAAATTTTATTTAAATTATCCCACATCGACAAATTATAACATGGTTATGGTTCTATATTATAAATAAGACTAATTATTTGTTCTTAGATATGATATCAATCAAAATCTTTTGAGTCTTCAAAAAAACTCTTAAGACCATAATAAAACGATGAAATTCTATGGTGATGAAATTCTATATTATAAACAAGACTAATCATTCATCCTTAGATGTCAACAAAAAAAAACTTTTAGTCTTAAAAAAAACTATTAATAAGATAGCTACAAATAAATAAAGTTAGATTAAAATTATCAGGTGATATAATTCTACGTAATCTTTCGTTCTTAGATATTAACCAACAATCTTTTGAACTTAAAAAAAGGTATAATTAAAGTATATATAGTTAATGTAAAATTATCCCGCATCGAAATTAAGATGGTGTGATGGAATTCTATGTATTATAAATAAGAGTAATCATACATCCGTCTATAAATAAAAGTTCTTAATTAAACTATATCTAAACTTAAATAAACTTAATTAAAATTATCTCACATCGAAAAATTATAGTAAGGTGGATTTTTTTATTATATAAATATGAGTAATCATTCATCAAAAGTATATACTCCAACAAGATGATCAAATTCGATTATATTAATAAAGAGTAATCGTCTATCATCTAACATAAACTTTAAGTATGATGAGGTGATGAAATTATATATCGTAAGTGAGTAATCTTATGGTTTTAAATATCAACCAACAAATTTTGAGTTTTAAAAAGCTTTTAAAAAGACTAGAAACCTAAAATTATCCCACATTGAAAAAATTAAAATAAGGTGATGATTCTATATTATAAATAAGAGTAATCGTGCATTTTTCTGGGTTTTTAAAGCATATCTTATAACTATAAACCTTGAGTAAATTATTCTATATCGAAAAAGTATGATGAGGCGATAGAATCTTATATTATCAATCTAAAAAATTATTCGCATGTATTCTTTTGAGTTTTAGAATAAGCTCTTAAGAATATAAACTTAGTTGAAATTAAGTTTGATTACTAATATCATGTGATTATCTTATTTATTATAATGATATAGATTGATCAAGTTTCTTACGAGTATTTAACGAATATACAATAGTATTAACCCGAAGCCAACTAACCCGTGCAACGCACGGGCTTTAATCTAGTATATATATATTTTAGGCTTTTTTCGAGCGATCTCATTGGTCCGTTTAATCAAACCCCAAATTAGGAAAGTATCATAAATAATAATAAAAAATCAACTAGAGAATCCTTTGATTATTACAATATATATATTAATGTGATATTTTACAATTTTGACGTGAAAACCATTAGAATTCATTTTCTTAAAACATTATCGTAAAATAAATTATAAAAATGAAATAATTAGATTCGTGATAAAAAATGTTTTCATTAGAGTATAAATTTCATATCATTTTTTTCACATTATATGATGAATTTATAACATATAATAGTTTTAAAATTATCCCACATCGACAAATTATAATATGATGATGAAATTCTATATTATAAATAAAGAGTAATAATTCGTTTTTCGATATCTGCCAAAAGTCTTTTGAATCTCAAAAAGAGTTTCTAAGACTATAAACTTAAGTAATTATGCTACATCGAGATGATGAAATTTTATATTATAAATAAGAGTAATTATTTGGTTTTAAATATCGACCAAGAAAAACTTTTAAGTTATCCCACATCAAAAATTATGATGAGCTGATGGAATTCTATATTATAAATATTAGTAATCATTCGGTTTTAAATATCGACCAAAAAACTTTTGATATATAAGACTGCAAATTTAAAATCATTCCACATTTACAAAATTATAGTGAGTTGATGAAATTCTATATTATCAACAAGAGTAATGATGTATTTTTTTTAATCTTAAAAAGAGCTGATGGAAGACTATAAACTTAATAAATTATTTCACATCGAAAAATATGATAAATTGATAAATTCTATATTATAAATAAGACTAATCCTTCGTTATTAAATATCAATCAAAAAAAACTTTAAGTCTTAAAAAGTCACTTAACAAGATTACAAACTTAAGTAAAAATAATCTCACATCGAAAAATTATAACAAGGTGATAAAACTTTATATTATAAATAATACTCCGTAGTAATCATGTGCTCTTAGATATTAACCCAAAATATTTTGAGTCATAAAATATATATTAAGACTATAAACTGAACTAAAAAAATTATAATAAGGTGATAAAAATTCTATATTATAAATAAAATTTAATAAAAAGTTCTCTAGACATCAACGAAGTTAAGCAATTCTCCCACATCGAAAAATTACAATGAGGTTATGAATTTACTAAAGAAGAGTATCTCACATCGAAATAATTAAAATAAGTTACGGTAATGATTCTATATTATAAATAAGATTACAAATTTTAGTTAAATTTATCCCACATCGACAAATTATAATAAGGTGATCGATTTTTATATTATAAATAAGACTCATTATTTGTTTTTATATTCTTAGATATCAATCAAAAATCTTTTGAGTCTTAAAGAAACTCTTACGACTATAAACTTAAGTAAATTATCCACATCGAAAAATTATACCCCTCTCTTTTGAGTCTTAAAACACTCTTAAGGCTATAAACTTAAGTAAATTATATATCCCACATCAAAAAAATTATACTCCCTTCGGTCACTATTTTTTGCATCAATTCATTAAAATACCTCTCAAAAATAGTGAACGAAGAGAGTATAATAAGACGATAAAATTCTATTATATAAATAAAAGTAGTCATTTATCCAAATTATGATGAGTGATTAAATTCTATATTATAAATAAGATTAATCATTCGTCCTAAAAAAAGTTCTTAATAAGACTACAAATAAAGTTAAATTAGATTATCACATATCGAAAATTTATATATATTATAAATAAGTGTAATCATTCGTCTATGAATAAAAGTTCTCAATAAGACTATATATCTAAACTTAAATAAACTTAACTAAAATTATTCCACATCGAAAAATTATAATAAGTGATTCTATATTATAAATAAGACTACAAATTTTAGTTAAGTTATCTTACATCGACAAATTATAATATGGTTATGGTTCTATATTATAAATAAGATTAATTATTCGTTCTTAGATATGATATCAATCAAAATATTTTGAGTCTTCAAAAAACTCTTAAGACCATAATAAGACGATAAAATTCTATGGTAAATAAAAGTAACCATTTTTCCAAATTATGATGAGTTGGTGAAATTCTATATTATAAATAAGACTAATCATTCATCCTTAGATGTCAACAAAAAAACTTTTAGTCTTAAAAAAAGCTATTAATAAGACTACAAATAAAGTTAAATTAAAATTATCACATATCAAAAAATTAGAATGAGGTGATATAATTCTACGTAATATTTCGTTCTTAGATATTAACCAATAATCTTTTGAACTTAAAAAAAGTATAATTAAAGTATATAGTTAATGTATAATTATCCCTCATCAAAAAATTAAGATGGTGTGATGGAATTCTATATATTATAAATAAGAGTAATCATGCATCCGTTTATAAATAAAAGTTCTTAATTAAATAAACATAAGTAAAATTATCCCACGTCAAAAAATTATAATACAGTGAATTTTTTTTTATTATATAAATAAGAGTAATCATTCATGAAAAGTATATACTCCAATAAGATGATCAAATTCGATTATATAAATAAAGAGTAATCGTCTATCATTTAACTTAGATATAAAAACAAACTCTTTTCTCTTTTAAGTCTTCAAAATAGCTCTTACAAACTATAAACTTAATTAAGTAATTAACATATACCACATCGAAAAATTATGACGAGGGGATGGACTTTATACCATAAATGAGTAATCTTTTGCTTTTAAATATTAACTAACAATCTTTTGAGTCTTAAAAAGCTTTTTAAAAAGAGTACAAACCTAAAATTATCCCATATTGAAAAAATTAAAATAAGGTGATAGATTCTATATTATAAATAAGAGTAATCGTGCGTTTTTCTGGGTCTTAAAAGCATATCTTAAAACTATAAACCTTGAGTAAATTATCCTTATATCGAAAAATTATGATGAGGCGATAGAATCTTATAGTATTATATATCAATAAAAAAAAATTATTCGCATGTATTCTTTTGAGTTTTAAAATAAGCACTTAAGACTATAAACTTAGTTGAAATTAAGTTTGATTACAAATATCATGTGATCATCTTATTTATTATAATGATATAGATTGTTCAAGTTTCTTATTTAACGAATATACATCATCAATGTAATTAAGCCAATTAACCCGTGCAACGCACGGACTTTAATCTAGTATAATAATAATTAATAATTAAGCTGACACGGACTCAAAGCAGTTCCGTCTTCAATCCCCGAGCTGCGCTTTGATTTTTCACTCGGTTTGGTTGGGCTTGTTCTTCACATTCTCCGTCTCGAGCCCAAATCACACATCATGGAATTAAGAGCTCGAAAAACCGTCTTTTCTTCAATAGAACACAATTTCTTCGATAAAACCAATTAGACGATTTCCACTCTAAATCCGCATCTTTAATCGCCAAATCTAGCTCAAATCTTCGCCTTAAACACATATAAAACACGCTAGATCAATCATCACCATCAAAATTTGGGGAAACATAATTATTTAAATCCATATTACAAGTTGAATTTTATTTTTGAGGTATAGAAGTGTAGACACCCGCATTTTGCCTGCTAGTGTCTATAGTAGTTCTCGACAAAACACCTGATGATGATCGGACGCTAACGTGACTTAATACGCTCAAATACGGACTCGGAATCAATAGTATCCGACGTGGGCATTTAGCGGAGTGCAAATCTCTCAAAACCGACCTCAAATTCAGGCCCAGTGGGTCGTCCCGAGTAAAATGAGACTAATTTGGGTCAAAACCGTCACCGGAAATAAAACCGTCTTTTAGCGACCGAGTCAAAACCCGGTCAAAGTCGAATCCCGAGACGAACCCGCCTCACATTTTGTCCAAATACACAAAATGAATCAAGTCCAACAACCAAATCATTTCAAAAATGGTCAACAAATCTTTCCCTATTTACACTCCCTCCATTCACACCCACTCGATCGAGTGACCCTAAACCGGGGTCCTCCTTATAAATAACCCATCACATTCACAACATTGAGAAGCTTTATCAACACTTTTCTACCTTTTTACCACCTTCACATAACTTTTTACCCTGATCACACTACAACTTTACATACATCAACCATCAAACACACCTTCAAACATTCAATCATCCATCATCCACATACACACACAAATACATTCAAAATCCCGAGATCAAAACTCGTCAAAGACATACACCATAAATCTACCTACATATCTCGACACTCCCGCGCACACGCCGCTACTACGAGTCTGTTTCCGAGGCCATTTAAGCATGTAGGTTGAGGGTGTCATCAAACCCCGTTTTTTTTTTCCTTTCTCTTTTTCGATTATATATGTACATACTATATATTATTATTATTATTATTACTATTATTATTATTATTAATAATTATACTAACACAAATACTAACATTTTTAATTTTGTTACTAACATTTTAATTTTGCTACTAACATTTTATTTATCGCAATCTAACATTTTATTTTATGTCAACTAACATCTAACATTTACTTATCGTATTCTAGCCTCTAACATTTAATTATCGTCATTTACATTTTGTTATAATATTAATACCGCGTATAATTATTTAACAAAACTATTTTCAAAACGATCCGAGCAACGTCCGTTGAGGCTAAATTAATGATCGTAGGCCTTAAGGCCAAATTACGATATTAAAATGCCGAGGACTTAAGTTTGCAACGACGGTCGAATTTTTGGGTCGAATATGTTTAATTACGAATTCCGCCTAAAGTCTATTTAATCCCTTTACAAGTCGTATTGGAGGTGGCGCCCTTCGAGGTGCGCCGCCCTAAACACTTAAGGGCGTAATAGATCGTGGAGATTCGTCGTTAAATATGTCCGACCACATTTCTTTCAAAATATTATTCTAAAGAATCATCGACAAATCGGATTAGGACGAAACCCATTGACGCCGAATTAATTGTCACACGATCCGAAAGGATTGATTACGACATTATGACGCGGAGGGAATCGATATTTGTTCTAGCCCGATCAAACTCGATTTTGCAAATTCGCTCTAAATACTAGATGTCGGTTCTATAACCGAATGTCGAGTATGACGAGCCATCGAGATTTAAACTAATATAAATTGGACAATATTTATATTTAGCGTAATTGCATCTCGATTCAAAAACATAAAAGCTACAAAATGGGTCGTTTCAAAGCACAAATTAAACACCCGTACAGAGGGCACTCGATCGAGTGCACAAGCCCACTCGATCGAGTAGCACACCAAAAACCGGGCAGTAGCCACCTTAAAGGCACACTCGACCGAGTCCGTGCCATGACTCGATCGAGTGGGTCCTGTAGCCTGGAAAACCGAGCGCTTTGATCATTATTTGAGCCTCGTCATTTTTTTACGACTTTTAGTCGACACGTGTAAAGTCAATCACGTGATCCTATTTTTCAAAACTCATACATTTCATATCACTTAAAACGACTTTGATCGACGGTCTCGCACTATTAATTTTGTGTCGACGACTCTTTAGTCGTATCCGACACATGATTAATTTAGACTCTATTTCTCGATGTGATAAGTCGGGACAAGGCATCGAGATTCGGGATCGGGCTAGCACCACGTCTAGGTTCCATATCTCCGTCCTCCGTTTAATACACAATATAATGTGTATTTAATCGAAGTTCGTCCGTTTGCAAAACTTACGGTCTAGTTTATATTTATTATATACGGGTCCGTTTCTAGTTAACGTTTACCATTTCCTATTCGATTATTCTATTTTATTGCTCGTTGTATTGTGAATTTCGGGTTGTATTCCGCCCGTGTAATTTGTAATTTATTTACGAGTTTTCTATTTTCGATGTTTGCCATTTATTTATTTAAATGAACATCACATGCTAAATCACTTTGACATGAATCAAGATGCATTAAAATGACATAGTTAACTAATAATTCGCATGTTTAGCTAAAAATGCTGTTTGCATATCATTTAGTCGTTTTACTAGCGCGCGTACACGAACACGAACGATGTCTTAGTAGAGGCCGCCATTGTGCGGGCGGGGTTGGGTGTCCTTAGTGGGCTTCCCAACACGTACCCTCACCCCTTACTCAGAACCTCGGTTTCCGGATGCCCGAAACCGTTGGCGCACGAGAGTCATTCTTTACACGATACCGGTGTAGATGGTATCGGTATCGCAATGCAAAAGGACGGGCCCCATAAACTCTGAAATCGAAGTGGGCCGTACTTTGTGTATAGCCCATGACGACATAGAGTGGGCTCGTATGGTTCCGAATACCCACAAAATTCGGTGGCGACTTCATTTTGACTTAAATTTCGAACCCGAGAACAATCTCACCACGAGATTCATTCGCCTACCCAAACCCGCGCGTGGCCGCGTCGGGGTGGACCTACGTCATGTCCACAATTTGGCGACTCCGCTGGGGATACCTGATGTACCACATGTCATCGGGGTTCCTAGGGTGAGACTTGAAGAGAAATCGTTCGTATATTAGTGTGCGCGCATTAGTTTAATGGTTCATGCATAACCCAAATTTTGCCCGGGCCGGTTACTTGTGACCGACGTCCCACTATACCACGGTGCATTCCTACATGGGTGCGCTAAAGACTTCGATGGCGGAACTCGTCTGGGTTTTGCGGCATGTCCTAAGACCAACTCGACTTAGGGAGTCCGTCCCGATTCACGAGAATGCCATCGTTGTTGGTTTAGACCCTATTTTTGACCGGCCGAGACTTAGTGTAAAGCATACATAAGTGTCGTTATAATGCTTGTTTGACTACGTGCTACTTGGTTTCCGTGTCATTTTTCAAAAACCATCATTTCAAAAAATGCATCTTTCCAAAATACCAAATTTTGAAAAACCCGAAATACTGTCCGTTTCTGGACCCATCTTTCAAAAATATCCAATTTCAAAACTCGGAATGCTGCCAAAATTTAGACTGATGATTTGACTCAAAATAGCCTATTTTTTAGCCGGCATGCTGTCCATTTCAAAATTTGAATTTCCGATCCACCATTCGATTTTCGAATTTTCAAATTCCATTTCGATTTTCAAATTTCAAATTTCTATTTCGTTTTTTTTTAAATCCTCGAGATGCGATTCTCGATTGTCAAATCTCCGAGATGCCGTTTTCGATTTTCAAATCTTCGGGATCTTATTTTTGATTTTCAAATTTTCGGAAATTTATTTTTCGATATTCAAAATTTCAAAATTCCAAATATTAAACTTATCAAAAAAAAAAAACTCGGTCCTGTCGGCATGCTGCCAATTTCAAAAGACGGGACCGTCTCCCATTTTTTTTTCAAAATGCGAATTTACTCGCAACCATTCTAACCTTTCAAAATGCCCGATTCTATTGTCCCACTAATTTCAGGACCGTTCTCTCAATTTTCAAAATTCAATCATTTTTTCAAAAACCTTCCTTATTATAGGACCTACCGTAATCCGTGTGTCGGGTCTTTTCATGATTTGTCGAATGTCTGTAGCGTCGAAACTCCGTCGATCCTACATCACGGGTTTTTTCCCCATCCTAGTCCGCCTTTTCCTAAAGGCATAACCGACCAACACGAGTCATACACTCGTAAATGGAAGGTTCGTCTGAACACTCGAGTCCTAACTAGAAAGTCACACGCGATCTTTCCCTCCGACAGGACGGTCCCCACGACCTTTCCTAGGGGAATTTTGCCCGTCTTTCAATCCGTTAGTCGAGTCATCCCAATTCTAAGTCTTTAACTTAAGGGTCTACCCTAATCACAGGGTCTATCCTTATTCAAGTCAAGTTAAGGGTCTATAGCGTCGAAACTCTGCTGATCTTACATCGCGAGTTTCTTCCCTTACCCCGTCTGCCTTTCCTCGAGGCCGAGTCAACCTTTTACAAGGCATAACCCTATAACAAAAGGTTTGTGGTCCTTACATCTAAGGGTCGCTCGTCCAACACTCGAGTCTCTTAGCAAAACCCACAATCCCACTCAGGGGCTACCTTTCAGCAGAGCGATCAATCACGGTTGCTCTAAGGGTCGCGTCCTACATGTGTTGTCTCACGTGTGCCACTTTCGAGTCTCTTAGATGTCACACCATCTGAGTCCTTTTAGAGTCCTCGGTCTCACTCGGGGGCTACCCTTCAGCAGAGCGATCAATCACGGTTGCTCTAAGGGTCATGTCCTACACGTGGTGTCTCACGTGTGGCACTTTCGAGTCATTCAGATGCCGCACCATCTGAGTCCTATCAGAGTCTTCAGTCTCACTTGGGGGCTGTCCTCCACTCGAGCATTCGACCACAGTCACCTAAAGGGGTACCTTACGTTCATCATACACCGGCGTCCTTATGATGTCTTCTTCGAGTCGTAACTATGCTACGAACACTCGAGTCACCTAGGTTTAGGTCGCCACGGTTGGTCTGAACACGTGATGCGGTCAAACACGGTCGTCCTACTTTCGGACTCACCCTCGTGGAGCTTGAAGTCTCATCGTCGAGTCCAAGCCAGGCTCGTTACCTCGTCTAGGTCAACGTTCGAGTATCCCGGTCCAAGAGTCTTTGTCGACCCGTCACCCCGGGCCATGTCTAGTTTGACTCTCTCTCTTGCATTCGCGCAAAGTCGAGTTTAGGCGAGTCGTGGCACCTGTCGTTTCCTCCAATCAAGGACCTTACCAAAAAGAAACGACCAACCAAGTATCCGAAAGTCCGGATTCGATTCGAGTCTAAGTCTGAGTCCGAGTCTGGGATATTCTACATCGTCATTTCAAAGTCAGAGTCAGAGTCAACTGTATTCTGTCCTCTTTTCAAAATTCAATAAAATCAGCTTTTCTATTTCTCATATAAGCTTCCCTTATGTGTTTCCGAGAACATGATGAACACCATCATACACTGTGAGCACATGCACGTGACTATTATAGGCACATCTATAATGACTGCAGGAACTGAGGCCCGTGTTTTCCTTTACCTATTCCATGTCTGGTATAGAAAGCCACAAAACTACCCCTAGTAGGAGCAGTATCGAATCCTATGACAAATCTAGGTAGTCTCCTAGTCTGGGTTCAAGACGGGAGGCAAGCCCATTTTCCACAATAAACACCCCTCCAATAAGACTGATCAATCCCTACCTTAGGCATTAGTCTGACCAGAAGCAAAAGAGAAGCATCGTGACTCTATAGGCTTGATGCCAAAAATACCCAACTCGGGACGATGCTCCCACTAAGCCTGCTCGGAATTATGATGACAATACCGAGATCCAAATCACCATGCCTACCGTAGAGTACTCCACCGCGAGTTGCACTCACCATCTAGGCTTACACCTTACAAAGGTTTAACTCCACAAGCCTAATCCAACCGATGGGACCACCCCCATATCCACCCACAACATCAAAGGGAGGGATAGCCGAAAAAAAAAACTGGACAAAAAACAGAAGTCCAAAGAAAAAAAGCAAAAGGCCGAAACAAAAGAGCTGGCCATGACCAAAAAAGAACTCTCAACATCCCTCGACCAGATACGATCAATCCCTTGACCGGGACACAGTCAACTCAAGTGAAGGATCCCACGACCGGGGCTAAGAGGTCAACCCAAAAAAAAAAAAAAAATTCAAGTACCCATGACCGTAGTCAACGTTCAACTCAAGTGAAAATCCCTTGATCGGGGTACGGTCAATTCAAAAATTATCAATGCCTATACCGTCCAATAGGGAAGAGACAATCAAGCTGGTCAGCTAACACCACACTTAGCCTTCCCACATTGCAACCCTCAAGACCTTCTCGAGACTTAGGCTAAGAGACAGCCCGGAATTTTGAGGATTCAAGCTCCATAGGATACCCCTAACCATTAGGGCCAGACATGGAAATCAGATCCCGCATTATTAAACCTACCCCGATCGAAATCCGAGTCATTTTTACTCGACTTCCCCATTTCCTACCACATTGCAATACCTTACCCTCGAAGCCTTAGCTCCACAAAATCGAGCTCCAGATTTCAAAACATCAAAGCCACTTTCTACCTGGCACCACATATCCAAAAACATCCAAACCAGTTACCAACCCCAAACACGGGAACTCAACCTGCGGTCGGCATAGAACATGCCCAAATAGTTCACACCACCTCTGGGGGCTACCCCGGAAAACGCTCACAGTCACGGGATCAACATCCTAACTGTTCTAGCCCTTTGATACATCATTGGGAATTCACCTAGCCTACACCATCGCTATGGCTAGTTACACACAAAGCCCTAATAAACTAGGCACCATAATATATCTTCCAATTCACTGAATTACGACTTGGTTTGATTTCACTACACGTGAATACGTAGGCAGCCTTTCAACAAAGTCACAACCACCCACGTTGACACAAGTTCAAAAAAGCACCATCATTCCTGTCACGACACTGTCATGTTCTCAACAGCTAGCTTTGTCGTCCTGGAGGCTTCTCTTAGACAGAAGTTCTCCATCCATTCACATAATCCAAATACTTTCAAAATCTAGCCTCCTTTCTATAGAGTGTCCTAGTACTCGGCTCAGTCGAAGACGAGAATCCGTTAGGGACTCGAAGCGGCACCCACTTTGGGAATGTACCCCAAAACCAAACATTCAAAGAACACTAGACTACAACATTGCCACTGCTGAGTCCTGCAGAAGCAGTCTCATTACAGACTATGACACATCCTTCCCATTTTGATGTATGTTCGACCGTGTTGTCACTCGCCTAGGCTACGGAATAGTGCAACTTAAGAGTCTTGTCATCTTAGGTGGCCCACCCCCTACCGAGTCACAGTCCAACCCCTCGAGAGTCCAAGTCGTGTCTGTCAACTCGTCGTCCTGTCACGTCCAGAGTCGAGTCTGTCGGTACCTCTCTCCTCAAATTTTCACTTCAAAGTTTGCAAAACTTAGCCATTTGATAAAATCCTTTTCGACAAGGTCAAATTTCAGTCTATTTAAACTGCAAATTTCTTTTCTACCCCTTTCTATTTTGAAAACCTATCTCCTAGCACGTGAGTTGCTTTCAGGACTTCAATTTCAAAAAGAAGCAAAACCATTTTCCCCAGCGCAAGTCAGTCTATAGATGCTAACTGCATTTTCTATGTGCTATCTTGCTATATACTATGTAGGGCCGAGCAAAACCGGGTACCCGAACCAGTTTTGAAAACCAGTTCGGGTAACCGGTTTTGAAAATCCGAAATTTGTTGAACCGGAACCGACCCGGATTTAACCGGGTACCCGGTTTTTTTGCATTATGCGAACCGGAACCGAACCGGTTATAAACCGATCCGGTTTCTCTGACCCGGTTTCGTGGAATTTAAAGCAGCAACTCTAAGAACCGGTTTTTAAACCGGTTTTTGAACCGGTTTCGGCAACCCGGTTTTCAGTCCGCAACTACAAATTTAAAATATGAGTTTCTTAGTTCTTAACTTCTTACCTTCATTGTCTTTAATAATCTAGTCTCTAATGATCTAACAAGTCACAAGAGCATAAAAGTCCAAACAAGATTACAAATTTACAAGGCATACAAAGTTTTAAATTTACATATCCAAATCCAAATAGTTCAATACTTCCAACTTTCCAAATGACATAATTCACCATTCTTCCAAGTCTTCAACCTTCCGTTTCATCAATAACCATGAGAGGTTGATGCAACATTAAATCTTCCATACCTACAATGTTCAAAATAAAATGATATAGTAATAATATACAATGTTAGAAGCCAATGAATAATAAATAACATGAATAATAATATAGTAAATCTTGCCTTTCATCAAGTCATCAATTTCATTTAAGCTCTCTTCAATAATAAGTGGAGTGTGGGAAGTTCGAAGCCAATCTTGGGCACATATAAGAGCTTCAACCATTCTAGGATTTAAACAAGTGCGGAATGAATCAAGAACTCGACCTCCCGTACTAAAAGCCGACTCCGAAGCCACGGTAGAAACCGGAATAGCTAGTACGTCTTTAGCCATCTTCGCAAGTATAGGATATCGCTTTCGGTTATCTTTCCACCATTGCAAAATGTTAAGAGATGATTGTCTACTTTCCTTAGCATCTTCCAAATATTTCTCCCATTCTACCTTATTCTCACTTTCTCCACCACCCCTTTCCCTTTCAAATTTATTCCCCATAAGATCACCAAAGTTAAATGTACCTTCTTGATTTTCACTTTGTGGTAAGTTATTAGTGGAGGTAGAGGAACTAGAAGCACTAGATGAAGGTTGAGGCGTAGATAAAGCATAAAATTCAAAGAAGGTCTTGAAGAAATACTTAATATTCGCGGCCAAAAGAGCTCCTTTCTCAACACCATATGCGGAGTGAACCATCCACTCCACATAAACAAACTTACATCTTGGATCAAGCATAACGGAGACAAATAAGAGCAAATTTAAGTTCTCAATCTTACCCCAATACTTGTCATACTTTAGCTTCATTTGACGAGCCATTTGTTTAACACCTTCATCTTCATGAACAAGATGTTGGGAAAGCACTTCACCAACTCCAAATATCACCTCAACATAGGAATTACTAGTGACATAACGAGTAGCGGACATTTTCAATGTAGCATCATAGAAAACTTTCAAGAAAGGCAAGAAGTAAGACACTTGTTTCCACTCATCATTTGTAAGATTGTCACCAACCTTTTTCATTTCTTTTTGAAGATTAGAATCTTTCATGAGCAAACAACCAAATGCCTTCTTATATTTCACCGCAACCTCAAGCATCAAATAAGTAGAATTCCATCTAGTCTCAACATCCAAACACACAAGTTTGCTACACTCTATCCTCTCTTCCAAAATACAAGCATTGAATTTTTCTTTCCTAGCGGGAGAAGATCTCACATACTTAACAAGGGTGCGAACTTTCAAAATCGCTTTTGAGAGATCATTCAAACCATCTCTAACAACCAAATTCAAGATATGAGCCGCACATCTCATATGTAAATATTTCCCTTCCATAACATCACATTCAGAATTGTTAAACTTTCTTCTCAAATAATCTATTAGTATGATTACCTAAACTACTTGTTCCATTTGAAGAAGGACATTTAATCAAAGCATCACAATAAATGCACTTAGCATATTCGGGATCGCCACTTTGCACATAGTGATTCCAAACCTGAGAGGAGTTCTTCCTTTTACGGACAATAGGGGCACCCTCACGTGCAGTTTGAGTTTTGGGAGGCCTTGGCGGTTTTGTACTTCTTTTAGTTTTACTCGAACCTTGATTAGGAGTGTCTGCTTCATTTTGATCATTATCATCCTCCAAGTTGATTACTCGTTCAACCCCTTCATTATCACTGCATCTGGAAGACATCTACAAAATACAAAACAATAACAATAACAAAAATTAATAAACGAAAATTACAGTACATACAGTAATATAGACGAAAATTACAAATATAAATACATACAAAATCACAGAATACAGTACATACAGTAATACATACGAAAATTAATAAACGAAAATCACAGAAGACAATTAAAATAGGCAATTAATAATCGAAATACAAATATAAACACTACATACAGTTAGAAATCACAAACATAAACAGAAAATGAAACTGAAAAAATCACAGAATACAATACATAAAGATTACAAAAATCACAGAATACAAAAAATCACAAACATAAACAGAAACTGAAGAAATCACAAACATAAACAATAATCGAAATCACAGAATACAATACATAAACTAGAAAATTAGAAAATGAAAAAATCTAATCAAACATAATACAAAAACGAACAAAAAATAAACAGAAAATGAACACAAACAGAAATTAACTATTAAAATTAACATAATACAAACAAATAAATTATTAAAATTAACATAATACAAACAAATCTACATACAAATACAGCAAATGAACAAAAAAAACGAACCAAAGAACTGAGATTTGAGAAATATTACCGAGATTTGAGATGAATGAAGTTGATGATTGATGAATAACAAAAATGGAGACTGCCAGACTGGAGAGAGACGGTCAGACACTCAGACGGAGAGTAAGAGAGGGAGATGGCGAGATGCGGCTGGCCGGCTGATTTTACTATTTTAGGGTTTTACTGCTTGAGTTCTACCAAATTTGAAATGAATGAGTTGAGGAGGACTGGAGGAGAGTAGGTCTGCAGTGCTTAGTCTTTCTTTTGAGTTTAGTTTTTTTTTTAAAAATAAATATAAACCGGTTTAAAAACCGGGTACCCGGATTTCTAGAACAATGAACCGGATCCGAACCGGTTTTCTATCTTTAAAACCGGTTCGGGCCCCGACCCGGATTGTCCCCCACTAAAACTCGAATTTCCGGGTTTTTTAATTCGGTTTTCGGTTCGGTTTCGATTTTAAAATTCGGTTCGGATTTTTTTGCTCACCCCTAATACTATGCCTGCTATTTCTGCCTATGTATCTAACATTTCAGGTACCAGCTAGTGCTTCCCAACGGAACATCAAAAGTGGTGTTTCTCCTGGAATGCTACATGCAAGTTGTCATGTGTCGGCATACGGGTACACCCAAG
Organism: Agrostemma githago; assembly: GCA_958450325.1. Taxonomy (NCBI): domain Eukaryota; kingdom Viridiplantae; phylum Streptophyta; class Magnoliopsida; order Caryophyllales; family Caryophyllaceae; genus Agrostemma; species Agrostemma githago. The sequence goes on from OY288242.1 coordinate 3,966,023, forward strand.
ACTTCAGAAGCAAGTCCCGTGCAACTACTTTACTCCCCAACGTGAGTCGGTGTTTCTCCTGGAACGTTACATCCAAAATGTGATGTGTCGACATACGGGTACACCTATGACTTCAAAGACAAGTTCGACTTCCCACGGAGCTATCATCATCAGGACAGGTATGACCCTCTGCTTATGGCTGGCGAGCCCTTTACGCGAGTCTAATGGACTATAAACGACCCGACCAGTAGGCTGCCAGGTTGTAATCCTCGATTGGCCTGGTAGCTACTCTGAGTTTCGCCTTGTCCAAGTCTCAGTCAGAGTGGGGGCTCTGTAGACACCCGCATTTTGCCTGCTAGTGTCTATAATAGTTCCCGACAAAACACCCGATGATAATCGGACGCTAACGTGACTTAATACGCTCAAATACGGACTCGGAATCAATAGTATCCGACGTGGGCATTTAGCGGAGTGCAAATCTCTCAAAACCGACCTTAAATTCAGGCCCAGTGGGTCGTTCCGAGTAAAATGAGACTAATTTGGGTCAAAACCGTCACCGGAAATAAAACCGTCTTTTAGCGACCAAGTCAAAACCCTGTCAAAGTCGAATCCCGAGACGAACCCGCCTCATATTTTGTCCAAATACACAAAATGAATCAAGTCCAACAACCAAATCATTTAAAAAATGGTCAACAAATCTTTCCCTATTTACACTCCCTCCATTCACACCCACTCGATCGAGTGACCCTAAACCGGGGTCCTCCTTATAAATAACCCATCACATTCACAACATTGAGAAGCTTTATCAACACTTTTCTACCTTTTTACCCCTTCACATTGAGAAACTTTTTACCCTGATCACACTACAACTTTACATACATCAACCATCAAACACACCTTCAAACATTCAATCATCCATCATCCACATACACACACAAATACATTCAAAATCCCGAGATCAAAACTCGTCAAAGATATACACCATAACTCTACCTACATATCTCGACACTCCCGCGCACACGCCGCTACTACGAGTCTGTTTCCGAGGCCATTTAAGCATGTAGGTTGAGGGTGTCATCAAACCCCGTTTCTTTTTTTTCTTTCTCTTTTTCGATTATATATGTACATACTATATATTATTATTATTATTATTACTATTATTATTATTATTATTATTATTATTAATTATACTAACACTAATACTAACATTTTTAATTTTGTTACTAACATTTTAATTTTGCTACTAACATTTTATTTATCGCAATCTAACATTTTATTTTATGTCAACTAACATCTAACATTTACTTATAGTATTCTAGCCTCTAACATTTAATTATCGTCATTTACATTTTGTTATAATATGAATACCGCGTATAATTATTTAACAAAACTATTTTCAAAACGATCCGAGCAACGTCCGTTGAGGCTAAATTAATGATCGTAGGCCTTAAGGCCAAATTACGATATTAAAATGCCGAGGACTTAAGTTTGCAACGACGGTCGAATTTTTGGGTCGAATATGTTTAATTACGAATTCCGCCTAAAGTCTATTTAATCCCTTTACAAGTCGTATTGGAGGTGGCGCCCTTCGAGGTGCGCCGCCCTAAACACTTAAGGGCGTAATAGATCGTGGAGATTCGTCGTTAAATATGTCCGACCACATTTCTTTCAAAATATTATTCTAAAGAATCATCGACAAATCGGATTAGGACGAAACCCATTGACGCCGAATTAATTGTCACACGATCCGAAAGGATTGATTACGACATTATGACGCGGAGGGAATCGATATTTGTTCTAGCCCGATCAAACTCGATTTTGCAAATTCGCTCTAAATACTAGATGTCGGTTCTATAACCGAATGTCGAGTATGACGAGCCATCGAGATTTAAACTAATATAAATTGGACAATATTTATATTTAGCGTAATTGCATCTCGATTCAAAAACATAAAAGCTACAAAATGGGTCGTTTCAAAGCACAAATTAAACACCCGTACAGAGGGCACTCGATCGAGTGCACAAGCCCACTCGATCGAGTAGCACACCAAAAACCGGGCAGTAGCCACCTTAAAGGCACACTCGACCGAGTCCGTGCCATGACTCGATCGAGTGGGTCCTGTAGCCTGGAAAACCGAGCGCTTTGATCATTATTTGAGCCTCGTCATTTTTTTACGACTTTTAGTCGACACGTGTAAAGTCAATCACGTGATCCTATTTTTCAAAACTCATACATTTCATATCACTTAAAACGACTTTGATCGACGGTCTCGCACTATTAATTTTGTGTCGACGACTCTTTAGTCGTATCCGACACATGATTAATTTAGACTCTATTTCTCGATGTGATAAGTCGGGACAAGGCATCGAGATTCGGGATCGGGCTAGCACCACGTCTAGGTTCCATATCTCCGTCCTCCGTTTAATACACAATATAATGTGTATTTAATCGAAGTTCGTCCGTTTGCAAAACTTACGGTCTAGTTTATATTTATTATATACGGGTCCGTTTCTAGTTAACGTTTACCATTTCCTATTCGATTATTCTATTTTATTGCTCGTTGTATTGTGAATTTCGGGTTGTATTCCGCCCGTGTAATTTGTAATTTATTTACGAGTTTTCTATTTTCGATGTTTGCCATTTATTTATTTAAATGAACATCACATGCTAAATCACTTTGACATGAATCAAGATGCATTAAAATGACATAGTTAACTAATAATTCGCATGTTTAGCTAAAAATGCTGTTTGCATATCATTTAGTCATTTTACTAGCGCGCGTACACGAACACGAACGATGTCTTAGTAGAGGCCGCCATTATGCGGGCGGGGTTGGGTGTCCTTAGTGGGCTTCCCAACACGTACCCTCACCCCTTACTCAGAACCTCGGTTTCCGGATGCCCGAAACCGTTGGCGCACGAGAGTCATTCTTTACACGATACCGGTGTAGATGGTATCGGTATCGCAATGCAAAGGGACGGGCCCCATAAACTCTGAAATCGAAGTGGGCCGTACTTTGTGTATAGCCCATGACGACATAGAGTGGGCTCGTATGGTTCCGAATAACCACAAAATTCGGTGGCGACTTCATTTTAACTTAAATTTCGAACCCGAGAACAATCTCACCACGAGATTCATTCGCCTACCCAAACCCGCGCGTGGCCGCGTCAGGGTGGACCTACGTCATGTCCACAAGAAGAATATGAGATTATTTGAATAACGTTATAAGTAATATTTTTTTTTGTAGGAGTGTATGATTATTTATAGAGGAAAATAAATAGTTGTTGGTAAAAAAAGAGTTGTTGTAAAAAATATTAACGTTGGGAATTTGGATCAGTAGGAAAAAAGAGCCGTTGGAAGGCTGACAAAACAAAAAGGGTACAGTGCAAATGGCTGGAAGTTTGCAGAAAAAGAAATCAAGAGCTGGAAGTTTGCAGAAAAAGAAATAAAGAGAGAGAGAGAGAGAAAAAAAGTGAGACATAGTGTACAGTGCAAATGGCTTGTGAGGGTCATCCAAAATGGATGGAGGTCATCCCATGACTTCCTCTATTGAGAAAGTCATGCTAATTAAGTGCAAGTGTCATCCTTAATTGATCATTAGGGTGACCCCTATCCCCCATGACCCAATGAATGGGGGTGGTCTTAGACCTAAATACTCACTGGACAAATGGAGTTCTCTCTCTCTTAGACCTAAAGACCCACTGGACAAATGGATATTTTTTGTAACACCCTGTGCTTTTGATCATTTAGTTATTTATAATAACGATTAATATTAATAAATCGAGTTTATTAATATTAATAAATCGAGTTTATAATATATATATATATTCAATTCCAACAAAAAAATATATCATGACAATTTTTTTTTTGGAACTTATAGCATGGAGTTTACGTGAACAATGAGTGAATCGGTAAACACAAATTCTTATATGAGACGAGACGATCTCACGATAATACCCGTATGATGACGAACTGCTCCTTAAACGAGTATTTTGATTTCGGATCGTAGGCTATGATATGCCTCGTAAACGGAACACGTGTATCAGTTTGGGCCGGGTTATATTTGAGTCATTAAAAAACGTGTCTAGCTAGCTAGTCGGATATTTCATTTTTGGATCGTATGCTATGCCTTGTAAACGGGACAATGAGTTAGGTACATGTGTATCAACTCGAGTCTAGTTATTTTCGAGTAATTAAAAAACGTGTTTAGTCGGATATTTTGATTTTGGATCGTAAACGGGACAATGAGTTAGGTACATATTTTAGCGACGAGATTCGACTCCCTCCGTTCGAGTATTACATATAACACGGGATATAACTAAAAAACCTGTGTCTAATTAATTAAATGAAGTCAAGCATATGGTACGGAGTATTTATACATGTTCTCTTTATATATTACCAAAACAATGAAAGCGTAAACTAATACCCCGAAAGCACCCTTCTTTCCCCTTCAAAAAAAGAAGAAACGCCCTTCTTTCTCCTGATTTTAGTTATAGTGACAGCTTTTCATTAAGTTTTGCTGCGGACTTCTTACTCCCTCTTCTTCCACCATCACTTGTTTCCATTCCTATGTTGAGTCAGAAAAGTTGGATCCTTAACCCCTTTATCTCCTTTCCATTTACTGTCTTCCCTACCACCCCATATAAATACGCCCAAATGATACCTCCAAATTCATTGAATTTAAAACTAAAACCTCCACATCATGAGTAGGCCGCCTCTCTCTTAGATCTAAAGACCCACTGGACAAACGGAGTTGAGTTGCAGGAATGCTTTTGGCGTGTTAATAAGGTTTGATGTGATGATTTGGTGATTACTCTGCAAGATATCCTGCATCAACTTACTGGGCTCAATCAATTTTTACTATGCTAGATGAATCCTCCATTTACACGCATTATATATATATATATATATATATATATATATATATATATATATATATATATATATATATATATATATATATATATATAAGCCTTGCACGTATTTTGTTTGAAGAATTTGGAGTTTCTTCAACAAAAACTTGAGTTGAAAGCTGAGACAATGACATTGAGTCATCAAATTGATCAATATTTCCATAATTTTGTCATTCGGAAATTAAATCCGTAAAAGAAGGAATATAATTTTGACTATTTAAATTTAAATCAAAATTGTGAATATCTTCGTATGATGTGTGATCATCACCATCAAAATTTGGGGAAACATAATTATTTAAATCCATATTATAAGTTGAATTTTATTTTTGAGGTATAGTAGAATATGAGATTATTTGAATAAGGTTATAAGTATTTTTTTTGTAGGAGTGTATGATTATTTATAGAGGAAAATAAATAGTTGTTGGTAAAAAAAGAGTTGTTGTAAAAAATATTAACGTTGGGAATTTGGATCAGTAGAAAAAAAGAGTCGTTGGAAGGCTGACAAAACAAAAAGGGTACAGTGCAAATGGCTGGAAGTTTGCAGAAAAAGAAATAAAGAGCTGGAAGTTTGCAGAAAAAGAAATAAAGAGAGAGAGAGAGAGAGAGAAAGTGAGACATAGTGTACAATGCAAATGGCTTGTGAGGGTCATCCAAAATGGATGGAGGCCATCCCATGACTTCCTCCATTGAGAAAGTCATGCTAATTAAGTGCTAGTGTCATCCTTAATTGATCATTAGGGTGACCCCGATCGGCATCCCCCATGACCCAATGAATTGGGGTGGTCTTAGACCTAAAGACTCACTGGACAAATGAAGTTCTCTCTCTCTTAGACCTAAAGACCCACTGGACAAATGGATATTTTTTGTAACACCCTGTGCTTTTGATCATTTTAGTTATTTATAATAACGATTAATATTAATAAATCGAGTCTCGACAAAATATTTTATATAGTAATATTCAATTCTTGTGTCTTTGGAACCTTTCTATTTCACTTCATTGTTTGCAAAACTGAAATTTCTATCGTTATCGAAATTCTGCGCGATTTCGTAAAACGGTTCCTATTTTCTCATACGGACTCCGATTGAGGCGTTTCAAAAGCCTAACTTTATTAATTTTCCAATATCTACACAATGGTGATATTCAAAATTACAATTTATAAGTTCATCATAAAAATATTGTACTGGACAGCCCCTTCATTACGAAAATCATCACCCGACGAATCGTTTCTCGACATTCAATTTCCGTACTTCTTTCCTAACCATGGTGTGACCAAATAAACTCAAAAACATCACCCTAAGGCATGCCATACCGTCACTTTGAAGTCCAAGCCTCAAAATATGCTTTTCTAATCAAAAACACCAAATAGGGTATGTACCTCTTAAAGTATGCTTAGCTACTTTTGGTAATTGTCAAGTTCTTGTCCACCCTTTGCTCCCCCATCTAATGCACGACTTGTGTGCTTATAACCAGCCATTTTCTCTTCATTTACTCATCCATTCACTCACTTAAACACTCCTTCAAAGATCCATCTAAAAACCAAAGACAATCATACAAGTTCTTTTAAGTCTAAGGTGTTTACACCACCATATCTCAAGAGCACATACTCTTTCTTTTCCTTACCTTATACTCTTTATTTTTAAGTCTTATTCCTATTATATTTACTAACTTACTTCGTTTGTGTGTCCTTCTAACTTATTCATGAAGAGGAGCAAGAGGAAGGGGGCTTCGATCTTAGTATATTTGATTTCATAGTTGATCCGGAGAATTGCTAATAGGTAACCTAACTTTTCATCGCCCTCAAATCTCGTAGTATAGTGTTTAGACTCTAAATAACATGTAACATCATGTTTAGGACTAAATCATTAGATCACCAAGTTTAAAGCTAACTATTTGTTGATTTATCACTTAACAATACATGCTGTAAAATGGATTCTGTGATGTATGATGTATGTTCATGATTTGTATGTGTAAAATATGTTTCGAATTAGCCTTAGGTTCCTTCATGAAAGTTGTAGATCTGAATGTCTAGAACATGATAAAAATATGAAAAGTAAGCTTTTATGAAAATATATATTTAATAATGATTTATTTCGTAAACTGGTACTGTATGATTTTATGTACTGTCTGAGAAAATAATATGTTCCATGATGTTAAACATTTCTTTTAGACTTGGAAAATTTATGTTATATTCCTGATGATGTGTATTATGTGTACGTCAAATTTCATATAAATCCATCATATATATTTTCATTTATAAAATGTTTACTAAAATGGGTCAGATCTGGAAAAAAGATTTTATTTAAAGACATTTATAAAGGTTTTTAATCTAAATTTCTGGGGATAGGCTATTTACAAGTATAGGTATCTAAAATAAAACTTTTGTTCATTTTTCCGATGTTTAAGTATTTTAAACGATTTAAAAGAAAGTATTGAAAATCATACTGTTTTCGTTTTTAATTTGTTAAAAATAATAAACCTTCTTATTTTTGAAAAATGACTTTATATCTGGAAACCTAACTCATAAAAGTATGTTGAGTTCGAAAATAGAAAGTTAAAAATAACATTTGAAAAATGACTCATTTAGTATCCTTAATAATATTATCGATTTCGTTATTACTTAAAGTTATTTCGGTAAAAGTCTAAGTTTTGAAAAATATGATACATTAAGGTTAAAAATGTTTTTTATAATTAATATAGATTTATTTGATGTTTGAAATATTTTACTAAGTATAAATAAGCTTTAAGAGATAAGTATACTTGTACAAATACGAAACCATATAAAAATACTAAATACGTACACTTGAACAATAAATGTACTAAATATTTGTGCCCCAAAAAGTATAGAGTACTAAAAGACGAATAACCCGAAAGTACTAAGTTAAACAATGCTTAAATGTGCAAAACAACACTTAACTTTATAATAAGCACTTAAGGACTAATTAGTGACTAAGTCAAAACTAAGGGTTGACTAGTCTATCTTGGTCAAAATTTGGCTTTTTAAGTCAACATAGACCAAGTCAAGATAAAGGAACCTATCTTAAATAATGTACTTAGAAATAATTGAATCTTTAATCAAATCTCAACTAATCAACGCTTCAAATAATATATCTCAAATAAAATGTTCAAAATCTCTTACATCAGTATACTAAAACTATCAGTTAAGATAAATTTTACGACGATTGATAATGTTTGTTAATCTTAAAATCGACATACTTAAATTCCATAGGAACAACCGTACTTCTAGTCGGTGTGTTACCTAAGCCGGTGATCAGACACTTTTTCACGAACGATGTTATCGACACCAATCATGGTGAAAATGAACATGTGCCCTGGCAGTACCCTCTGAGTCTTCTTCACCATTCCATGTTGTAATGACTTGTTCCGAGTCAATACACAGCCCACAGACCGGTCATCCTTATGGAACCCGGTATTGTTTCATCCCTCTGGTTATCAGACATGTGCCCCACGATGACCGCTGAGCTCGATATTCCAGAGACTCTGTCTTTATAAGACACACAAATTCAGCTTACGTTTCGTGTTGGGCGCTATCTTGGTAAAGTTTAGAAGGCGATGCGATAGAAGACAGCTTCGAAAGTAGACTACGACACTCGGAGTCACTGCTCATGGGAGGCCATGATGCATCCTGCCGGTGCGAGAAAATGCTAAGAAGTAAATGGGCAGCCAGCTCTTTATGAGTTTGTCGGTAGAGTAGTAGTCGTCCAGTTGCCATTGAGGTGCTCGGTTGTGTAAAGGTTCTCTTTCCCGAGACCAAGAGTATGGATTGGGTGTGTGCGCATACATAGACAAGGGCACTGATCAGCTCTCACTCTCTATATCGGATATCTTTGGGGGCGGAATACCTTCCGACCTTTGCCTTAGCAGTGTATGGGACATGTTCGGTTTAGCGGGGCCTCTGAGTCCATGCACTTGCAGTCCTTCTTCTCCGTACGTCAGTCGACTAAACCGAGTCAATTTAGGTGTTCGATCCTATTGAGCACTAGGGGTGAGATGTAAACCTCCTAGTATCGATATGATTGGCGGGATTGATGTTCCCATCCGCACTTATGGTGAGATGCAAGCCTTAAGTGTGCATGAGACATTAGTAGTCACGTCCCGTGCATTATGTGAAAGGAAACCATTGTTTTTAAAAGTAAATGACTACAGTTTTCTAAATCACATTATGCTTCATTACTGTTCTATACTCTTATGACTAATGATGTGATTGAAATGCTTGATAATGGGAAGTGATGTTTTGTTATATGTCTTGCCTGAACATTGATTATGATTGATATTATGTTTCATATGATTTGTATTATGTATGTCTTACTCTATTTTCACATGACACTTCTATGAATCCATGATCCATGCTTTACTGTATTCTATTCACATGATACTCATATGATGTATGTATTACTTTATTCTATATAACCTACGTGTCTTATATATGTAAGTTAATTCGCATGTTAACTGAAATCACTTCATGTGTATCTCACATTGTATACATGTCGATTTGTAATGTGACATGCCTGGTTATCTGTTAATTAGATAACCTAAACGTTATACTACATTGATTATTCAGGGCCGTGTTAGAAGGACGGTTAGGTTACTCTCACTAAGTGGGACATGTATATTTAAATATGCATTCAGGTTGACGAACCCTCAAGACTGGACATGGGGGCATGCTTGAGTGCAAGTGATACGGTGTGGCAGATGAGAGTGTCAAACTATAAATCTTGTAACACAAATTTTGTCGGACTATTGTATTTAGAAATTTGTAATTCGGGTTTCAGTTGTTGTATTTTAACAAACGGTTCATTTATCGGTAAAAGACTCACTTGAGTCGACGGTTTTTTAATTTTTACCCTTTTTTACGACTTAATTATTTTCCGCCTTGTTAATTAATGTCATTAGAAGAACCGGGTTGTTACACTTTTGGCGTGTTAACGAGAATTGATGAGATGATTTGTGAATTAACAAGACTCCTCAACTCTGCAAGATATCCTGCATAAACTCAAAGCTTCCTCAACCAAATTTTACGAGGCTCGATGTCCTCCATTTACACGCATTATATATATATTCAATTCCAACAAAAAAAATATATCATGACAAAAAAAAAATTGGAACTTATAGCATGGAGTTTACGTGAACAATGACTAAATCGGTAAACACAAATTCTTATATGAGACGAGACGATCTCACGATAATACCTGTTCGATGACGAACTACTCCTTAAACGAGTATTTTGATTTTGGATCGTAGGCTATGATATGCCTCGTAAACGGAACACGTGTATAGGTTTGGGCCGGGTTATATTTGATTCATTAAAAAAACGTGCCTAGCTAGCTAGTCGAATATTTCATTTTTGGATCGTATGCTATGCCTTGTAAACGGGACAATGAGTTAGGTATATGTGTATCAACTCGAATCTAGTTATTTTCGAGTAATTAAAAAACGTGTTTAGACAGATATTCTGATTTTGGATCGTAAACGGGACAATGAGTTAGGTACATATTTTAGCGATGAGATTCGACTCCCTCTGTTCGAGTATTACATATGACACAGGATATAACTAAAAAACCTGTGTCTAATTAATTAAATGAAGTCAAGCATATGGTACGGAGTATTTATACATGTTCTCTTTATATATTACCAAAAAAATGAAAGGATAAACTAATACCCCGAAAGCACCCTTCTTTCCCCTTAAAAAAAAAGAAACACCCTTCTTTCTCCTGAATTTTGTTGCAGTGACAGCTTTGCATTAAGTTTTGCTGCGGACTTCTTACTTCCTCTTCTTCCACCATCACTTGTTTCCATTCCTATGTTGAATCAGAAAAGTTGGATCCTTAACCCCTTTATCTTCTTTCCATTTACAGTCTTCCCTACCACCCCATATAAATACGCCCAAATGATACCTCCAAATTCATTAAATTTAAAACTAAAACCTCCACATCATGAGTAGGCCGCCTCTCTCTTAGACCTAAAGACCCACTGGACAAATGGAGTTGAGTTGCAGGAATGCTTTTGGCGTGTTAATAAGGTTTGATGTGATGATTTGGTGATTACTCTGCAAGATATCCCGCATCAACTTACCGGCTCAATCAATTTTTACTGTGCTAGATGAATCCTCCATTTACACGCATTATATATATATATATATATATATATATATAGAGAGAGAGAGAGAGAGAGAGAGAGAGGAAGGATCAAGTGAGTCCTTTTCTTTTTTGGAGTCCATGAGTCCTATCTACAACCATTGATCTAGAGTGGATGGATGGTGGTGATTGATTCTAGTAATTAAGGCAATAACTAACATATTTTGGTAAAAAGAAAATAAAATCCTCTCTCCTCCCTTAATTATCTCCAACCACTAATACACGTTACTTCCTCACATTCAATTTTTTCATTCACATCCTAACTGAAACCCTTCACCTTCATCATCCCAAACACAATCACTCGACTTTCGTTTCTTTTCAAAACACACTCGCGCATCCTCTCGTCTTCAACTCAAGCAAGGCTACATTGAAGCAACTCTCTAACTTTAGCAAAGATAATCTTCAGGCGGCATAATACAAGGTAACTCGCTAATACTCGATTGTTGTACTAAAGAACTAGGTTTAGTTTATATTCGTATCTGATTTCATTAATTTTCTCGCTAATTATTGATTGATTTACTTTACTACGTTTGTGCCCTATAATTAATTGGTTTCACTAAAGATTGTTGCGATATCTGGGTATGCATCTGTAGAGTTTAATTGAATTCACCTACTTCATACTATGCTTCTACTCTTCATACTTAGTCTAACATATATTGAATGTTACTCTAATGCGCATATTCAGTTACTGTAATAAACTTGAGGTGTTTACTGTAAGGGGTTGTTCAATTAATTTTACACATATATGATGTTATTTTAAAGACGACCCTGTGTTACTGTAATGTACAAGACGTGTTACTTTTAATCCCATCTTTGCATTACTTTGAATGCTAGTAATCTGGTACATTTAATTGTGTAGACGTGTTACTCTAATTTGCACTCTATGTTACTCTAACACTTTCTTTGTGTTAGTTTAACGCGTATCGATTGTACATATGGTGTTTCTTTCACTCGTATCAGTTGTACTTTAATTTTATATACCAGATTAAACTGTAACAATAGTTGTACATAATTATTGTACTTTTCAGTTGGCAAAAGGAGGAGACAAATCAAGGTGCGATCGCGGTTGTTGGATAACATAGATAAGTATGTGGACGCGAGGCAAAAGATCATCGATGGTCCCAAGAGCAAGCCAACAAAGGGTCGAAAAAAATAACGTGTCTAACGAATTATGTCATCTTTTTCTAATTACGAATAATGCTTTGTATCGTTTTCGAAACTTGTTATGTACATTAGTATTTTGATTATCACCAATGGAACAATGCTGTTAAACTCTGTTACCCTGACTAATTGTTCTTGTCAGTCTAATTAACGACCGGTGTTACTGTGGGAATGAATGAAGTTTACACAATATACAAATGTGGTCTCATAATCATTGTATTACATTGACGCATTATAACTGTTACTTTAATGAACAAATGATGTTACTCTAAGTTATTAATGGTGTTATTCTTTGTCTCATGGTTAAACAATGTTATTATCATCAATTAGTCTGACGCATTATATATGGTTCTTAAAAAAACGAATGTTGTTACTTTGGTAATGAATGGTTCTAATCCAAGTTATCCTCAGTTACTTTGGTATTGAATTGTTTAAACAACGTTGCTGTCCTCAGTTACTTTCATGCATTATGTCTGTTACTGTAACTAACGAATGGTGTTACTCCAATAGACATGAGATGTTATTCTAACCAAATACACATGTATTAAATAAATACATAGTTAATTGCAACGTAGCACAGCGCTATGTGTAAAAAAATGTGTACAAAATCCAGTTCCTGTATTTTGTCAATATCCCCCCCAGAAACCGGCTGTCTCTGCAACCTGAACTCCCGAATTAATCTGCACAAGCTTTCCACATTTGCCTTGTCTTCTGCCCTTAGAAGTTCGTATCAGTGAAGCTTCAATGTCGTGTCCACTTCAACAGAAAACAAAACAATAATATCAGTAAAGCTTACGTTAAATCTGGGATCTATAGTATCAGTGTATATCATGGAAAACCTAAATAACAAACATAAAACTCTGGAATTTATAACAATTAACCATTGATATGAATCTATGATGAATGAAACGACAATGAAAGCAATATCAACATGAAAATTGACGAAAAAAAGAACGCAAATTGACGCACGACGTATCCATGAATAAAAATTGAAGCAAAACGTGAAAAAAATATCAAAACTCACCATTGTTATACTCGATTAATTGCTTATCAACAGTTGATGAAGATGTCGCGCTCATTGAATCCATGGTAACGGGATTTCGAACTCAGATTTGAATGAATGAATGACGGAACGTGATGACGAAAAAAAACTCACCATTCCTGTGCATTCGGTTCTTGGCAAATGCTACCTGCATAAAATTAAAACTCGTTACAAAATGATACTCGTTTTGTGTTACTCTAATTAATATTTGGTGTTACTATAATTCATAATGTATGTTACTTCAACGCCGTGTCTACTTCAACATAAAACAAAACAATAATATTAGTAAAGCATACGTTAAATCTGGGATCTATACTAAAACGAGAGCAATGAACCACTGTTATTAATCCATGATTAATCAAATGAGTAAAATTCCACCGTTTCCACTGTTGTCCTGTGCGTTCGCTTCTTTGTCAATACCACCTGCACAAAATTAAACAACATTACACCCATGCAACAAATGTGTTATATCAATTCATAAGTTGTGTTACTCTAACTAGTACACTACGTTACTTTTAACATCATCATCAAAACCCTTTTTCTAAACGTTCAGTGTGTTACTGTAATTGCAATTAAGTGTTACTGTAACTCAGAAGGTATGTTAGTTCAATGACGTTTCTGCGTTAATATAAAACAAAACAATAGTGTCAGTGTATATCATGGAAAACCTAAATAAGAAACATAAAATCCTGGAATCTATAAAGATCGATAGAGCAACTAACCATTGATAGGAAACTATGATGAATGAAATAACAATGAAAGCAATATCAACATTAAAATTGACGTGCAACAAATGTGTTATATCAATTCATAAGTTGTGTTACTCTAACTAGTACACTACGTTACTTTAACAGCATCATCAAATTCTTTTTTCTAAACGTGCAGTGTGTTACTGTAATTGAAATTAAGTGTTACTGTAACTCAAAAGGTATGTTACTTCAATGACGTTTCTGCATTAATATAAAACAATGCAATAGTATCCGTGTATATCATGGAAAACCTAAATAAGAAACATAAAAACCTGGAATCTATACAGATCGAGAGAGTAACTAACCATTGATATGAAACTATGATGAATGAAATAACAATGGAAGCAATATCAACATTAAAATTGACGTTAAAAAGTAACGGAATATATAGAGGTAGGTTCTCATATATATATATATTTATATATATATATAGAGAGAGAGAGAGAGAGAGAGATAGGTTCTCATAAGGACCATACCTCTTATAAGTCCATAAGTCCTATTGTTAGTCATTGGATTAACCTTGGATGAAGGGCTTAGATTTGATTTGCAATTAAGTAATGGCATTAAATCAGAAAACATCTAACCTATCACTATCACCTTCTCTCTCCAAAAAAGAAGTCATTACGTTTTCCCCACCATTTCCATTAATTAACCATGTCAAATCCCAATAATGCTAAAAACCTTCCTCTTTGTCCATCATCTTCTCCATTGTTGCTTAGAATAAAATTATTTAAAGATAGTAGCAGATTCATGGCAGATCATCATTTTCTTCATCAAAAGAAATTGCTTTAATTTTTTGGATCTTCTTGAGGGCGGTAAATCAGAGTACGATTGTTTTAATTGAAGTTTTGATCTGGGATTTTCTTCACGAAGATAGGCAGATTATCGAAGTGTCGCCTAGTAAGTGACTCTTTAATTCGATTTTTGTAGTACTTTTTAGGACTCTGATGTTTGTTTCATATGTTCGATGTATTTTTTAGGAATCCATTTTTAGTATTTTTTTTGTAAGTTCTGATGTTCGATGTTGATTAACTTTTTTTTACGATGGTTGATTATGTATTAGATACATGATGAAAATAGAGTAGCTTCATTAAACTATTTGTATAACATTGTTTATGTTTGGAATTATAATTACACAATATAAGAAGTGAAGTTACATTTTCTTTTGCTTAAAGAAGTATTTCAAAAGAAGAATTTGGTTAAGAAATAATTTAATAAGACGCCTAAAATAGCGGTGAGTAGAAATTGCCTGAAGTGTTAAATATTTAAAATTAAAGTTACGAAATATATGATTTAAAGTTAGATTTTGTGGCCTAAATAAATTATCTGAGGAGGTTAATTTGGCGGTGTAGTGGTAGAGGTTTTGCAGGATGTAGAATGTACCCGTGCGTGAGTATTGTATGGTTGTTGAAGAAGATTTGACACCATATGTCGGGCAACAATCCAATCATGTTGAGGAGGTGGTTGAATTCTACAAAAAAAATATGGCCTTGCTTGTGGTTTTAATGTTCAGAGGTGGTCCACGAAGAGGTTTGATGATGGCAAGTAAGACCGTAACAAAGTCTTCCAAATCGTATTCGGTAGAAGAAGATTCTGCAAGTAAGACCGTATAAAAGTCAAAGATATCTAATTTGGTAGATATAGGTTGTGCAACTGTAACTCTTTTCGTCATATCAAATTACACAAATGTGTAACTTTATACATTAACTTTAACGACGAAGAGGAGACGGTTGAATTCTCTGAAAAAATATGGCTTTGCATGTGGTTTTGATGTGCGAAGGTATTCCACGAAGAGGTTTGATGATGGTACATTAAAAACGAGGTTGCTATTTTGTATCCGAGAGGGGTACATGCACTTACCTGTATATTCATGGACGTAGGTTGAAGTGTTAAATAAATAATGTTGAAGTTACAAATGAAGTGCACTAAAGTTGCGTTAATTCTAGTGAAGTGGGTAAATTTGTTAAATTACAGTTTCAAACATACAGTAGAAGGTTTAATGAAATGTTTTAAACCATATTTATATGATTTGGATTAGATAAAAGGTAGTAATGTTAAAGTTTGCCAACTACTGTTGAAGTTACAAATCTGAGACACTGAAGTTGCACAAATACCAGCAAATTTGAATTCAAATATAAGCTCTAGAAACAAATTGATGAAGTTACAAACTGAATCAATAGAAGTGACAGATAGATAAAGTTGAAGTCCCTCTACATACACCTAGAATTACGGACATTGAAGTTTCAAAAGAATTGAGTTGAAGTTATATAAATAATGTATTGAAGTTTCAATACATACAATTGAATGTGTACAACATGATACGAAAACAAATGTTTATTAAAGTTATGTTGTTATTGAGATGAAGTTACAAATTCAGCACCTAAAGTGACGTTATAAATTAATTGAAGTTGCATATTGACCAGTTAAAATTACAAACGGAAACAATTGCATATTGACCCGTTAAAGTTACAAACTGAAACAATTGAAGTGACAGATAAATATAGTTGAAGTTTCTTTACATACACCTATAATTGAGTTGAAGTTATAAAAAAAACTTAGCAGTTACAAATGTATAAAATAATCATGGACATCATGTTTAGTAGCACTGAACTCCTTCAACTCCGATGCTCGAAATACGTGTGAGATTACCGACACCTTTCTCCGCTATTGCCTCGTTTTTCACAGCTTCAACAACCCCTCTTTGGACGACATCTCAGCTAATACATATGCAGTAAAGAAAAAAGCACAATATTACATAAAAATCGTACAAATGGCAAATAAAGCTCACAACAATTAGCCTATAAGACAATCCAATTGAGATTATTATACAAACTGCTATTATACAATCATTTTAAAACACAAACTGGAGTTACAATATATTAATTAAGATGAATTAAAGTTACAAAATATAAGAACTGAAGTTACAAAAATATATGAACTGATTCAAAATAAAGTTACAAATATATGATCTGAAGTTACAAAATATATGAACTGGAGTTACATAATATATGAATGACGCATAGTGTAGTATGAATGAACAAACAACTCGGAAAGATCAATTTCCTCCCACGTTTCTCCATAAACACATCAAAATCAAAGACATCAAAATCAAAAACGCTATTCACAAAATGCAAAAATTGTTGAAATATTCAAGAAACCTAATTTGAAGGAAAAATATTATATGCTAATTTGACGGAAACTGTTTGAAGGAAAATTAGGGTTATTATTCAAGAACCCTAATTCGAAGGAAAATTATTATTCAAGAACCCTAATTTGAAGGAAATTGTTGAAATATTATACGCTATTCACATAACCCTAATATTCACAATAGTTCACCTAAACCCTATGAAAATTATTATAGGATCTACACATAGTAACTAACAATGATTATTATACAAATTACAAAATTTGAAGGAAAACAAGATCAGAAATTACCCGCGACAAACTAACTAATGCCGATGAAGAGGGAAACGGTGGAGAGTGTTGACAATGGAGATTTTTGAACTGATATTTTTTTCATTGTTCTATAAAAGATGGGACGTGCTATTTCATACACGGATTTTACTATGTTGTACACGCCTTTTCCATCTTTACCCTCCTCATTTCCAACTTTCCACATCCCATTTGAGAGAGAATAAGTAAAAATTCATAAAAAAATCAAACTACCTCTATAAAATAAAATTGAAATACTTCATAAATACATAAAATGATTATTAAAATAAAATTAAAAAAAATACAAAATAGACTAAAAAATACAAAATTAAATATATAAAATATAATAATGTGAGAAATAAAAAGCTAAATAATTAAAAAAAAGAAAAATAAATAAAGAATCCCCAATTCTCAAAACCCTAACCCTAACTTGCCGGACAACCACCCCAACTAGAGTCGCCTTTCCCAACCCCAGTCAGCCACGCACAACCAACCACCCCATCAACCAACCACCGCGACCCACATCCAACCGCATCAGACACGCAACCATCAATCGCGCATCCAACAGACCAATGTTAATCGAAATATTGTATTAATAAATCCTAATTAACGATATAATTAAACTATCAATGACAAAACTCACGAAATCTAAATTACTTACTCGATTTCAAGTAGTTTTCGATAATCGTGAAGTGGTTGATTAATTTGTATATGTTATTGGAGGTTTTTTCAAAGAGAGGGTTTTAAATGAGAAAGGGTAAAGACGGAAAAAAAATGACAAAATGTGTACAAAGCAGTAAAACCCGTGTATGAAATAGCAATTCCGTAAAAGATTAGAATGAATCTAGAAAAACTAATGGAGATGAGAAGAAATAATGGAGATGAGAATGAATCTGGAGAGAGTAATGAAGTATGAAAAAAGGAATTGAATATGGTGGAGAAAAAGAGGGTGTGAAAAAATAGGTTTAGTTGGAATACGTAAACTTCATTTTTCTTTTTTAAAAATAAATAAAAACAATTACATCTCAACCATCCATTTTATTTGATCCAAATGATAATAACAAGACTTATGGACTTATGAACTCATATGGAACTTATATGATCTCATCTATATATATATATATATATATATATAGAGGTAGGTTCAAATAAGGTCAACAACTTTTTTAAGTTCCTAAGTTCCAGTGTTAAAGTTACACAAAAAGTGCTTAAAGTTACACGAGATAAGTGATAAAGTTGCACTTTATCAATTGAAGTGATAAAAGTGTTGAATGTTATAGTTACATATCAATTTTGAAAAATGCAACTTTAACGTATGTCATTTGTAACTTTAATATAGACTTAAAAAAATAGTTGACCTTATTTGAACCTACCTCTATATATATATATATATATATATATATATATATATATATATATATATATATATATATATATATATATATATATAGAAGTGAGATCTTTTACCCTATGTCATATTTCATACATTTTACCTTACATTCACAACCATTAGATATAAGTATATGAAGGGCTAAGATTAAAACTTGAAATAAAAAAGTAAGCATCAAACCCCTACCCAAACAGTATACGAAAAACCAAAACCACTCAGTCAAATTTCTCTCACCAAATCAAAACCCTCTTAAGATTGAAATCAAATCGCAAAATCAAAACTCTCACGAATCCTTTCACTTAAATCACGCCCAATCTTGCATTCAATCAGGTATTTCAATCGAATTTCACTGCTATATTGTTCAATTTGTTATATATGATTTCAGTCTATTTTGTCTATTCTATTTTTTCTTTTGTGCTTTATTTTGTACTTCAATCGTATTTTTTACGGTTTCAGTCTATTTCAGTTTTAGAATTTGTGTACTGTATGATTTTTTTTTCAATTTATTTAGTATTGTTCAACTTAGTATTGTACAATTCTTTTTCAATTTATTTAGTACTGCGTTTATCAGTCTACGTTATTCTTTTTTTTTCAATTTATTAGTCTACGTTATTAGTCTGCATTTTTTTTCAAATTTTTTGAACATAGAATTTACTGCGTTTCAATATTAGGGTTTGTTGGTCTTCGTGTTAATTCGTTGAGTTTTTATGGTTTACTGTTGCAAAACTTGAATATGAACAATGAAATACTTGAATATGAAAATTAAAATAACTACATATTATTTCATAGCATGAATTTCTGGTTTTGTTACATTATTATTACTATGAAATACCCAATTATGTTATTCCAGTTATTCCAGTTATTCTATACTATTGTTGCAATTATTCTATATTATTCTTGAATTTATTTCATTATATTAGTTACTATATTTTATAATCAGGGTTATTTTATAGTGTTTTTATAGTTATTCTATAGCACATATGTGATTATTGTACTTCAATTTTTTTGTACTATAACTAACTCCTCTTTGTTGTTGTCTTTCAGTGAAGTTTCTTTTGCTGGATGCACCCTCAATGATATGCAAGATGTTTCATCCCAATACTATAACGCGAGTTATTCATTACAATAACTGATTTTCTACACTGGCTTAATAACTACGTAAAATCAGATAACATTATTTTTAAACTGCTTATATTTGAGTGTCAGCCAAATATAACAACATGAGTTATTCGTTACAATAACTGAGTTTCTACTATAGAATAACCACACGTAAAATCAAATAACATTATTATAAAGTTAATTATACTTGAATTCCATCTCAATACAATAACACGATTTATAATAACTGAGTTTCTACATTGGAATAACTACGTAACATCAGATCAGATAACATTATTCTATTATATTTGAGTTTCATCTCAATACAATAACACAAGTTATTCAATACAATAACTGACTTTATACATTGAAATCATTACGTATGTACATTGAAATAACCTGATAACATTATTCTCAGTAAACAATTGAGTTAACTATAAAATAACTACGTTTATTCATTAAAATAATCTTGTTTGTACATCGAAATAACTATAAAAATCTGAGAAAAAAATGCTTTGGGATTTAGAGAGTTGTAATCTCAGCTCTTGATCATGTGAGATCTAATGGCCACAATTAAGAGGTAAATTGTACAAAATTTGACAAATGTACCAGATCCTGCCTCTATATATATATATATATATATATAATGCATGTAAATGGAGGATTCATCTAGCATAGTAAAAATTGATTGAGCCCAGTAAGTTGATGCAGGATATCTTGCAGAGGAATCACCAAATCATCACATCAAACCTTATTAACACGCCAAAATCATTCCTGCAACTCAACTCCATTTGTCCAGTGGATCTTTAGGTCTAA
>OY288242.1:3991755-4021195 GCA_958450325.1 Agrostemma githago
TAACAGTTGTAAAATTATCTCACATCGACAAATTATAATATGATAATGAAATTCTATTTTATAAATAAGAGTAATCATTCGTTCTTCGATATCTACCAAAAGTCTTTTGAATCTAAAAAAGAGTTCTTAAGACTATAAACCTCAATTAGTTATCCTATATTAAAAAAATATGAAATTTTGTAGACACCCACATTTTGACCGCCAGGTGTCTATAGTAGTTTCCAAAAAACACCCGATGATGATCAGAGGCAAACGTGTTTCTACGCGCTCGGATGTGGGCTCGAAACCATTAGTTTTTGACTTGGGCTTTTCACGGAGTACAAATCTCACAAAACTAACCTCAAATTCAGGCTCAGTGGGTCGTTTCCAATCAAATGAGACTAATTTGGGTCAAAACCGACACCGGAAATAAAACCGTCTTTTAGCGACCGGGTCAAAACCCGGTCAAAACCCGTTTCCGAGAGCAAACCCGCGGTCCTCTTTCAGGTGGGCCACTCAATCAAGTCCATCAAGGCACTTGATTGAATAACCCTAGACAAGGAGGGGGAACAATATCCTATATATACCTCCCCTTGCAACCCCTTTACCCATCTTGTCCACAACTTTTTCACAACTTTTACACATCCTACTCAACCCTAATCAACCCCTCTACAACCCTAATCTTCCTCCATCACAATTCATCCTCTTCAACCTTAAACCCTTGCATCTAGGAACCCTAAACCACCATAACTCAACTTACATCAACCTCGATTCTCCCGTGCTAAAGCCATAACTAACGAGATATATCCAAGACTGAGAAACATGTAGGTTGAGGGTACAAAACCTCGTTCTTCTCTCTTCCCCTCCTCTCTTTTTCTCGCGTCGTCGTAGTCTTTTTTTTCGTTTTTTTATTTTGTTGTCGCGTCTCTAATAACGATAATATTACTAGTATAAGATATTAAAATACTTGCTAATTCGTGTCGAATACGAGGGATGACGGGATAAGAAAATCCGAATATTACGAGGGTATCGCACCCGATGTTGACGGTCGTTTATCCCGACACCCCGAGTGTTTGATTGTTGAAGCAAGTCAACATCAATAATCGTTTTTTTATTGTTCGCGTCGTTATCATCATCATTCATCGCATCTTCATCAATTTCAAAACTATTTTTAAAACACTTTTTAATTAGAGTCGAAACCTATTGATGCAGATCCGACATCACACAATCCGTAAGGATTTATTATGATGTCGGGATGCGGACGGGATCAAGTCAAGTCTTTTTTTTATTCAAGTGTCAATCTATTAGATTCGATACCAACTCAATAGTTGGATGTCGAATTTAAACGATTTAGTCAATTAATTTAACTAACACGATTCTCGTTGATGCTAAAATAGTTGTCACTTAATTCGTTAGAATTAATTACGACACTATAAACGCGGAGATAATCTATATCGTTTTAGTTGAATTTAAAACGACTTACAAACACATTTTTTTTTAGGTTTCGCTCTAAATATTCGATACCGATTCAATAATTGAATATCGGATATTATGAGTATCAAAGTACGAATCGAGCATAAATTGTACAATACTTTTGCCCGATTCATCAATTTTCCAAAATCAAAAAGCAATTACGAAATCTATAGTAAATTGCAAAATGAACTCTAGTTCGTACAGGGGTCACTCGACCGAGTGCCATAGGCCACTCGATCGAGTGACATCCAAAAGTCGAGGCAGAATGGGTTTTGAGGACCACTCGGTCGAGTCTCGCAGTGACTCGATCGAGTGGTGGCCTACTCGGTCGAGTCTCTTAGCGACTCGGTCAAGTACCCCCAAATTTTGGGCAGAACATTTTTTTCGGGCCCACTCGGTCGAGTCCCGCAATGACTCGGTCGAGTGGCCTTTATCACGTCAAAACGTGAGCCCTAGACGCATTTCAAGCCTTGTCAAATATTTTTTATGACTTCGGTCACGCGTGTCAAATCAATCACGTGTCATGTTACCTTTTCAAAATCATGCATCATGTTGTTATATTATCCTATAGCATTCTATATCTCTTGCAAACTGTTATTATCGTTATACTGTTACTAACACGTTTGTTTTCATTTTTTGTCGACTTATTTTCGTTGTTTATTTTATTGTACTAAAATGAATCCGCATGCTAAATACAACTTTGACGTTAATTTTAGATGCATTAAATCGACTTAGAAACCCATTCAATTTCTCGCATGTTTAGGTAAAACAATGTTTGCATATCATTTTACCGTTCTACTAACGCGCGTATTAGAGAGTCAAACGATATCTTAGTAGAGGCCGCTAATTTGCGGGCGGGGTTGGGTGTTCTTTGTGAGCTTCCCAACACGTACCCTCACCCCTTACTCAGAACCTCGGTTTCCGGATGCCCGAAACCGTTGGCGCACGAGAGTCAAAATATACACAGTACCCGATAATGTCGGTATCGGTATCAAATGCAAAGGGACGAGCCCAATAAACTCTGACATCCGAACGGGCCATACTTTGTGCATGGCCCACTAAGATATAGAGTGGGTTCGAACGGGCCCGAACTCCCACAAATTTTGGTTGCGACTCCAATTCGATTTAAATTTCAATTCGACCCATCACATATGGAGATTCATTCGCCTCCCCAAACCCGCGCGTGGCCGCGTCGGGGTGGACCTATGTCTTGTCCACAAATTTTATATTATAAATATTAGTAATCAATTGGTTTTAAATATTGACCAAAAAACTCTTGAGTCTTAAAAAAAACTTTTAATATATAGGACTAGAAATTTAAAATCATCCCACATTGAAAAATTATAATGGGGTGATTGAAATTCTATATTATAAACAAGAGTAAAGATATATTTTTTTAGTCTTAAAAAGAGGCTGATGGTTGAATATAAACTTAAATAAATTATCCCACATCAAAAAATTATAATAAGTTGATGAATTCTATATTATAAATAAGACTAATCCTTCGTTCTTAAATATCAATCGAAAATACTTTTAAGTCTTAAAAAGTCTCTTACTAAGACTACAAACTTCAAAAATTATAATAAGGTGATGAAACTTTATATTATAAATAATACTCCGTAGTAATCATGTGCTCTTAGATATTAACCAAAAATCTTTTGAGTCTTAAAATATATATTAAGACTATAAACTTAAGTGAAACTATCCCACATTCGAAAAATTATAAAATTTCATCAAACATAAATCTTTTGAGTCTTAATAAAGTTGTCAAGATTATATACTTAAATAAAAAAATTATAATAAGGTGATGATATTCGATATTATAAACAAAACTAATAAAAAATTCCTTAGACATCAACCAACTTAAGTAATTCCCCTACATCGAAAATTTATGATGAGATCATGAATATCTAATAAATAAGAGTAATCATTGTTTTTAAATGGAATTCTATATCATTGTTTTTTTAAATTATGATGAGGTCATGCATTTGTAGTCTTATTTTTTGATTTGTTAAAAAAAAAATTGAGTTTAAAAATGGTCTTAATAAGACTACAAATAATTTACGGTGATGATTCTATATCATAAATAAGACTACAAATTTTAATTAAATTATCTAACATCGACAAATTAAATTATAATAAGATGATGGAATTCTATATTATAAATAACACTAATTATTTGTTCTTAGATATCAATCAAAATCTTTTGAGTCTTAAAAAACTCTTAAGACTATAAATAAACTTAAGTAATTATCCCACATCGAAAAATTACACCTCTCTCTTTTGAGTCTTAAAACACTCTTAAGGCTATAAACTTAAGTACATTATCCCACATCAAAAAATTATACTCCCTTCGGTCACTATTTTTGCCTAATTTCATTAAAATACCCCGCACAAATATTAAGATAATGGAGAAAAAAATAGTGAACGAAAAGAGTATAATAAAACGATGGAGTTCTGTTACATAAATAAAAGTAATAATTTCTCCAAATTAGGATGAGGTGATGAAATTCTATATTATAAATAAGACTAATCATTCGTCCTTAGATATAAACAAAAAACTTTTTAATCTTAAAAAAAGTTCTTAATAAGACTACAAATAAAGTTAAATTATATTATCACATATCGAAAAATTATAATAAGGTGATAGAATTCTATGTAATCTTTCGTTCTTACATATTAAACAACAATCTTTTGAGACTAAAAAGAAGTTCATAAGACTAAGACTATATAGTTAAAGTATAATTATCCCGCGTCGAAAAATTAAGATGGGTTGATGGAATTCGATTCTCGGGAAAGTAGTGATTTAGCCCCTTTACTTTGCTCAATTGTGAAATCAAACCCCTTAACTCTTGATTGTAGCAATTAGATTCCTTAACTTTGCCAATACGTGAAATTAAACCCTTTTTATCTATTTTCCGATCAATTGCTCAACTTCTCGTCAATTTCTCATACTAGAATATGAATACGTACATTACGGTAGAATAGGAATACGTACATTACAATAGAATACGAATACGTACATTACAGGATAAAATATTTTATCAAACTACTTGGGATATACGAATACGTACATTACGAATACGAGTAGTATTTTTTTTGTACCACTTCGTACTTGGGAATATGTATTTTTATATGTATACATATTATATTGGTGTATTTTGGGATAAAATATTTATCGATAGAAATGAGATATTGACATGAAATTGACGAGAAATTGAGCAATTGATCGGAAAAAATAAAAAAGGGTTTAATTTCACATATTGGCAAAGTTAAGGGGTCTAATCGCTACAATCAAGAGTTAAGGGGTTTGATTTCACAATTGAGCAAAGTAAAGGGGCTCAATCACTACTAATATATTATAAATAAGTGTAATCATTTGTCTATAAATAAAGTTCTTAATTAAAATTATCCCAAATCGAAAAATTATAATACGCTGAATTTTTTTATTATATAAATAAGAGTAATCATTCATCCAAAATATATAATAAGATGATCAAATTCGATTATATAAATAAAGAGTAATCCTTTGTCCTTTTAACTTAAATATAAAAACAAACTCTTTTAAGTCTTAAAAATAGCTCTTAGAACTATAACCTTTAATTAAGTAAATTATGCCACATCGAAAAATCATGATGAGATGATGAAATTATATATCATGAATGAGTTATCTTTCGGTTTTACATATCAACCAACAATCTTTTGAGTCTTAAAAAGCTTTTAAAAAGACTACAAACCTAAAATTATCCCACATCGAAAAGATTAAAATAAGATGATGATTTTATATTATAAATAAGAGTAATCGTGTGTTTTTCTGGGTTTTAAAGCAGATCTTAAGACTATAAACCTTAGTAAATTATCCTACATCGAAAAATTATGATGAGGCGATAGAATCTTATATTATAAATAAGACTAATCTTTTGTTCTTCGATATTAATCAAAAAATTCATTCATTCTTAGATACCAATCAAAAAACTTTTGAATCTTAAAAAATCTCTTAAACTACAAACGTAAAATTATTTCCACATCGAAAAATTATAATAAGGGGATGAATTTCTATATTATAAATAAGAGCAATCTGTGTTCTTTTGAGTTTTAAAATGAGCTCTTAAGACTATAAATTCAACTGAAATTAAGTTTGATTACTAATATTATGTGATATCTTGCTTATTTATTGTAATGACATAGTTTGATTAATCTTATTTAACGAATGTACATCATCAATGTAATTAAGTCAACTAACCCGTGCAGTGCACGGGCTTTAATCTAGTATCCATTATACGCAACACTCCGGAAAATAGTGTGCGGAGGAAGACCTTATCCTGACGTCCTCCAAAGGGCTCCCAAGCAACGAATTTGCGTCTAGCGTATCTAGCAGGCGTCGATACTCCATCAACTTCTCGCCCGTGTTAACAAAGGGCCCAACATTTTTCCAAGCGGATGCATGAGGAGCACCTGGGCTAACGACGACTGGTGCACCAAGCCTAAACATGGAAAAATAATCAAAGAGCCACGCCTGCAACAATGACATAGGCCCGGACACGCCCTTCACCTCGGCTCTAGACGCACGACCCAACAGTCGGTACGTCAATTCTTCATCTCCCCAAGCGTATCGACCAACATTTTTTAAGATTTCCCGTAAGTGGGAAGACAATGGGTCGAATCCTATCAGAAGACTTGTCAACAAAGAGAGTGTGTCCAGTTAGCAAAGCAAGGTAACCACGTGCAAGAAACTCGTTTTATTCGCGTTTAGCCACTTCCTCCACGACCTTTGCTAGTGCGCCACCGCCTCTGAACGCGGGTACAGTAGACCCAGGTGTCAGTGGGCGTCTAATCTGATCCGGAGTCATCCCAAAGTGCTCGCACACTACAACAACGGGATCCACGAATTTACCATCACCGTCAAATACAGTGCATATATCCCTGGCAACACAAAGACCCAAGAGGTGTGCGACGTCGTGAAGATGAATTGTAATCTCACCAAACGACATGTGGAATGTGTTAGTGTCAGGTTGCCACCTCTCGATGAGAGCGACATTGAAATTCTTTGACGAACACAACCCTAGCTAAGACCAGTGCTCCACAGGGCGGTGCTGACCTCTACGGGGAGCTCGAACCGACTTAGTTCTCGAACCTTTTTTGCCCGATTATATGTGTTCAACAATGGGTGACCACCGTGAGGCGAGGACCACATAACAGCTGCAATGTGACCCCCACAGCTAGGGATCACGTCAGACAAGAAGGGACCTCCCGGACATGGACCTCTAATGATCCAAGCATCATCTGCAACACCCTTCCCCTTCGCAGGTGCAACCACGCTACTCGACCCCGACTCGTAGAACCGGTCAAATCTCCCACTTTTTAATACGGGTGAGCCTAATATCTTTTGGAGAAGAAACATGTTCGTCTGCTTGATAGTATCTCTCCTACTCCTCCTTAATGTAGTCCTCAAACTGGGAGGGTTTCTCGTTGTCTTCATCGTCGTCATGCAAAGACCTCGTCTTGTGTGTCGGATGCAATAATTGACCTCCCTCCGCCCTGGCAGTCGGTGTCGCCAACGTTGTAACCAACTCGTGAATACGACGTCGAACAGACGTAGTCACGCGACGGTTCTGAACCCAAGAAACTTCTTCCACCACATTCTTACCCTTGCATGTCATCTATTACAAACAAACAGAAAACATGAATATAATTAACAAAAAAATTACAAAACTAATAAATACTTGTAGACGCACACTTAGAATATATATATATACACACACACACACACACCATGCATATACGTAAACATATTTATTTTATATAAAAAATAAATTGACCTTTTTTTTTACGAAATAGCCATGTCGGATACTCGTAAATGCATGCAACACGACCCCTTAAGTTATTTTTGACCTTGATTTTTAGTACAACCCAAGCAAGAAAAAACAACAAAAATAGTTAGCATCATAAAATTTTTGCTAGTTCTTGTTTCTGACGGAGTTATCTGTCATTTTCTTATAAAAGGTCAAATACGACCCATTTACGTAGAAAAAGTCAAAACATAACAAACAAAGTGACAGATACCTCCGTTACAAGGGAGACTAATTAATACGGAGCATGTGACTATTTCTACTGTGTAACAAGAAAAAGAAATTATCAATGTTTTATTTTCTGGGTTCTGGATTAAAGCATGGAGAAGGTTAATTTTGGCTAAACCAACTTAACAGGACATGCCAAATGAGCTTAAATGAGCTACAAGAAACAAACACGACCATATCTCTATATCACACCTTACATGAGTTACAACTTACAAGACTAATAATTGTTGGAAAATAGGGGCTAAGTTTCTTTTTTTCTAATTGTCCCACATATAGGTGAGATAATAGTGTCCAATGATGTTTATATACACTACTCTCACTATGGATATCACTAGTGGTGAAAGGGGGTCATTTTATATGGACCTGCGAGTTGCTTAATTTAGCTCGCACACGCGCGCGCGTGCTCGAATGATTCGCGTATTTTATATACACTTTTTATGCCTTTTATGCGCGCATTCTCGTGCTTATCAAATAGTGAAAGCTATTATTTTGCCCTGAATTGGCTACTTTGTGATGTGTATTGTCCTTTTGCAGGAACGGAAGACAAAGGAGCTAAAACGAACCAAAACCGAGCGAAAACGAAGCTGGAAGAGCTGTTCGCTGAAATGAGCGTAATAGTCGACCGACTATTAGGATAGTCGGCCGACCATGACAATAGTCGACCGACCATGACGATAGTCGACCGACTATTCTGGAGTCTGCAGAGATCAATTAATGAATGATTAGTCGACCGACTATTACAATAGTCGGCCGACTATTTCCTGGGCCGTGGGACAGTTTCGTATTCAGCAAGTTATTTCCTAATCAGTTTTAACCTATTCTAAGTTGTATAAATAGGACTTTTCAGCCACTTTTATGATTACTTCTAGACTCCTCAACTTCTCCCTTTATACTTCTCCTTCTCTTTAGACTTTTATTTAGAGATCTCTTCTACTTCTAGTTTAATTTTTCCTTTACAACTCGGTTATTGTAAGACTTTCAGATTCGAATCGCCTTTATTCCTCTCGGTAATTTAATCTATTCTTCCTTCCTTCTTCTCCGTTCTTAATTGATCTTAATCCTTTTTTTTATGCTTATCGTAATTTTATTATTATTCGTCATGTTTAATCTAGTAAAATCGTTTATTAATATTATTGTTCTTAATTTAATTATGAGTAGCTAATTTCCTTCACTAGGATTTAGGGGATCTGCGAATTGAATGTGGTCGCTAAATAATTTATAGATCTGTCAATGATATTGTGTCTGAGTTGTCAATTGTAGCATATAATCGCGATTAGTCAGTTAATGCGCATGATTGATTAATTGAATTCGGTAAACTTGAACCTAAGATCGGAAGCCTGGTAAAAGTTAGACCTGCTACAACACATTAGTTTGCCCTAACAAGATCGGAAGCCTTTAGACGCATGCTAGGGTGAATAGCGGACCAGAAGGACCTTTTCATTATCCCTTAGACCAATATCTGCGATAGATCTGTGACTTAGACGTGACCATATGAGATTCGTAGTGAACCGACAATCCTAGTTTTCTCTCCATATCAATTTGTCTTAATTCATCATATTCATTTTAGTTAATTCTTCTCCTTTAATTCTCTTTCCTTCACTACTTTTAGATTAGTTAAAAACAAACATAAAACCCTCAATTTGGTTACCTAGATAAACTTAAATTGCGAGTAGGATTTATTTGTCTCCCTATGAAATCGATCCCGACTTCCCTAGCTATATTTTTGGTTGGACCGTAGTTGGTTATTTTTTATAGGTACACGACTAGCTTGTCACTGAGCCCGGCCCGGATTCGGGATTTGAGATTTGGGATTTGGGAAATCGCCTGCGGCGGGCTATGCCTTTCTTTTTGGGCCTGACTAGGTTTGACTTAGGGTTTCTGTGTGTGGGGCGTGTGCCTGTTGTGCTCAGTCAAAATTGACTGTTTGTGGGGAGTTATTCTCTCCACAATCTTAGCCTGCTGCTGCTTTCTAGGAGACGGTTCTCCAACCCTCCGCCTGTTCGTTTCAGTGCCTTTATATAGCAGCAGCTACGCAGCACTTCAACACACAACAACACATTAATCCTTCTCCTCAATCTTCTTCTTCCTTCCATCTTCTCACAATAATTATTTCTGGGTATCGTATTTCCGTTGTTTCATAGCCCGAACCTCAAGTGGGTGAGTCTCGGTGCTGCAGTGTCAAACCTTGGGGAACTACCGGTACTTGCTGATCACCACCTCGGTCGAACCGGAAATAATTTTCAAGGCAGAGGCCTCCTTGCCTCGGCGCTGCAAATTTTGCTCTCAGTTACCTCTTCTCCCTCTCGTTTGATTTCTGTCCAATTGTCACAACAATTTGAAAACTTTTTTTTGTTGCTGTAACAATGTCTGTTGTGTCGAAATTGGTTCTTGATTTGTCTAAAATCGAACAATTGGATGGTAACAATTACAAACGATGGTCTCAGAAATTAATGATGTTTTTGAACAACTCGATATTGATTATGTTTTGTCTGAGGATTGTCCCGTCCCTGTTGCTGCATCCACTACTGTAGAGGTTACTCCTCCTGTCGCGTCTATTATCAAGTCTAACATTGATGCTATTAAAAAATACGAAAAAGATAATAAGACTACTCGTTGTCATATTCTGAATAACATGACTAACACCCTGTTTGATTTATTTGCTCCTAATAAGTCGGCTAAATTATTTGGGAGACGTTAGAGTCAAAATATGGGTATGATGATGCTTGGAAAAAGAAATATGTTGTCGGAAAATGGCTGGAATTTGTTATGGAGGATGGTAAACCAATTATGGAGCAAGTGCATATTTATGAAAATTTGTGTGCTGATGTCATAAATGAAGGGATGAAACTGTGTGATGTTTTTCTTTCTAATGTACTACTCGAAAAATTTCCTCCTTCCTAGTCTGATTATAGAAATCACCTTAAACATAAGAAAAATGATTTGTCCCTCCAAGAACTTGTAGGTCATATGAGGACCGAAGAGGTTAATCGTCTTAAAGATAAATCAGATGCTCTACCTGTTAATGCTGCTAAAGTTAATATGGTTGTAGTTGAGTCTGGTGGTCCGTCTAATGCTGACAAGTCCAAGGGAAAGAATAAGGGGAAAAATAAGAATGGTCAGGGTCAAGGTCAGGGTCAGGGTCAGAGTCAGGGTAAGAAAAATGGTCCAGCGAAACACACCAAACCCGTTCCCAAAATCCAAAAACCTCAGGGTACTCTTGTCTGCTACGTGTGTGGGAAAACCGGTCACAAGGCTTACCAATGTACTCACAAGAAAACTGCTGAAGCAAATGTTGTTGTTAGTGATGATGAAGTCATTGCTGCTGTGGTTGTTGAGGCTAATTTGGTGGGAAATGCTGCTGAATGGGTGCTGGATACTGGCGCTTCAAGACACCTCTATGCTGAAAAGGGAATGTTCGTCGAGTTCGAGGAAGTGGCCGACGGAGAATGTGTTTACATGGGTAATTCTTCATCTGCAGTGATTTCCGGAAAAGGCAAGATCTTTCTCAAACTCTCCTCAGGGAAAACTCTTGCCCTAAAAAATGTGTTGTATGTTCCTTCTTTACGTCGAAACCTCGTGTCTTGTGCTTTACTTAACAAAGCTGGTTTGAAGCTTGTTTTCGAAGCTGACAAGGTCGTAATGTCGCGTAATGGGTACTTTGTCGGGAAGGAATATTTGTCTGGGGGTTTATTTATTTTGAACATTGATTTTGCTTTTAATAATATTGCGTCCACTTTTGCTTATATCGTTGAATCTCTTGATATCTGGCATGGTAGATTGGGTCACGTGAACGTAGATTATATTAAAAAAACTTAGAAAGATGAGTCTAATTCCAAGCTTAACTAATAAAGAATTCTTGAAATGTGCTAGCTGCGCTGACTGCTGAGGCTAAATTCACTAAAAAATCTAGTAAACCAGTTTGTGCTAGGAGTACGAGTCTTCTTGAATTAATTCACACCGACCTAGCTGATTTCAAGAATACTACATGTAGAGGTGGTAAGCATTATTATGTCACCTTTATAGACGACTGTTCGAGATACACTAGAGTATATCTGCTTAGGACTAAAGACGAAGCAGAACAATCGTTTATAAGCTTTAAAACCGAAGTCGAAAATCAGCTCGACAGAAAAATAGAAAGCGTAAGGTCCGACAGAGGGGGTGAGTATGGGTCTAATTACTTAGTTGATTTCTGTGAGAAAAACGGATTAATTCATGAGTGTAGTCCACCTTACTTACCTCAGTCTAATGGTGTAGCTGAACGTAAAAACAGAACTTTAAAGGAAATGATGAATGCTATGCTCTTAACTTTTTGGCCTTTCTGATGATATGTGGGGGGAAGCAATTTTATCGGCTTGTCATATTCTTAACCGTGTGCCCCATAAGAAAATTGATAAGACTCCCTATGAGATTTGGAAGGGCTACCCTCCTAACCTGAGCTTCCTTAGGGTATGGGGTTGTTTAGCTAAAGTGGGTTTACCTGAGTTTAGGAGACCCACAGTTGGAGCAAAAACCTATGATTGTGTGTTTATCGGATATGCTCAGAATAGCTCTGCTTATAGATTCATGTCTTTAAATGGTCGTACTATATCTGAAGCTAGAGACGCTGAATTTTTTGAGCATGTTTTTCCATTAAAAAAGAATGTTGAATCACCTCCTGTTTTACCTGTTACATCTGTTGATATGTCTACACATGCTAGCACTTCTACTGATCATAATGTTGAACCTAGAAGGAGAAAAGAACTAGATATGCAAAGAACTTTGGTGATGATTTTGTCTCAACATTCCTATCTGAACATGGTTACTCTATATGTGCTAGTAAAGAGTTTGTGTTTGCTTTTTTTAATAGAAGAGGATCCAAAAACGTATGATGAAGCAATGAAATCCATTGATGCTAATTTTTGGAAAGATGCTATTAAAAATGAACTTGATTCTAAAATCAGACTTGGGAGTTAACTGATTTACCCAAAGGTAGCAAACCCATTAGCAG
This sequence comes from Agrostemma githago, assembly GCA_958450325.1. Classification (NCBI taxonomy): domain Eukaryota; kingdom Viridiplantae; phylum Streptophyta; class Magnoliopsida; order Caryophyllales; family Caryophyllaceae; genus Agrostemma; species Agrostemma githago. The sequence goes on from OY288242.1 coordinate 4,004,272, forward strand.
TAAATGGGTGTTTAGAAAGAAAATGAGACCCGACGGTTCAATAGAAAGGTTCAAAGCTAGACTTGTGGTTAGAGGCTTTACACAAAAGAAAGATATTGATTATTTCGATACTTATTCGCCTGTGACCAAAATCTCGACTATAAGAATTCTGATTGCGTTAGGTGCTATTCATGACCTAGTTATACATCAGATTGATGTTAAAACTGTCTTTTTAAATGGTGAACTAAGAGAAGAAATATACATGACGCAACCTGACAGATTTGTGGTCAAAGGACAAGAGAATAAAGTGTGTAAACTAAACAAATCACTATATGGTCTAAAACAAGCACCAAAACAGTGGTATGAGAAATTTAACAGCACTTTGATAACAAATGGCTATATGGTAAACAACTCTGATTCATGTGTGTATTCGAAGATGTTTGAATCTGACTATGTGATCATATGCCTATATGTTGATGATATGCTAATTTTTGGTAATAATGTGGATCTAGTAATTAAAACCAAAGATTTTTTGTCATCACAATTTAAGATCAAGGACCTAGGAGAAGCTGATGTAATCCTAGAAGTTAAGGTTACACGAAACTCCAAAGGAATCTCTTTGAGTCAATCTCATTATGTTGAAAAAGTGTTGAATTTTTTTTACTTTTTTGATATCAAGCCTGCTAGAACACCCTATGATGCTAGTATATCTTTGTGTAAAAACTTGGGTAAGAGTGTTTCCCAAGAAGAGTATGCTAAAATTCTAGGTAGTGTGATGTTCCTTATGAACTGTACACGACCAGACATTGGTTATGCCGTTAGTAGACTGAGTCGTTACACTCATAACCCTAGTTCTGAACATTGGACTGCACTTCATCGTTTACTAAGATACCTAAAAGGAATAGTTGATCTGTGTCTACATTACAATAAATTTCCAGTTGTATTGGAAGGATATAGTGATGCGAATTGGGTTGCAGGAAATGATCAAATTTGTTCTACTAGTGGTTATGTTTTTACCATGGGTGGAGGTGATGTATCGTGGAAGTCCTCTAAACAGACTTGTATGGCACGCTCTAACATGGAGTCAAAGTTCATAGCTCTTTAGTTAGCAAGACAAAAGACTGATTTGTTGAGAAACCTATTAGCCAATGTGCCTATGTGGGGAGGTCAGCAGACACCGATCTCCCTACATTGTCACTACAAGAATAGATGGGCCTGGCGTCCATCCATTGGCTTCCGTTAGTGGACGCTGTATGAGTCCTGGCGTCCGCAAACAGACGCTAGAAAGTGGATGCCACGACCAGTCGCCTTTTTTTTTACGGGCGTCCACTATTGGACGCCAAAAAAATTGGCGTCTGACAGCGGACGCTATGAATGGCGTCTTACTGTGGACGCCAGATGGCCCAAGGTGGCGTCCATAGTCGGACGCCATGTGCATCATGTTGGCGTCCGACTATGGACGCCATCTTGGGCCATCTGGCGTCCACAGTAAGACGCCATTCCCCTGAATAGAAGATCGTCTTTAGTTCCCTCCGGCGTCTGGCTTGGCGTCCGTTATTGGACGCCATTTATGCTGATGCATTACGGTAGCCAAGCGTTCGATGTCTAGCCAAAACCTGCAAAATAAAACAAATCCACAACTGTCGACCATCCACAACACACTCTCAATCAACCAAAACACTTGATCTCCCGCCACATTTACGCTAAAAAACCATTTATATAAAAAAGTTTTAAGATACGGTTTAAAGGTACATAAATCTAAATTAGTTCGAAGATACATAATCCATAAATCCAGTTACAACACCAACAACAAAAAACAATCAGCTAACTGTGAAGCTAGCTGAAGCACCAGAGTTACCGCCATCCCCGCTAAAGGGGTCTCTGTCGTCTGGAGGGGAAGGGGGACGACCTTGGTTGCATTTGTTGAACATGCCCTGAAACATGGCCATCTGTTCCTGCATCTTCTTTATGTGCTCCGCTTGCTCCTTCAGTTGCTGCTGCTGCTGGGTCAGTTGCTGCTTCATGGCCTCCTTTTCTTGGTCGGGCTGCTGAGACTCGGGTGGCGTATACTCCATCTGTGTGGAGGTGCCTAGACCCGCTGTGGGAGGTGTGAAGTAGATCCCGTGTGCATTCCCAACACCATACACACTACCTTTCTTGTACCCCTTCACGACCTTGAAATAGGTCTCATTCGGGTCTACTTCGGCACCACTAGTAGAACTCTCGTTATTTGCTAACTCCTCTTGGTAGGCATCCTGCGTACACAACAGTGATTTCAATTCAAGTTATTAGAAAATGAAATCAATAAAGATACTTATCTACCACCTAAAGTAAATATATAGACACAGTTGATTTGTTTGAAATAGTAAGTACTCACCCAGATTGCCTGATCTCTACTCGTCATAAAAGAAGTCCCTTCCGACCCGTGCATGTCCAGGAACACCTCAGGGGCGGTTGGCGTCCTCCCGAGTTCAGCTTGTAGCTGTTAAATAAATACGACCGTTAGGCAAACGTATTTTACGTGAACGTAGTTTATGATTAATCAAGTAGGAGTACGATATTATTAGAAATCATACCCTCTTGAGACGAAGAAACGAAGACTGTGAACCCCGATGATGTGTCGGGTCGGCCTTCCCCACATGCTCACAGTTCTTCAATTTGTTTTGTGATGCCCTCTACGATCTGACCTTGAACCCCTGGTCGTCGTGGTACTTAACCCACCTCTCCAACGCCTCACCTGAAGGATGACAACACTAATATATTATTAGTTAATATTGTAAAAGATTGAAGTTAGATTGTTCTTTAAAATTGAGTAATATAAAAAACTACACCTTTCAGGTCTTTCAGCGCAGTCCCCCGCTTGTGGCGCTTGTTCATTACGTCTTTGAAGCGGCGTGAGCAAGTCTCATTGTACCGCTCATATACCCTTCCTTCGAGCTCCGGCTTCCAACAGAACTTCAACTACAAAATCAAGGCGGATTAGTAATTAGTAAAAGAAATAATAAAAAACTACACATTATGAGTGCGGAACTCGGTAGCAAAAACAGTAAACGAACCCGGAAGTTGTTGAACCACTGCGCCCGCTGATCCGTCGGCACCTGAGTCCAACAGGCATACCCTAGACCTTTGTCGGTCATGTAGCTGTTAGTACAGCCAGTGGTCACCTCCCCATGGAGGAACCTGCACCAAGTCGAGAGACACAGACATGTACGAAATATTACAAGATGTATGTAGTCCAAAAGTTCATATGTTAAAAAAGAGTGGGCATGTCGCATGTTAGATTATATTACCATACGCGACCGGGGTCGAGAATCACACGACCGTTCTCGTCCTTTTGTAGCTCCTCCGTGTTCCCCTGCCGCTGCTCCTCGTCATTCTGCTCCTGTTGCGGCGTTTCAAGGACCACTTCCTCCTCCTCCTGCTGGGAGGTCGATGCGTGCACAGACCGACTACCTCCGCCACGTTTCCTCGTCGATCTACCGCCTGCCATTATCTTAACCTTGCAACAAATTAGCAACAATTAGCAATTACAATCTAACACAATAGAAATAACGTACACAATAAGTAACACAATGATTAATGTGGGTAACCTACTACAACAAGTCTAGAGGTCATCTTCGCTGTCGTTATTGCCCTCAGCCTCACTGTCCTCACTCTGATCCTCCTCCTCCTCCGTTTCCTCGCCCTCCTCGTGATCGTCCTCCAAACTCTCTTCATCGTGTCTGTCATCCTCCTCAAGGATCTCCGGAACATCCCTAACCATGTAATCTCCCTGTCCATCTTCAGTATCATCCTCAGAGTATTCATCTGCCCCAACATTCTGATCTTCTTCGGAGATTATGGTCTCGTCAATAGGAGACAAGCGTGTACCACTTGAAGCCGCATATTCCTGGAACAAAGAACTGTCTATTTGTCCCCGTGGTTTTGTCGTAAAGACTGCCCACCATTGACTTTGATTTCTGTCATTTCTCGTGTACGGGGAAGGAGCAAAGTAGACTTGCTTGGCCTGGTGCGCGAGTATGAACGGATCGTAAGTAGGATATTTCCGGGTGTGGTTAACTTCCACGATCTTGTAACGTTCATGCACCCGGGTTCCGTTCACGGAGCTGTCTTTCCACTCACATTTGAACAACACAGCTCTATACCCCCGTTCTTTGCCGGCATAACACAACTCAAAAATATCCTCCAAAATGCCGTAGTACTCATCACCATCAAGAGATGTCACACTGACACCGAAATTACATCTAGCCTTGTTCTTACCATAGTTGAATGTGTGAAAATTGAACCCATTCACTGTGTACCGGTTCCAGGTTTTAACAACTCGCACTGGTCCGTTCTAACCAAATCATCACGTATGTCTAAGGCAACTACGTGATCCTTTAGCCACTTAGGAAAATGTTCATCGTGCTTACTCCAAACGTCATCAGGGTTCACGTCAGGGTTCAAGGCGACATATTCAGTTACAAATTGTTTCTCATAAGGCTCTAAGATCTCACAATTAGAGAGTAGGTAGGTGCGCTCGGTTGTACTCTTTCTCATCTAGTACCCTAGAACCCTCGACGGATGAAGTTCCTTCATCGCCCTTCTTTTGAAAAAACTCTGGTATAGTAGGATCAATGGAAATCGAATGTTCTAGGTTCAGGTTCTTGGTTTTTGTTTGGATGTCTTTCTCGAAGTATAGGGAGCAGAAGTTCGCAATCTCTTCTGTCAAATATGCATTACAAATAGAACCCTCTACCCTAGCCTTGTTACCAATTTTCTTCTTCAGATGATTGAGGAACCTAAATAAACAAGTTATGTATTTTAATTAATAAAAGTTAGCTATGTTTAAATTAAATTTATAAATAAAGTTACAAAAATTTATGTACCTTTCAAATGGGTACATCCATCTATACTGGACAGGTCCTCCAACCTTAGCCTCGTAGGGCAAGTGGACCGGTAGATGTTCCATGGAATTAAAGAACGACGGTGGGAAGATCATCTCGAGTTTGCATAGTATTTGTGGAATCTGATCCTCCAGCCGAGTCATGTCCTCACTTGTTACTGTAGACGAACACAAATCTCGAAAAAACTGAGATATCTCAGTTATAGAATTCCACACCGTCGGTGGCAGAAGTTGCTTTAGAGCTACCGGAAGTAACCTCTCCATAAAGACATGGCAGTCGTGACTCTTTAACCCTTGCAGTTTTAGGTTCTTAAGATCAACACAGCGTTTGAAGTCGGAGGCGTACCCATCAGGAAACTTCAACTTCTGTACCCACTCCAACAACGCCTTTCTCTGGGCCTTGTCAAGTGTGAACAAGGCTCTCGGTTTGGACCCATCCCGTTTTATGTGCAGCTGAGGACGGTCACAAAAAATCTTTACATCTCGTCGGGAGTCGGCAGTGTCACAACTCTTCCCCTCCACATCCATTACAGTGTGAATCAACTGCTCGAAGAAGTTTTTCTCTATATGCATCACATCTAAATTGTGACGAAGTAACAAAGTCCTCCAATATGGTAGGTCAAAGAATATGCTACGTTTAAACCAACCATTTTTCAACTTTTTCAGGTCTTTGAACTCCTGATCGGTTCCGTCAACAGTGGACGGGTACTCGGAAATCAACTCCCATATTTCATCTCCTGGGAGTCGATCAGGTGCGTCGTCAAGCACAACCCCACCCTTCTTGAACGCCTTCTTATTCTTCCTATACGGGTGACCCTCTGATAGGAACTGTCTATGACAGTCAAACCAACTAATTTTACTAGAATTTGGGAGATAAAAAGCTTTGCTCTCTTCCATACAACACGGACACGCTTTTTGACCCGCAGTAGACCATCCCGAGAGCATACCGTATGCGGGAAAGTCATTTATAGTCCACAACAAAGCTGCTTTCAACTGAAAGTTTTGTCTAAGAGAGCGAGACATCATATGTTTCGACCCCTACCTCCCACATTTGTTTCAATTCCTCAATAACAGGTTGCAAGTAAACATCCAAATGATTTTTTGGATTTTTGGGACCAGGCACAATAAGTGATAGAAAGATGAAAGGCTGTTTTAAACACAACCAAGGAGGTAGGTTATAAGGTGTGATCATCACAGGCCAACAAGAGTACGACTTACCAAATTGGCCGAAAGGTGAAAATCCATCAGTACACAACCCTAGCCTTACATTTCGGGGTTCTGACGCAAAGTGGGGATGTAGTCTATCGAAACGCTTCCACTCTTCGCCGTCACTCGGATGACACATATTCCCTGGTACCCTAATATCCTCCTTGTGCCACCTCATTTGCTCCGCTATTGTTTTTGTGGCATACAATTTTTGAAGCCTTGGTGCAATAGGGAAGTACGTAAGCTGACTTATTGGGATCGGTTTCTTACCCCTAACACCGCTTTTCCCTTTTCTACCCCTCAAAGCAATATCCCCCTCAAGCATCTTATACCTACCCTTACCACATCTCTTACATTCATCTAGCATCGCATCGTCTTTCCAAAATAACATACATCCATCTGGACAAGCATCAATCTTCTGATGCGGGAGTTGAAGGCCCTTCACAACTTTTTTGGTTGTGTAGAAAGTTCGGGTCATGATATTGTCTTTCGGGATTACTCTCTCGAGCAAGGCAGCAATACCATCGACACAGGCAAAGGGTAGGTTGAACTCACATTTAAGGCTGACTACCATAGATGCGACTTCTAACAAAGTCACCTCGCACCCTCCGTATAACGGTTTCTCCGAAGCGTTCAACATGTCGAAGAACGCCTTCGCTCGTGGGTTAGGTTCTTGTGGGTTAGGTGAGTCGTGTTGGTTGGGTGAGTCATTCCCATATGTGTTCTCGTTGTTAAACAAGTTGCACTCCACTACGTCAACAATCATACCTCTCAAACCCCCCTCATTTTGACGGTTTTCGGGTTGCAGGCTCACCATGACAAATCCAATTATAATAATTTGATGAAAAACCATTATAGATGACATGTTCCTTAACTACAAGGACATCAAAAAATTTAATGTTCTTGCATTTAGTGCACGGACACCTAACCTCCCCCCTCGATGCATAGTCTACTGACTTTTTAGCGACCTCGACAAATGATTCCACACCCCTCAAAAATTCTACGGTGGGACGTCTCTTCTTATCAAGTCTACCCTCATACATCCATTTGCGTTCAACTCTCTTCATTTTCTATGTTCAAAAAATATATATAACAAATAAAAGTTTAATTTCCGTAACTTAATTTAGAACTTACTAAACGAAAATTTAATCACCACTTAACTTAAACTTAATTTCTCTAACTTCATTTCCATAGCTGAGTGTCCTCAATTTAACTTAATACGTCAAAGTAAACCCATTTTTTTAATTTGCAACTCTCTTATTAATTTTTAATTGACCTTACAAAAATTAGTCACCGAATTTATTCACAAATGTAATCACAATTTAATCCCAATTTACAAAAACTGTAGCTAATTTATCAATGTAATCCAAATTCAACCGAACAAAACGCAACAATTCATGGCTCATGTCAGACAGAAATAGCTTAAACAGGTCAAAAAAGGGTCAAATTTTCGAATGCAGATATCAAATTTCCAAAAGCGCCGTGAACACCTACTTACAACCCCAATCAGGATAGAAGTGGTTTCGGGAAAATCCGGCATTAATACGACACCATTTGGTCCGTCCTAAGTCACACAAAACCTCACGGAAGGCCCTAGAGGTGATTCTAGCTCAATTCAACCAATTTCATCAAACCCTATTCATAATTGTGATGGGCAAATCTAATCTACCTAATCAAATTTCAACTAAACTAATCAACCTAAGCGAATTTGGGCTAAACTAATCAACCTAATCGAATTTTAGACCTAAACAATATTAACGAGCAAACTATCAATAAATAACGATAACAATCAAAAATAAGAACTAATTATAATGAATAAGAACTAAGTAAAGTAAGAAAACATACCACAAATTAAGAAAAAGAATGAAAATTGGGGAGGAATTTCAAAGGGAATCGGCGAGGGAGTGTGGAGAGAGTGTAGAGAGATAAAAAAAAATTTAGAGAGTGAAGGGGGAGAGGGGGGTGGGCGGGTATTTGTCGCCGAAAACAAACGAACGGGCGTCCACTATCGGACGCCAGGTGGACGTCCGTGCTTTCTCTTTGGCGTCCGACAGTGGACGCCATTTGGGGTATATGGCGTCCGTCTGTGGACGCCTGTTGGTCTGAATTTCATCCTCCAAACTCAGTCGGACGCCAAGTTTGGCGTCTGACGGTGGACGCCTGGAAGTATTTTCAGACGCCATGTGGGCGTCCATATGCCCAGGACGCCAAAATAGCGGACGCCTGGGACTGTTTTTCTTGTAGTGTGTGATTGCCAAGCAGCCATTGGAGTTGCTAAAAATAGTGTCTATAATGTGAAAAAGAGGCACATGTGAATCAAACACGCTGCAGTAAGACAACTCCTTGAAAATGGAGTAATAGATGTGGACTATGTGAAGTCCAAATGCAATCTCGTTGATCCCCTCAAGGGGTTGCCTAGGAGACTAGTTGTTGACATGTTGAGGGGAATATGGCTTAGGTCCTTATGTCAAGTTAAAGAGTGATACTTGACTAGGTCCAAAGTCTCCATTTCTATGGCATTGTATGGGTTCATAGCCTTAACGGTAGTGCTTTTGAGACGCACTTGATGAACTATACATTAGGTTGGACTTATGTAATTAATGGCTCACGTGAGAAGTGCTATTGAGAAGCACTTGAGCCACCTGCATAGGTGTAACAATCATAAGACTATGAGAAGTCCTATGATCAGACTTATAAGCACCAAGGTAAACGCACGGCTTTTTAGAGCGCATTACACATTGAAATCGCAGAACGACCTTAATTTCGAAGGTATGATATGTGTTGTGGGGGGTATCAACCGAAACTCTGTTAAGAATTCAAATTGAAAGATATTCACTCACTGTAAGTAAGTTATTTCCTCACTTCACTAAAGTGTCAATTCAAATCGAAAGATATTGATACCTAAGTATCCACCCTTGCTTTACCCAGAAATCTCTCTCCCTCTCTCTCTGTTTCTGTAGCCCCTAGTGGGTGTTGGAAAATAGGGGCTAAGTTTCTTTTTTCTAATTGTCCCACATAGGTGAGATAGTAGTGTCCTATGATATTTATATACATTACTCTCACTATGAATATCACTAGTGGTGAAAGGGGGTCATTTTATATGGACCTGCGAGGTGTTTAATTCAGCTCGCACACGCGTGCCTGTGCCTGAGCCCGGCCCTGATCCGGATTCAGGATTTGGGATTTGGCAAATCGCCTGCGACGAGCTATTGTGCTCAGTCAAAAGTGGCTATTTGTGGGAAGTTATTCTCTCCACAATCTTAGCCTACTGCTGCTGCTTTCCAGCCTCCTCCTGTTTGTTTCGCAGCCTTTATATAGCAGCAGCTACGCAGCACTTCAACACACAACAACACATTAATCCTTCTCCTCAATCTTCTTCTTCCTTTCATCTTCTCACAATAATGATTTCTGGGTATCGTATTTCCGTCACTTCAACACACAACAACACATTATTCCTTCTCCTCATTCTTCTTCTTCCTTCCATCTTCTCACAATAATGATTTCTGGGTATCGTATTTCCGTCGTTCTTGATAACACGCAAATTTGGACCATTTTACCCCATATTTTCACTCGTATTTGACTCGATTTTGTGCGCTTTAACGTCAATATAACTCATTTTTTACTATATTTTGTATTTTCTTGTTTGAATTTGGTTTTCTCGTATTTATCATCTTTTTCGTAGAATTTGGTACTGCTTTTGTGCGTTTTTGTCTTATAGGTACGTGTTCGTGAATAAAGAGGCGAGTTAAAGCAAGAGGAGCCAAGTCAAGAGATTGAGTCAAACCCCAAGTCAAACCCGACTCACTTCACCCAACCTTTACCCTTTCATTCCACCAACCCAACTCTCAATCTAGCCCAATTACATTTACAACCCAATAACTCAAATCAACCCATTTACAAGTCAAGGTCAACTTGACCTTCACTAAACCCATCCTCCATCAATTCAAACCCCAGCTCCCTCCTTCACCACTAGAGTTGGCAAGCTTGACCCGACCCGACTGACCCGACCCGAAACCCGAGTAAAATTGACCCGATCTGACCCGAAAATGTAGTGACATGACCCGAACCGACCCGATGATGACCCGTAACCCGATACGACCCGCTTCAGGCTGACCCGAACCCGACCCGACCCGAGACGACTCGTAACCCGAAACGACCCGATAAATTATCTGACCCGACCCGACCCGACTCGACCCAAAAATGACCCGACCCAAAAATGACCCGACCTAAAAGCTGACCTGATGTGATTCAATGAAGATAAAAAAATAATGTTAACTTTAAATATTACGTATTTGGTTTTTTTCTCTAGATATTCTTAACCAGGCATCGTTAAAAAAACAAAAAAAATATTAAATAAAAATTGCTTTAAAATATACTCCCTCCGTTCCAATGAATTCCATACATTTGCCTTTTTAGACACTATTCACAAGTAAAAACAATATTCGATATAACTTCTAATATATAAAATAAAAGATATTCAAGTGAGATCTTGTTTAAATCGTCTAACCGAGTGCATTATGAATATAATTTTTTTATAGTTTTTAGAAAGACGTAACTAAAACTATGAACAAAAGAAAGCGAGCATTGACATACGTGCATAAAGCAAACGCATGGAATTCATTGGAACGGAGGGAGTATTAATCACACCTAAGTCAACTCGCTAATTATTGATCCGACAAGACCTGACCCGACCTGACCCGTCCAATTTCCACTCCAAGAGATATTTTATAAAATTCATCATATTTGCAGTTTTAATCTTCAATCACAATTAATTATTGTTACATATGATTCATATAAAATTACTCTGTCTCTACCAAAACTATTGAAAAACAGAATGAAAATTGGAAGTAATTTGTATCAGATAATACATTCATATACTCCGTAGACAATAAACAATCAAATTCTTATTTGAGTTTGATTTAGTTGCAAATGCCGAGGAAAAACAACAAAAATCGAAGGAAGCTAGAAGACAAGTGACCGAGCAAACAATTGAGGAGAATGAATCCAATGTTCCACCTCCATTGATCTATGTGCCACCGTTACCATTTCTGAAACGAGCTAACATTCACAAAGGTAATATCAAGTGTAGTCGGTTTGTGGACATGATCGAAAAGGTAGAAGTCTCCTTGCCCTTCACCAAGACAATTCAAGAAAAATCAACTTTCATTGATGGAATGAAAAATGGTGAAAAGCTTATGAACATCAAGTTTCCTTACCCCACAATGCAATCAAAGAAACCCGCTCAAGGTGAAGTAGTGTTCCATGAAGATACTGATGAGAATGACAACATCTTGTCATCAAGGATAGAGATCACCACTTGCACTCCTAACAAGGAACTCAAATTCCAATATTGCCACATAGTAAATGCAATCGAAAATGTAGAGGATACGAGTCTATGGGATGAGTTGAATGAAGTCATAGGCCTTGTTAAGTCCTGGGATGATGATGAAATCAAGTTGCCCTTGTGCAAAAATATCGGAGAACATCACGAGTCCGTTGCTAGTGAGCCAAACTTTGGCTTAGGAGAGATTGAAACCGCCGGTAAAAGTTTCGAATCTCTCCTTCATGATGATATGGGGACAGGTGATGTCTTGAGACTTAGGGATGTGGGCCTGCAACTTGAAGAAGATATGGGGATGTACAATGGGAAAATAAGGCCTAAACCACCTTTCATGTTGAGTGGTGAGATTGTGAAGCTTTGGAAATCTAGAAGGTATTTTGGGAAGAAATGGTCGCTTGGACTTGTGAGATGGAAAGACCCGAGAGACCACGACAAACCCGGGCATTATGGATTTAAAGACTGCTTATCGCTTCCGACTTGGAAGCTATTCATGATAGCTTGGCTCGGCTACATGAACCCTTCTGAAGACTCTTCTAGAGCCTTTGACCTACTCCTCCGAGCCCTTGATGGGTATGGTGGAGATTATACTTTGAAGACAAACAAACTTTAAGGTTTGGCGGTCCTAGCCAAAACCGCGCTTCTTGGGAGGCAACCCAAACTTTTTTGTGCATATTTACGCTTTTTGTGTTTTGTTTTTGTTTGTAGGAATCTCCAATAAGAAGCCAACATAGATAGATGATGAAGAATTTGGAAGTGATCAAGTTTGAAAGAGATTTTGCATGATTGTTCCATTTTGGATTGTGGATTGCGATGTTTGCTTGTATCTTGTTGGAGGATTGGTGGTGTATTTGTAATTATGGTGTAATTGTGTTGTTATTAGTAGTTGTTGTGGGATTGTAATTAGTGTCTTTCTTGTATTGCCTTGCTCTCTCCTTTCTTGCAGGAATACCACTCACTTCATAGCATGAGAATATAAGGTATTAAAAGTGAAGACCATTCGGTAATCCCCTTTTACCCTTATTTTTCTCCTCTTCCCTTATTCACATGGGAGTATGGGCTATGATTTGGAGGTTCACTTGGTGAACGTTTTGAAATTGGTGGTTGTGGTTGTGTTGACTATTTGAAGAAGATTGGAGTGCTTGGCTTTACTTGTAGTTGTTTTTGTCTTTATTTTTGTTTAATGTGTTTTAGGTAAATGTTTTCGAAAACCCGATTGTGAGACTTGCTTACGAGTGTTCACCTTTCCTTGTTAGTAACCCATTTTGATTTTGGCCTTTACTCTACTAGAATGGCATTAAACCAAAAATTTCATTGATCTTTTAGCTCGAGTCCACTTTTTCTACTAGGAGCTTACATCGGGGTTTGCATTTGACCACCTTGACCTCCTATGGAGTGATAAGGCCTTGGTTACCGGATCCCGTGCCTATAGGTGACCTTACTTGAAGATATCTTTAGGTTTGGGACGATCCTCTTTACTTTTGCAAAAAAGTCGGGATTACACTTACCTCCAGTGTCTACTAACTCCATGGTCCACTCATTTCCATCCCGTTTAACATCCCGTTGTACACTTTTAGTTGGTTAAGAGGACCTAGATAAATTATCAATGTTTTTAGTGATTTAATGTCATCATATTAGACTTTAGTCCACTTCATCTTGAATAACTAACTTTGAAATGTTTGTACTTGTTTCGAGTAAACTATTGGTGTCTTTCCCGCCGTCTTGATGAGGGATTCGGTGTTTTCATGTTTGGATGCAACTATTCTTGTTTGTTTGTTTGTGTGTTTGTTCGTTTGTGTTTTGTGTGAGTTTAGTTGCGTCCGCAATTTTGAGGAAGACCCACCTTGCCTTGCATGTGAGCACCTTACCTCATAGGTATTTTGATGTGAGTTGAAGGGACAGAGCGGGCCCGTTAATTGTCCCGTATCGGTTTAGTTTAGTTTAGTAGTAGTTATTATTCTAATATCTCTTGTTGTGTCCTTTTATGCTTAATTTTTGCTTTTATATGTGTGCATGTTTGTGTGTTTTTCCTTGTAGGTACCTCCAACAAACAATGGTAGTGGATGAAAAAAGATAAGAAGCACGTACGGAATCATTCAAGTGTTGGGGACAACTTATGCTTTAAAAGGTAATTTCCTACCCACCCTTCCTTTCCCTCCCTAATTTTGAACATTGAGGACAATGTTCGGTTCAAGTGTGGAGGGAGTGTGTTTTGGATTGACGATTGATCGTTGCTTGAGGATTGTGGTTGATATTGTTGTTGGAGGATACTTTGGTGGAGTATATATGTTGTTTATTTGTGGATTGTAGCCTTGTGTTTTGTTTGTTGTTTTAGTGTTTTGTCTTGTTTTGTGTTTTCTTTTGATAAAACTTGAAAAATCCTAAAAATTTTAAAATTGCAAAAAATTCAAAAAGATTTTTGTTTTTGTGTTTCACTTGTTTTCCTTGATAAAATCGTTTTTCTAATTTTCAACTTCTTTAAAAAGTATGAATTTTTCTATTACTTGTTGGTTGATTTTAAGTATTATATATTGATTGTCCTCCTACTGTAAGTCGCTCGGGTGTGTACTTCACTTGTATTCACCTTCCACCTCCCGTGTTGTGATTTTCGACATTGTATGCTTGTCTAGGTGACTATAACCCAAGTGACTTCTATCCTTTTGCGATCCATCATTCCACAAAAATACTCCACAAATAAGAATTTGGTTATGATTGATATTGAGTTTTGCATTCCTTTTTCTATCAAAAAGAGCTTAAACATCAAATGTGTGCTTATAAAGAAAAATCCTCAAAAACTCAAAAACAAAAGAATAAGGGGGAGAAGAAAAGAAAAGAAAGAAAATGAAAAATGAAAAAGAAAAAAAAAAAGAAAAAAGAAAAAAGAAAAAGAAAGACGATTCCTCCTCCGAGTATTTTTGATATTCTTATCTTCCATTTTGGATCGGTTCTTATGTCACATGGGCCATTAGGACGACCATAGCCCTTGTTTTTGCAAGTGGCCAAGACTTGTATGCATTAGTCGATAACTTCATGGGAGTACTCATTCCATCTCCGCCACACATCCCGACATAGCATGGACCGAGGCCAAGGATTATGTAATAATTATTTTTACAACCGATTTAGTAATTTTAGTATTCATATTATATATTTTAGTTGGATTTTAGAATCGTGACTTTTGATTTGAAAAACTTGTGATTTGTTGTGTTGTTTGTTTTTCGTTCTTGTGTTTTGTTTTTGCGTGTTATTTATTTATGGGTCGTAGATTAGTTTAATGAGTTACTCGAGGATGAGTAAAGTTTAAGTGTGGGGTATTGATAACACGCAAATTTGGACCGTTTTACCCCCTATTTTCACTCGTAATTGACTCGATTTTGTGCGCTTTAACGTCAATATAACTCATTTTTTACTATATTTCGTATTTTCTAGTTTGAATTTGGTTTTCTCGTATTTATCGTCTTTTTCGTAGAATTTGGTACTGCTTTTGTGCGTTTTTGTCTTATAGGTACGTGTTCGTGAATAAAGAGGCAAGTTGAAGTAAGAGGAGCCAAGTTAAGAGATCGAGTCAAACCCCAAGTCAAACCCGACTCACTTAACCCAACCTTTACCCTTTCATTCCACCAACCCAACTCTCAATCTAGCCCAATTACATTTACAACCCAATAACTCAAATCAACCCATTTACAAGTCAAGGTCAACTTGACCTTCACTAAACCCATCCTCCATCAATTCAAACCCCAACTCCTTCCTTCACCACCATCAAACACCACCTTAGACCTTGACCTCCGCCTCCAACCACCAGCAGCAGCGGCCCAGACTCCTGCTCCGGCATCAATCGACGACCAACAACAGCGCCGACAGACTTTCGCCGTCGTCGACCACAGCCAACAACTCCCTCCGCTCTCAATCTTCCTTTGTCGACTCCGGCGAGCACACGCCCAGACCAGCCGCGCAAACACCAATACCAAAACCACCGAACCTGCTTCGACCCTAGCCTCCCTTCGACCCTCACCTTCTCCCCTGAGCTCCGGCAGCCCCTAACCAGCCGCTTTTCCTCGCGCCATCTTCTCCGCTCTCCGGCGAGCGTCGCGCAGCCTACCTACCTCCTTACTCGCCTGACCACCTTCGCCCTCCATTCTCCGTCCAGCCTCCGTCAAACTCCGACAAACCAGCAGCAGCCAGCAGCTCCGTTCCTCTGCCCAGATTTCGTTTTCCGGCGACAATCGCCGGCGTCGACCCAGCTCAACCCAGATCCGAGTTCGAGAATTAGAAATCGATGGTTGAATGAAGACTCAGAGAAATTGAATTAAAACGGTCGGGCGAAATAGATATACCGCGGGGCAAAGTTTTGCCCGGTGGGTGAGTTATGCAAAGTTCGCGGGCCAGATGGGAATCATAGGGTGAAATTCAATTGATGGGTATTAGGCTGCTACTTATTGGGCTTAGAAGACTAGGGTTTTTATTTTCTCTTCTCTCCTATATATATATATATAACCCCTCATTTTGAGGAGGAGAGGCACTCTACCACAACACTATCTAAGCAATCACACATTAGTAGATTCAAAAATCTTCACTTATTATAGATCCAATTAGTAATTTCTTTCTCAATTAGTGTTCAAGACTGCATCTTTATTATAATCAAATTTTAGTCTTTCTTCCTCTTACAAGTTTTTATTGAAGATTATTGGAGATTTTCAAGGGATTAGTGAGAAATCCATTGTCATCTTCATCAAGCTTCTTCTTATTTTATTGCAATCTTCTTCTTTATTATTGTCATTTTCCTTCATTGTCGTTATATTTCTCTTCTTCTCCCTAATCTCTAGATTTCTCTAGATTTAGTTATTATGCATGTTTTAGTTGTTTTCTTCCTTGTTATTGTTTTATTAGTTTCCATTATGAATAGTGAGTAGATTTCTTGTTAGGGGTTAAGGGAGGAAGATCTTGGGTAATATGAATTAAGGAATTGTATATGTGGTTGAGTTGCATGCTTGTTGATTTATCATGTTTGAGTTTTTGTGTCTTTGTTGACTTAGAACCGCGGCTAGATCGACCTTGACTCACTCGTATCAATATGGGGAAACTCGGGGTAGAAGTTACCTTGACTTGAGACTTACCCTTTTTCGCCGCGAAAGCGGGATCTAGATAAGTTGGGTGAAGAAATCGAAAGGTGGCATTCTCCCTTTATCGACTTTGTGAGCGACCCATAATTCCGAGACTCATAAAACCCGATTTACGATTCCCGACTCCCCCTAACACATTTTCCTTATTAGATTATCTTTTCGTTGTTTATCGCTTTTTAGTGTAGACTCAACCCAAAAAAAACCCAAAAATAGACTCCAAACACTGTTTGACTTAGACTCTACCGATTTTACCTAGATCGTCTCTGAGGATCGATCTCAACTTACCGCTACTACGTAGTTAGTTTGTCGAGTTTATAAGTATTGTTTGATCGTGTTAGATAGGCGACAATCTAACGCGCATCAGTTCCATAGCTCCGAACCTCAAGTGGGTGAGTCTCA